>QZCP01000457.1:15199-247394 GCA_003956705.1 Brevipalpus yothersi | reverse complement strand
CTCTCTCTCTCTCTCTCTCTCTCTCTCTCTCTCTCTCTCTCTCTCTCTCTCTCTCTCTCTCTCTCTCTCTCTCTCTCTCTCTCTCTCTCTCTCTCTCTATTCAAAAATGAATGGCCCACTCTTGGTTCCACCTTGACACTCAGGATGACCAGCAGCATCACTAACAGGCGCTCAAAGGAGAGAGAGAGAGAGCAATGCTTTCACTTTATTGAAAACCCTTTTATTCCTACTCTAAAATGCACATTCAATGTCCATAGTACACAGAGACACACATATCCAAATGGGACGGGATTTTCGTGTCAAGACCCCGGTTGCTGAATAAATGGGCCAAAAAGAAGAAGCCATAAGCGCGACGGAAAAGGCGTATATAAGTGAGCGTGGGTGAATGAGATTGAGTAGAGAGAAAGAGAAAATAGAAGCTCATCGCCTATTTGAGCCCCAAAATCTTGTTACATGTTCCATTATAGACTTCAATGGTTCTCTTGATTTTGGGCTTGATTCTTTTCTTTTCTCTCTCTCTCTCTCTCTCTCTCTCTTGGCTCTACAATTTATGCCCAATGACTTGGATTGGGATGTTCTGATAGTGAAAGTAGTGTCCTTGGTAATAGCATTGGGTTGAGATATTTTGTGTGTGAGCCAAATGCTAGATCTATAGGACCGGAACAAAGTTTTCATGGAGAGAATCTTATTCCTCTGTTATAATGTAACAAGGTAATATCTTGTTAAAATGTGTTTCAAACTAACACAATTGCACTTGGGAAAAGAGAGAGTTACTTGATTCATCGGTGAATTCAAAGCTTACTAGTGGTTTTTTCTTGAGCTTTCACAGGCTATATCTATCTGTATTTATCCTCTTTTTAGTTTTTTTGGATCACTGTTTTGTTATCAATGAGAGCCAATCATTCGTCTGAAATTCTTTTTTGGGCTTCTTCTTCGCTCTATTGGATCACCCAGCTAAGAGCACATCGATCTTGTAAGGATTTAATTTTCACGCCAATATCAGATTCCAAGTGATACTATACATTTATATATATTATCAATTCGGGAGATAGAAGGAAAGAGAGAGAGAGAGAGAGAGAGAGAGAGAGAGACAGAGAGAGACAGAGAGAGAGAGAGATGTCTGAGAATTTGAATGCATGTAAGAGAGATAGGAACGAAAAATTTCTTTTCCTCAAAAGAAAATCAAACTATCATCGATCATGGCCAAAAATCCTGAGATAGATTCGATACACACAACGATTGATTTGAAATGATCTTTTTACATGATAAATCGAACCTCTCTCACACAGTATTAGGATCAAGGGGCTTAAAGAGAGAGAGAGAGAGAGAGAGAGAGAGAAATTATCTCTGATACAAAGTGAAAACTTTTAACCATTGAGATAAGAAAATGTTGCAAAATACTTGATTCCTTTGCATATGTACCTATCTTACCTTGTCTTTCTCCCCCCTTCCTTAAACCCCACAATAGTGCCCCCCCCCCACAAGATCATTGGCCCACAAGAAGTCAAAGAAATTTCAAGCATTTAACTTTCATCTTTTCTTCTTCCATCTCATTCTTTTCCTTCTACCCTGTCCTGGACCACTTCTATTGGATCCAAAAATACTTTATCACTGAAAAATACACACACATGCATACCTTGTAGCAGCAAGTAAGACAACAACAATAACAGTATCTACCATGATCCCAACAAAGTGTAATATTTGCGATGAGACATGCATATCGGCCACAGATTTGGCTCAACATAAACTGAATCGACACTGTATGTTTGCCCGAGGCGCATCGGATTGTGTCCATTGTCGATCAAGTGTGTCCACAGAGGCCGATTTCATCACTCACATGATCAAACACAATATAAGTCCATCCAATTGTCCACCATCATCAAATAAATCGCCTTTGGTCACCTGTAAGCAGCAGAAACAGACAGTATTGCCTATTGGACATGATTCAGTATCATTAACCATGGTCGATTCTTCTTCTCCTTCAGTAGTGGATAAGGAAAAAAGATCAACATCTTTATATGATCCGATTGGTGAACTTATCCGATGGCCAGTAACCTGTGTAGTGTGTAAGTTAAGTTTGAACAGCTTGGACAATGTAATCATCCATGGTCAATTCCATTGTAATGGTGATGATGGCAAGAAATCCCCACAAGGATCAGCTGGTCCATCAGAAAAATTTGAAATACCTTCAAGTAAAGGTAAAGTCGCCCGAAAAATTTGTTTAAAAAATACAGAATATTGTTGACAATTGGAATAAAAGTTAAGAAGAATAAGAATTATTGATTTTACTCTCTGAATTTTCCAGATTGTGGAACGAATATTTTCGAAACTTATCAACCATCCAAGATGGACCAGTATACGTGTGCACTATGTCAAAGTGATCACAAAAATTTGGCCCAACTGACATGTCATCTGATGGATGTTCATGAATTTCCATCGAATCGAAAAAAAGAAATCAAGTGCCCAGTATGTGTGGAAATATTTTCTGATAGATCAAAATTTTTTGCCCACTGGAAACATTTACATCTCATCGATTATTACTCTACTACCGGCCAACCACCTGTCAACATTGGCCATGATAAACAGCCCATTCACCGATGTGGTCGATGTGATATGCGATTTTGGTTCCAATCGGAACGATATAACCACGAATTGAGGCAACACGAAATATCACCATCATCAGTATCATCATGTCTTATTCCACATGAAATATTTACTGGAGACCACCGAGATTCAGCCAGTCAGATGGATTCGGAGGACCGATGGGCATCTCACATGGACCATGTTGAGAGTGATAAAGAAGATGTTTCAGCGGAGGATGGCGGAGAGGAAGAGGCAGAAGAAGAAGAAGAAGAGGACGAAGTGATGGAAAAAGATGAGAGACCAATTGATGATGAAGATGTTACCTGTGTGAATGTTAATCAAGGAGATGAAGAAAAAGAAGGCATCAGCAGCCAAAGGAAGGAGAAAAGCTTGAGGCTAGCAGCCGTGAATGGCGATGAAGATGGGCCATGACTAGAGATGATCAGTGAATCAAATTCTGGTTTACAGCTGAAACATTTTCTCTCTCTCTCTCTCTCTCTCTCTCTCTCCCAGTGGCCATCGATGGCTGTGGTGGTGATGAGCAAGTTTTGAACGAAGAGGACCACCACCAAGGCATCAGTTAGTTGCACCCTCTGATGATTGAGAAGAAGAAGAAAAAAATCTCATCCAAGAGAGAGAGAGAGGGAGAGAAGTTAATGCTAAGGGAGAGAGAGAAGCCCCATCGAGAAATCTTATTCCTTCTTATCTTTCTTACAATTCAGTCCATGATTGAGACCTCACTCACCCACCTGAGAGAAAGAGCATCCACGTTCTGACATGTATAATCATTTGGATCCTCTCTCATTTCTTCTCATCTTTCTCTCTCTCCGCTTCATGATCTCGATCACATTTTCTCTCTCCTCCTCATTCGACCACCTCCAAGCCATTTCGCCCCGTCCCAGGATGATTCTATGATGGCCCCTCTCTCTCTTCCTCTACTATCACCCAAGTGAATGGGTATATCTTCCACCCACTTATTTCATGCCTGATCATCGTTATTATAGTGTATTGCTCCATCTCGGAGGCCAACAAGCGGCGATGATTTAGAGTTACCTTGATAATCTTGATGAACACAAAAATTTTTTCCTGTATATAAGAGCTCTGATTGCAATGTTCATATCACCCATGCTGATCGTTAAAAGATTGCTACAGCTTCTCTTTGATGACTCATTTTTAAATCTAATAAAGATATTTTTGGCAATTTTTGTGGGAAATTTTCAATTTTTAATCACCAGCATTGGCCTTACATGAATACTAATTTAATCTTACGAAATATGGGAGCCTAATGATGTAAAAAACGTAAAAACAGTCCAAAAACGTTCGGACTTTGCCAATTTGAATATATTTCTGAGATAAATTCATCAACAGTGTACATGCTAGCTCCTGAAGAAAAAAATTGCAGTATATTTGCTCCCAGAACCTTGATGATCGAATAATATCGATGACCATATTGCTACCTAATGGGCCAAATTTATAATTAATTGAAAAAAGAAATATCACTCACATGACAGTTGTGAGCATTTTATTCCGATGATTTAAGTATTCGAAGTTATCAATTAATCAAATATTCAAAAATTTTGCTTAGATTTACTAGGACCATTGAGTTACTTTGTGAAAAGTGTAGTATCTGTGGCTCAGTTCCTCTGGTTGAACAATTTCTAACCTAATTCGATCTTTCATATTAAGAAAAAAAAAGTTAAAAATAATCTAAATGAGACTCAACCATTCAATTGATCTTACAAATATTTTCAATATATTCAATATTTCAATATCATTTCTCTGTTTCCTTCTCCATCGCAACCGTAATTATGAAAAATTTATTGGGTTAATTTAGTATATTCATTCATTTCATACTCTTTTTTATTGAAAAATAATTCTGGACTGCAAGTTTCTAACTCATAAGACAACTACAAGACATAAGCTCACACTTGAAGGTTCTACTTCGGAACAAACATTTTTCACTCTTCAATCATGAATGTTCTGGTGTAAATATCTGAGTAAACACGAAACAAATGAACTAATTTGGAAGAAAATATGATTTTTTTCTGATATATTCTGTGAAAAATCTGGTTCAAACTCAATTTTTAAGCTAGTCAAGAGACTCACGGCCATGATTAGAACTTATTCATAGACTCCAAAACTTTTCTCCTTTTTTCGGATATATTTCAGTGTTTCAGGTAGAAATTACAAGAGATCTCGGAGAATCTTTGCTCGATCACTATTTCTGATTATATAAATATTGCTTGTGAGTCCAGGCTTACAAAATGAATTAAAAATATACCAAGGCTGAAATTTTTCATCTTATTTGAACTTCAGATGAGTAAATTTAATCATTCGCTCCACTAAAATCAAACTTGAACAGTTATAACTTCTGAGATTGAGTTTTCTTGATTGCCTCTGCTTCATCAATCCAAGAAGTTAGAGATTATGATCTCGATTGCGCAATAAATCGAATTTAGCAGCTATTAGCTGCTCGATATTATTTCTCGAAAACTTTGCGTGTCTATTCAATAATGAGATATTATTGTCAAAATATGACCTCACATTCGGGTTCATTTCAACTAGAGTGGCAAAGTATTCCTAACTAAAGATATTGAAATCGACTTGGATCACCCATTAGCTATCAAATAGCCGTGTTATTTTAACTGTTCATTCCCGATTGATGGAAGAAATTTTGAGGATGTTTTTAGTAAAATGTTCATAGTCAATTGGCAGTGCATTGGAATTCATATTCGATCAACCATGAACGAATCCTCTGATCTATTGTTGATTGACAAATATCTACACAAATGGGGAATGCCAATCCATACTGATTGTCGAAAGAATATTAGATCTATTTCTTACAGGTGACCAATTTGAGAAAAACGGTGTTTTCTCTCGCTTCGGCTAATATACCATCTCAAGTTGTAATCAAAATACAAGATCAAACATATGGACTCGATCACAGAGGCTCTTTCACTGTATTCGATACAGCACCTCTGTTGAGTTATGGTTTGATGATCGTAAGTTTTCATGATACCCTAATTAGCTGAAGAATTTGGAAATTCATTGCATACATTTTTTTACCACAGACTCTATTGGAAATAGCTTGTGGCTCCATGATGATTCAACTTGCATTACAATAAACATTACAATAAAGATGTTCGCTAAATCGTGTGAAAAAATCTTGTTGGGTACATCAATTCTCAACTTGGAGCATTCATATTTTGGTTGATGCTTCGATTGAGCCCATATGCATTCAATTTTTCGAAATATAAGTCGATTTCATCTCGTATTCACTCATCGAGAAGTTCAGGAAAGATATGGCCCAAGCTCGGTATTGAAGCCAGATTATTCCAGAAGCTTCCTTACAATCAAACCAATGAAAATTCTAATCGGATGCAAGCTAGAAATAGAAATAAATTTTTTGAGTTATTCAGAATGATATGGAATTTTTCAAATTTATACTATGGTTGTTACAGATTTTTTCAATCTGACTCATTCTGATAGATATATGTGTGAATTTTCATTGTACTTTGACTTTTGATTAGCTCCTTGAAGGTCGTTCAAGGTGATAAAGATATACGCAATGACTTTTTTCCTAAAATTGAGAGTAAATAATCTTCAAACAGAATAATTTTCTATTATTTCGATTTGTACCATATCTCAATCTCATTGTTGATGTAATTGATTATTTATTCAGTGCAATCATTACTGATCACCAAATACTTTATTAGCTCTATCATATTTTTGACGATAATTTAGTTAATTACTATGACAATACGATCATCGAGTTGATCGAGACAAAATATTGATTTATAACATTTTGCAAAATAAGACACATCCGCTTTCGATAATTGAAGGATTATTGGTGGAGTATATCAACGAAGTACTTGATTTTGGTTTATGGAGAGTCACTAAGAGGCTCTGAAATCAATTTCAAACGTTTGAGTGAAACAGTCACGTTATTTTTTGACAAATTCAATCCATTCTATTCGATATATTGAGTATAGATTATGCTGACGAATATTCTCAGGCTCTTCTCATTAGAAGAAGAAAATTGATTGGGAAAATTATTGATGGAGATGTCATTCTTCAAGGATCTATGACTGCACCTGATTACCTTAATCTGAATGTTTCAATTATTCATCTTCTACACCAACAATGGAGGATGAAAAATCATCAAACCTCGAGATAATTGACAAATATTTGAAAATATGGGGGATGCCCATACAGACTGATATTGGCAAAAATGTTCAATCCTCTGCATTCTACAAAAATTTCAATTATATTCCCTTGATTATGATAACTATCACTTGTGTAAGATATTCAATTGTTCTATTTTCCGAGAATAAAATTATCAACATAGCTCTAAGTAACCAATTTTCGTACTACCTTAAAGAAAACTTCTTCCTTTGTATGCTCCAAGCTGGACTGGGAGCAAGTGCAGTTTTTCAAAAACAATTGATGATTAATTACCAGAGTGATCAACGAAAAATGAGATGGATCAGCATTTTTGATTCAACATTCAGCATCAGACATACATCCGAGAAACGAAGGAATGTCAGTGAAAAAATAAGAATCTGGTGTGCAAAAAATTTCAGGATTTGCCACTTTGCATTCCTTGCTATGACTTCCTATTTCGAACTGTGGACATTCGTTACGCATTTAATTTACAATGACATTGAATACGTTTTTACAATTGACTTATTTTGGTGCATTCTGGGATTTTTTTCAGTATTCTTCTATATAACACAAGTTCTTGTTGTCCCAGTGATGGCCACTATTGTGTTCATTTACATTGGGATGTGTCTGGATGGCTTATCATCAGATTTGAGGGGACGAAGGATAAAATCAGGGTCATTCCGAGGACCCGATGTTGATGAATTGAGTGCCCTCAACGAATATAATTCTTTATTGAATTTTATGACTGATTGTAATGACTATTGGAAAAATTTGATTGGAATATCTATTCTATCCTCTATAGTAGGAATTGGCTGGGAACTTGCGATAACTCCTAGACTTGATGGAGGAGCCAAATCAGTTTTTATACTAGGTATGCTGTTTCTGCTGCCATTTTTCACTCCATTCTTTCTCTTGGGAGACAAAAATTTCCGAAAGGTATGGAGTGTTGTGACATCAATCATTTTGATAGAGTTTTGAATCCATAAATTTATTATTTTTCAGTTGACCAGATTGGAGAAAGAGTTGCTCCGTTCTTCGTTATCTAAAACAACGGTTCAAATTGAATTGAAAATTCAGAATCAAACCTATGGGAACAGTCCCCGAGGTGCTTTCACAGTGTTCGATATGGCTCCTCTTTTGAATTATGGCTTGCTAATCGTAAGGCATTCTCACTCTCTACCTGATTTACATTTTTTGTCCACCGACAACCATCAAGTTACCTATTCAAAGCTTAATTCAATGAATTCTTTTTTCCTAGACTCTGCTTGAAATGGCTAGTAATTCCATGATGGCTCAGCTTACCGTTCAATGAAAAGCGCTCTGATAAAGCATTGAATACTTATAATGGTGAGCGAAAAGGTAATTTCAAACGTTGAATTGCAATAGAGATACATGTATTCTTCGGATTATCTGAGATTCTGTATGACTTTTTTCTCTGAGCAGTAACTATTCAACAGTTGTGAGATTTTTTTCAGTTCTCTCTTTCTCTCTTTCTCTCTCTCTCTTTCTCTTTAACAGATACGAAATTCGATTGATAGTGACAATCACATGATCATATGAGACGAAATATTGGTGAAATTTTATCGGTAGCAAAGCGTGCCAGTTTGTTGATTAAAGGTTATAGCTCAAAACACATTGATATTCCGCCTGATCTCAACTTAGAAAGCCGTAACAAGGCTCTGAAATCGATCCTAATCACGCGCTAATTCGATCAATTTTTCAATGATGGCCTGGTCGGTACCTTCAATCATGAATCTGAGATTAAAGTTGATCGGAAGAAAATATTGGAATCATTTCTCAGAGCTGATGCGTGTTCAGTAGGGAATAGAAGTTTCGAAAGAATTACGCTCTAATATTATACTTGCCTCAATTGAGAGAGTAATTCAAAGAGTATGAAATCGATTCCAATAGTTTACGATTAGCAGTCACTAGTTTGTGTAGAATTTGATCGATTTTATTGGAGGCATTGAGAGTAGACCATCAGAGTGGTGTTAAAATACACATACTGAAACACCCTATACTAGCTTATCTCATTCTAACCCACCAGGCTACGCGTTCTCCATAGTGAATCAGCTCACTGGCAGTAGCTCATACTAGCACATCCCATACTAACACGCCTCGTGTTTTTGATAGCACTCATGGCTTAGGACATATTTTTTTAGTTGAATGATATCGAGAGTGAACAAATACATGAATTAGAATATAATTTCCGAATTTTACGAATTTTATTAAATTTTCATTCTGGAAGGAGGGAATGTGGAACAACTCTGGGAGGCTTTTCCGAAAACTGAAATAATCACCAAAGAAGTTCGAGTTATAACTGTTTTATCCCTATGCAATATGATTCTATATTTTTTTCATTGATTTTTCCAAATTTTGAATTTTTTCAAAAATATCGTTACAATATCGTTACATTGAGAAACTGATGAGATAGTGCAGATATCTTATTTTTTTAGATTTTTTATGCATTCAATGAGTATAAGTGAACCATTTTTTAACATCCTATATTCTCAAATTAGGTTGGTTTTTCTTCCCCTCTCCCCACAGTTCTTCGACTCCACCAAAACTTCCAGCATTTCCGCGAGAATAGTATAGAAGATCCAGCGGCGGATTCCTACAGGCTGGGGCTAAATAATATGTCGCGAATTGAAAATGATATGAATGAGAAAGAACAGCTCAAATTTTACTCAAACTTCGAAGTTTTTTCCTTTCGCATAGTAAATTTTCCGACACCGCTTAGGCCACGCTCTCATCGCTCGATCTATGAATTCTTGTGGGACTTTTCTGAACTCTGTTCGAATTGCATTTCTGAGGGCTCAAAGAGTGGTTATCTTTTTTCGACTCAATTTTGATTTGAGATAGCCCCAGAGAAAAAAATCGCAGATAGCTGCATCTGAACTATTAGGCATCCATTGATCTTTGGTTATGAACTTGATATTTTTCGAATTCAGATAGTCCACGGTCACTTTAGCGGCATGAGCTGGGGCTGAGTCTTGGTGGAATACACTTTCACCATCAGAATAAAGTTTTGGTAGATCATATTTAATGGAGGGCTGTAGGACTTCCCTGATGTAGTAGGCCGCAGTTACTTTACTTTTTGGGTCGATGAAACGCAAAGTGGCCTTCCAACGACAGGATATTGCAGCCAATACCATGAAACCCTTTGATTGATGCGTCTTTTCATAGCGCTCTGCCTTAGATCTTTTTTTCTCTCGAGTAATGTATTGGATCCTGGTTTAACCATTACATTCTTTCAGATAGAACCAGGCCTCATCGCTGGTCACATATTTTTCGTAACTATCACCGCACAAGCGCAGGTACATAGGCCACGATCGTCGATATCGCTTTTCTTGGCATGCCTCCAAAATCGTATGGCCTTTCGGTTTCACGACCGTTTTGGGGCCAAATTTCTTCTCGTATCTCCTCACTTGTCTTGGAGAGATGTTGAGACGAGCGCCAAGAACTGCCTGTGCCATCGGATTGGATTTTTCAAGCTCTTTCCTGAGCCATGTTAATTCGCGCTTGCTGAGCGATGAGCGAGGACCTGAATTTTTTTTGTTGCTTTCGGCTGGATTCACTCGAAAAGTATTCTGCCTCCCTCTATCAATCGTCCGACAGCTTATCACTACGTTTTGTTTCTTCATTTCCTTCTGTATCATCGATGAGGACCACCCTCTTTCGATAAAATACTTAATCACACCTAATTGCTGGTCACTTATTTTTTGGCACCCATAATCGGTTAATCGAAATTAACTTTCATCAAAATAATTTTCATAAGTTTGTTTATAATTTCTGATAGGCTGCTATGTTCTCGCTCATTTATCAAGCGCGTCAATCAAAATCAATTTTGCCACATACCATTTAGCTCCCACCTGTAGACTCTGCAATTTTCCCGGCATCTTCTTGATTTAAAGATTTTTCTTTTCTGTAGAACTTTTCTTTAAATCTCCTCTGCCTATTGAAGTGGCGCTCTAATAAACCTTTTCTGATACTATCAGTCTTCTGGATGAAATTCGGATTTCTTTTACAGGGTATTCAAGATTAATATGATCAATTTCAAACTTCGATAACTTTCGGATGGATTGATATATTCCGATAATTTTTTCGGTTTCTTAAAGAAAAAATGTATAAATCTTCACTATCCGGTGTTTCAAAAAGGTTTGAAAACTGATGAGCATAGATAAGGGGCCATGAAGACAAAAAAGTAGGTTTTCCAGGATGCGTACAAGAATGGGCGTAGTTATCAGAATAAATAAAATCACTTTTGAACTCCTCATAAAAAATCACGTCTAGAAAAGTTCATTCCATGTGATAAGGATAAGATAAGGAATTAAAAAAGTTAATTCTAGCCCATTTTAAAATGGAGAGCCTATTTGATGGTGCGAACAAATATCGAAATCACTCCAATTGAAGATTTATCGAACAATTCAAAGTGATTCTGCTTGATTGCTGTCAGAGACATAGTAATCGATTGACTAAATGCAGATTCTCTCCATGAGTGTCATGCCTAGTTGAATATTGAAAACCGATTTTCGTCACAGGCTTGGCATTGGTGATGCTTACATGGATCAGAGGAGCCCCTGTGCACGGAATAGAATGATTGAACAAAGCTTCCAGTATTGTGGAGATCATCTCAGGAATTTCTCAGAACGCTCAATTCTCTGAAAATACATTCTGAGCTCAGCTGAATTCCCTGAGCCTAGTGGAGAACCCGAAAATGTTTCGACATGGCACAAAATTTCCTCTAGACACTTTGGATACTCTGTCAAAAATTTTTCTATTCATCTACCTTCTTTGAGCTGTAAATCTGCCCCATTCCTATTTACAATTGACTCAAGTCTCTTTAGCATTAAGTTGCTTTGTAAAATAGAGTGATATCCGTGCCTTAATTCCTCTGGTTGAACAATTTCTAACTTTAACCGAACTTTATATTGGGAAAAAAGAAATTGAAAATAATCTAAATGAAACCCAACCATTCAATTCATCTTACAAATTACAATCATTTCTCTGTTTCCTTCTTTATCGAAATTGTAATTATGAGAAATTTATTGGGTTAATTTAGTAGATTCATTCATTTCATACTCTTTTTTATTGAAAAATAATTTTGTACTGAAAGGTTCTAACTCATAAGACAACTACAAGACATAAGCTCACGCTCGAAGGTCCTACTTCGGAACAAACATTTTTCAATTTTTAATCATGAATGTTCTGGTGTGAATATCTGAGTATACACGGAACAACTGAACTAATTTGGAAGAGAATATGATTTTTTCCTGATATATTTTGTGAGAAATTTGGTCAATTTCTAAGCTAATCGATAGACTCACGGCCATGATCAGAATTCATTCACAGACTCCAAAACTCTTTCCTTATTTTTTCGGATATATTTTGGTGTTTTAGGTAGAAATTACAAGAAATCTCGGAGAATCTTTGCTTGATCACTATTTCTGATTATATAAATATTGCTTGTGAGTCCAGGCTTACAAAATGAATTAAAAATATACCAAGGCTGAAATTTTTCATCTTATTTGAACTTCAGATGAGTAAATTTAATCATTCGCTCCACTAAAATCAAACTTGAACAGTTATAACTCCTGAGACTGAGTTCTCTTGATTGCCTCTGCTTCATCAATCCAAGAAGCTAGAGATTATAATCTCGATTGCGCAATAAATCGAATTTAGCAGCTATTAGCTGCTCGATATTATTTCTCGAAAACTTTGCGTGTCTATTCAATAATGAGATATTATTGTCAAAATACGTCCTCACGCTCAATTTTATTTCAACTAGAGTGACAAAGTATTCATAGCTAAAGATATTGAAATCTTCTTGGATCATCCATTAATAGCTATCAAAAAGCCGTGTTATTTTAACTGTTCAATCCCGATTGATGGAGAAAATTCTGAAAATGTTTTAAGCAAAATGTTTGTCGTAAATTAGCAGTTCATTGGAATTCATATTCGATCAACCATGAACGAATCCTCTGATCTATTGTTGATTGACAAATATCTACACAAATGGGGAATGCCAATCCATACTGATTGTCGAAAGAATATTAGATCATTGGGCTTGTTTAAAAATCGTGGATATATTTCTTTGGTATTAATTTCAATCATGCTCTTAAAATATTTGGTTCCTCTGGGTTTTGATAACTACACAGTGGACATAGCGATGAGTAACCAATATCGTTACTATAAGAAAGAAAAATTTTTCTTCTGCTTAATCGAAGTTATATTAGAAAGTAGTTCTATTGCTCAAAAACTTTTGATGATCTACTATGGAAGAAATGATAAAATGATGAGATGGGTTGGAATTTTTGATGAATCCTTCCTCATGTCGAATTACAAAGCTTCTGCAGCACAAAAAAATGCTAGTGAAAAAATAAAGAGATGGTGTTCAAAGAATTTCAAGAGATGCCATATTGCAATCCTTACAGCCACAATATATTTCGTATTGTGGACTTATTTAACTAATTGGCTAATTAATGATATTTTATTTGTTCTCACTGTTGATTTTTTGTGGGGTTTGATTTCAGTTTTCACTCTATTTTTCTATTTAACCCAAGTTCTTGTTGGCTCAATTTTGGAAGTTTTCGTATTCATTTATTGCCGTATATCTCTGGATGATTTATTGACAAGTTTGAATGCTAAAAAAGCTCTAATTATTTCATCTAACCAACTCCTTGAAGTAAATTTGATGGATATTCTCCATCAATACAATTCTGTTTTGAATTTTATTCATATATGCAATGACTATTGGAAAAATTTAACAGGATTTGCTGTCGTATGCTCAATACTGTGCTCAGGTGGAGTTTTAGTGATCGCCTCTCGTGTTGATGAAGGTGCTCTATCAATATGCATAATGACTATAGGTATAATAATGTTCTTCTGTATTCCATTTTTCATTCTTGGTAATAGAAATTTCAAGCAGGTATGTTTGTATCGATACCCATTCATTTGAAAAAAATGATGACTATTTCTTACAGGTTACCAATTTGAGAAAAACGGTGTTTTCTCTCGCTTCGGCTAATATACCTTCTCAGTTTGTAATCAAAATACAAGATCAAACATATGGACTCGATTACAGAGGCTCTTTCACTGTATTCGATACAGCACCTCTGTTGAGTTATGGTTTGATGATCGTAAGTTTTCATGATACCCTAATTAGCTGAAGAATTTGGAAATTCATTGCATACATTTTTTTTGCCACAGACTCTATTGGAAATAGCTTGTGGCTCCATGATGATTCAACTTGCCCTACAATAAAGATGTTTACTTAATGGTGTGCGAAAATCTTGTTGGATAGATCAATTCGCAACTTGAAACATTCATATTTTGGTTGATGCTTCGATTAAGGCCATATACCATCAATTTTTCGAAATACGTGTCAATATTATCTCATGTATACTCATTGGGAAGTTTAGGAAAGATATGGACCAAGCTTGGTATTGAAGCCAGATTATCTCAGGGAATCCCCTACAATCAAACCAATGAAAATTCTAATCGGCTGCAAGCTAGAAATAAAAATAAATTTTTTGGAAACTTCAGAATGATATGGAATTTTTCTAATTTATATTATGGCAATTAGAGATTTTTTTAATCCAACTCAATCTGATAGATACATATATGTATACAATGTGAAGGCTCAGTGCATCTTGGCTTTTGATTAGCCCCTCAAAGGTCGCTCAAGATGGTGAAGAGATACATGTATACGCAATGAGTTTCCTCCTAAAATCGAAGGAAAATATTTCCAACAGAATAGTTTTCTATTATTTTGATTTGTATCATTTCTCAATCCCATAGTTGATGTGATTAATCGGAACAGCGATTGATTATTTATTCAGTGCAATCATTACTGATTACCAAATCTATCTCGGCTCTATCATATTTTTGAAAATAATTTAGTTCATTACTATAACCATATGATCAAAGTTGATCGAGACAAAATATTGATATATAATATTTTGCGAAATGAGACATATCCGCTTTCGATAATTGAAGGATGATTGGTGAAGTTCATCAACAGTGTATTTGATTTTGATTTACAGAGAGTCACTAAGAGGCTCAGAAATCGATTTTAAACGTTTGAGTGAAACAGTCACGTTATTTTTTGACAAATTCAATCCATTCTATTCGATATATTGAGTATAGATTATGCTACAGAGTATTCTCCTCTCAGGCTCTACTCATTAGAGGAAGAGAATTGATTGGGAAAATTTATTGATGAAGATGTCGTTCTTCAAGCATTTTGTGATTACCCTTGATTACTTTGATTTAAACGTTTCAATTATTCATCGTCTACACCAACAATGGAGGGTGAAAAATCATCAGACCTCGAGATAATTGACAAATATTTGAAAATATGGGGGATGCCCATACAGACTGATATTCGCAAAAATGTTCAATCTCCTCCATTTTACAAAAATTTCAGTTATATTTCTTTGATTTTTATAACCATCACTTGTGTGAAATATTCAATTCTTCTAACTTCGGAGAATAAAATTCTCAACATAGCTCTAAGTAACCAATTTTTCTACTACCATAGAGAAAATTTCATCCTCTGTATGCTCGAAGCTGTATTAGAGGCAAGTGTAATTTTTCAAAAACTATTGATGATTCATTACCAGAGTGATCAACGAAAAATGAGATGGATCAGCATTTTTGATTCAACATTCATCATCAGACATACATCGGAGAAACAGAGGAATGTCAGTGAACAAATAAAAACCTGGTGTGCAAAAAATTTCAAGATTTGCCACTTTATATTCTTGGCTTTGACTACCTATTTCGACCTATGGATATTGGTTACACATTTAATTTACAATGACATCAAATATGTTCTTACAATTGATTTATTTTGGTGTATTGTAGGATTTTTTTCATTATTCTTCTATATAACACAAGCTCTCGTTGTCCCAGTGATGGCTACTATCGTGTTCATTTACATTGGGATGTGTCTGGATGGCTTATCATCAGATTTAGAGGGACGGAGGGTTAAATCAGTGTTATTCCAAGGACCCGGCGTTGATGAATCGAGTGCGCTCAACAAATATAATTCTTTATTGAATTTTATGACCGATTGTAATGACTATTGGAAAAATTTGATTGGAATATCTGTTCTATCCTCTATAGTAGGAATGGCCTGGGAACTTGTGATAACTCCTAGACTTGATGGAGGAGCCAAATCAATTTTTATACTAGGTATACTATTGCTGCTTGTATTTTTCACTCCATTCTTTCTCTTAGGAGACAAAAATTTCCGAAAGGTATGAAATGTTATGATATCAATCGTTTCTATGAAGTTTTGAATCCATTTATCTATCAATATTCAGTTGACCAGATTGAAGAAAGAGTTGTTCCGTTCTTCGTTATCTGAAACAACCGTTGAAATTGAAATAAAGATTCAGAATCAAACCTATGAGCACAGTCGCCGAGGTGCTTTCACAGTGTTTGATATGGCTCCTCTCTTAAATTATGGCTTGTTAATTGTAAGGGATTCTCACCTTCTACCTAATTTACATTTTTTTCCAGCGACAATCATCGAGTTACTAAATACACAGTTACTAGTTACAAAAGTTTACTAATTCAATGAAGTCTTTTTTCCCTAGACTCTGCTTGAAATGGCATGTGCTTCCATGATGGCTCAGCTTGTCCTTCAATGAAAAGTGCTCTGATAAAGCATTGAATACTTATAATGGTGAGCGAAGAGGTAATTTCGATTATGCAATTGGATTTCGGATCATTTGAGATCCTGTATGACTTTTTCTATGAGCAATAGTTATAGGCAATTTAACAGTTGTAATATTTTTTCAATCCTTCTCTCTCTCTCTCTCTCTCGATTTATAGTGACAATCACATGATCATATCGGACGAATTATCGATGAAATTTATCTGTAGCAAAGCGTGCTTGTTTGTTGATTAAAGGTTATTGCGTAAACATATCGATATTTCGCTTGATTAATTTTTCAATAATTGCTCGGTGGGTATCTCCGATCATGAATCTGAGATCAAAGTTGATCGAGAGAGAATATTGGAATCATTTCTCAGAGCTGATGCGTGTTCAGTAGGGAATAGAAGTTTCGAAAGAATTACGCTCTAATATTATACTTGCTTCGATTCAGAGAGCACAGTATGAAATCGATTCCAATAATTACAATGAGCAGTCACTATTTTGTCCAAAATTCAATTGATTTCGTTGGTGGCATTTAGAGTAGATCATCAACATATTGTTAACCTTTTGAGCTCTGTTCGTTACAAGGAGCATAAACAAAAATATGTTGAGAGTGGGGGTGATCCTCACGATTTACATAATCATTCCCCTTCTGATTATTGTCATCATAGTATCGCCAATACATTCCACTTTCATCAGCAATGGAAGGCAATGAAGAACCTCCTAACCTCGATATAATTGATAGGTACTTGAAAATATGGGGGATGCCTATTCAGATATATAATCGAAGGAAAGTCCAGTCTCTTCCATTCTACAAGGATTTCAGCTATATGTCCATGATCTTTGTGATTATCACCTGTGTGAAATATTCAATCCTTCTTACCTCTGAGAATAAAGCGCTCAACATAGCACTCAGTAATCAGTTTTTCTATTATCCTAAAGAAAATTTCTTCCTCTGCTTGAACGAAGTTGTATTAGAGGCAAGTGTTATCCTCCAGAAACTATTAATGATACATTACCAGAGTGATCAACGGAAAATGAGATGGATCAGCATCTTTGATCCAACCTCCACGATCTTGGAAACTTTCGAGAAACAAAGGAATGTTAGCGAAAAAATAAGAATCTGGTACGAAGAATTTTAAGATTTGCCACCTAATATTCTTGGGTGTGACTGCTTACTTCGATTTATATGTTTTCGTTACACATTTAATTTACAATGACATTGTGTATGTGTTCACAATTGACCTACTCTGGTGTATTGTGACCTTCATCTCATTATTCTTCTACATAACTCAATCTCTTGTCATTCCAGTGATGGCCAGTGTGGTGTTCATTTACACTGATATGTGTCTAGATAGCTTATTGTCAGATTTGAGATGGCAAAAAATTAGATCAGAATCATTTCGGCAGCCCAATATTGATAGATTGAGTTTTCTTCATAAATACAATTCTCTGCTAAATTTTATGACTGATTGTAATGACTATTGGAAAAATTTGATTGGAATTTCTGTTTTAGCCTCATTAGTAGGCATTAGTTGGGAACTGGTGATCGCTCCTAGAGTTGATGGAGGAACCAGGACAATTTTCCTAATAGGCATATTGATGTTGCTGGCATTTTTCACTCCATTTTTCCTCATGGGAGACAGGAATTTCAGAAAAGTATATATATCATATGATAAGAACTGTATCATAAAATTGATCGTACTGGTATGCTTTATAAATTTCATTTCATTTATCTATTCAGGTGACTAGATTGAGGAAAGAGCTGCTTTGTTCATCTCTATCCAAGACATCAGTTGGAATTGCTATCAGAATCCAAGATCAAACTTCCGGACTCGATCACAGAGGTGCTTTCACAGCATTCGATACAGCTCCTCTGTTGAATTATGGCTTGCTGATTGTAAGATATACTCACATTTCACGTTATTCCCAATTTTCAACCAACGATTATCAAGTCATCAGAATTAAGTTCTCTCTAAAAGTTTGGCAATTCAATGAATTTCTCCATCTTTCTAGATTCTGCTCGAAATGGCCTGTAATTCTATGTTGGCTCAGTCTCTTCTCCAATAAATTGGCGCCCAGTAGAGCGTCGAGAATCAATTTTACATAGATAAATCATAATTACGCGTGTGAATATCTTTGTATTAATCACTTGATTGATCACTCAATCACTAGTCTGATGGATTGCTTCTATAGATACATCAAGTATTACCTGAGATTTTAGAATCGGAATCTGTTTTACTCTCGGTATCTTCATGCTGTCTCAGAACAAAGTTCGGATCATACTGGTGTTCACCTTCTAGAGTCTAGAGTCTGGACAATGAGAATCGTCTGGAGGATCATCATTTGAATCACTAATCGACCATGCCAAGCCCAGATCATCTGAATCTAATGATGCATGGAGCTCCATGACTGATGAAACCACGAGACTTGGGGCTTCCTAGACCATTTTTATGATACACGCTTCCTGAAATACGGCTCTTTCAACCTTTCGACTCTTCCCCGATAATGACTGACTATATCGAGGATTGCTCTATTTATGGATTAGGGATTCAGATGATACCGTTTCCGTCTCGATATGATTAACCACTCTTGAGACAAAGGGAGGGAAAAAACGCAATATCTCAGGAACCATGATCCATAGACAGTTCTCATCTACATTTTTGATCTTATCGCCCTTGATAGGAAAGTTGGATGAAAAACCCTAGAATTGTTGTCTGAACGAAGTGAAGATTCTGGGTCAACTTTTTTTACATTTTGTTTCAGCTGTATCTTCTGAACCACGAGCACTAGCATTCTAAAACTTCATATTAGGATTGTACAAACTACAAAGATGTGCCTTTCGGCAAAAAAAAGGATTCTATGAAAAAAAATTTCTGAGAAAAACGGTGACTGTAAATAGGGAGTAGAAATTCTTGAGGCCATTGAAAACCTCAATTTTTGAGTAGTGGTAGAGCTTTTAGAGAGAATTCTTCAAAATTCCATCAAAAAACATAAGAGTTCCAAGTTTCTGCCCTTAGATTGCGACATTCGATTTCGTTAATGGAAATCGCTTCCATTAGCTAGAACATGGTAATATAAAGGATATTATATGATAAGCTAGCTAATTTCCCAATTCCATCAAGAAATATAGAGTCCGCAAATATCCTATTAGCATCATGCATGTTGAGTCAAAGTGATCGTGCTTACGCCAAAGACTCGGTCATTGGAAAATTTTTCCTGAGAAATGGTCACCTACGCCTTGAATACACTCTGTATTCACATTCTCCCCCATGAAAATATATACCATGATGGTCCCATGTGGTTTGGGGAACATTTGAAAAAAGTCACTAAGGTGGTGCCATCATTGATTTGCTTTAATCCGAAGAATATTCTATTGATTTCATTCAACTCACTAACTATATAACACTATGTTGAAGTTCTTCAAGTGGACGAATAATGATTGCGAATGATGATGATTCCATGAAATATAATGTTCACAAAATTGAGTCCTATGACTTAACGTAGATGATGCTAACGCAAGCTAATTCTGACCAAAATATAAGAATGTCCAATCTTGTCCTTCGAGTTTTCTTCAGTTAAATATAATATGATGATATGAAGAGCACTTGATCATAATGTATTCAATTCCCCAATACGAGATAGACTTGGTCGAACCCTAGAGATATTTTTTCAATGTATTATCAGGTGCAACTCAATCGTACTCGGTAGAACATTGTCTCGGGTAGAGTTGTGAATCCTTGTTGATAGCTAGAAGTGATCTTATCCCTACATAATTTGCTCTTCTGCAACACTAAGAACACCACCTCATTTTCAAAAGATTCCTATGCTTGCATAAAACAGGTATGTTCTCTATGGATATTCTCCCATTGGCTTTTACATGTTCAGTCCATTGAGAATAGGCAAATTCTCTTCGTGTTCAATTTTTTGGCACAATATGCTACCATCTAGTGGTTTATCGAGGCCCTAGCTATTTGGCTCCAGGTTAGGTTGATCTGTGAATATGGGCTTAGCCCATGATCTATGATGCTATGTTATGTGAGGTTAGGTTAGGTAGGTTAGGTTAGGTTAGGTTATAATGATCTGTGAATATGGGGGGAGCCCATGCCCTTTTAAGGCCTCAGCCATCGAGCATGAGGTTAGGTTAATTTGTGACTACTGTGGAGCCCATGATCTATGATGTTATGTTGTGTAAGATTAGGTTAGGTTAGGTTAGATTAGGTCGATTTACAAAATAATGTGAGCAATCGCATGACTCTCCACCTGATATCAG
The DNA here is from genome assembly GCA_003956705.1 of Brevipalpus yothersi. Taxonomy (NCBI): domain Eukaryota; kingdom Metazoa; phylum Arthropoda; class Arachnida; order Trombidiformes; family Tenuipalpidae; genus Brevipalpus; species Brevipalpus yothersi. Next base: position 226,707 of record QZCP01000457.1, on the reverse strand, counting down.
CATTTTGTCGTTCTGGTCTAGAAATTCTTCACTTCGTTCGGACTCGGGATCGGCGATCCTTCTAGTTTATTTTTCCATAGAAAAGGACCATTGTCCTTCGATGAGATTGGGATGATATGATGATTATTCAAACGCTCTCATTGGATGGGTATATGATGAGTAGAAAAAAGGTTCTCCATATTATGAAAGGACATTAGCCAAAAGTGTTCCCTCTCAGATTTCGATGGAACTTTCTCATCAGACCTTATCAGGGCCGATAAGACCAAGAATGGGATTGATGGCTCTGTATGACTCATATCTTCGAAGATATAACCCTTTTCCCCATTTCGGAGAAAAATCATGATATTGAAATGAGAGTGGTATCACACGTTTCCTTATCAAATTTTTGATTGAATAAGGTATAACTCACTATCCAAATGTTGCTGAAAGCTAGTGAAAATTGATATTTTCTGCTTCATCTGGAGAACAAGAGGGTTTATCTTTGATATGATAAAATCTTATCACTTAGAAAAAGTGGGATAAGATGAAAAATAATTCAGGGAATCATCAGCAAAGTCCAACGGGCTGAAAAAAGTAGCTTGGCCACAGAATGTTCTTGCTGCTGTGACGACACTCGCAAGAAATGTGATAAGATTACATATGAATCATACCCAGATTGTTTGGAAAAATTGGTCAAGAACAGCTTCCTATGGTGTATCTCTAAGATAAAACATGGAAACCGAAAAATGATAGCATTTTTATCACTCATCGAACATCTGATAAGATAAAATATGACTCATAAACCAGTTGGAACAAGGGAATGCTGGTGCTAAGAGAAGTGTCGTGACCGCAAATTATTCTTGGTGCCTCTGAGATTCTCATCAAGAATGTAATAGAATGATATATGACTCATACCCAAGTTATTGGGAAAAGTGGGTGAAGAATGGTTTTCCACTTCCGAAGATGAGATCACAACATAGTGAAATACCGATGATAAAGTTTTGGCGTCATTTCAATCACGAGATTGCTTCTTAAATTACCTCAAAAAAGGGCAACCCTCCCATAGGTTATTTGTTGAGTCTAGAATGCAGAATTTATTCCAATCATCACCTTGAAGGATATACTCATCTTGTGAAATCTGTCAATGCTCGTGGGATGAATCTTGTGGTGTTCCATTTATTCATGAACGGACTATTGGAAGCTTTCGTGAATCTAATAAGAAGTTTGAGGAGAATTCTTCAATGGGAGAAAATCTATGCCAAACTCCAAGTGAATTGGAATCTTCCATAGTATCACAAGAGTTATAGACTCAACTCAATCCAAATCGAGTCTTTCTGTATCAGTACCTGATTTGTAATATTGAACTGAAAATCAAAATGTTTGACCGTTCCAAAAAGCGAGCAGGAAGAGCGTCACGTATTGAATCCATCTTGGCTGAGACAGAAACGCTGATCGATTTCTCTTGAGGTTGTGAGAATTGCCTTTAAAGAGTTGTGAACGATCTAATGACGAGACTTGAACCCTATGAAGTGAATTTCTCAGGCAATGCCATCAACAATTCAAACCCTCTAAAGGAGATTCTGAAGAAGGATAGGATTTCAGTAGGGAGTGAATATCACAATTCCATGTATTCATGTTCAACTGTCGACCTTTTGGACTGTTAGCTGATGAAATCTGAGCCAAAGTGGCACAAAAGGATTATCGCTACTCAATTTCAGACCCATGAAATGTGCAGCTCATTACTTCAATCGAGATGAATCTCTCTCAAGAATTGAAGTGAAATCCTAGTGCTACCATTCCAGCAGCACACATTGATGATTACTGTAGATACCAATCCAAGGGGATCCAATTGAAGCCTGGGGGAGAAGCAGGAGAAGGATCATCAATCAGAAAAGCTAAAAATATACCCTCGCCTGATTGAATGGAGTAACCAGTCAAAATTCAGATAAAAACTGTTAGACAAAAGTAGGATGCCAACAAGATAATCTAATCAAGGGAAGCAGCCAACACTTAGATGTGCATTTGCTTGGAATCTTGGAAGTGTTTGGTGATTCCCTCGGAGGGTGCTTAGAATGAAATACTTTATATTGCTAAGAGAAGCACCATTGTGTTTTTCATCAAAAAATAGATGAGATAGAACAAGTTTTAAATAAGTCTGGGCCAGAGTTGGGATGACTGCTTTTCTTCTCGATGAGAATGAATATGATATCATCTCTATCTCTATGTCATCACTTATGCTCAGAATAGTAGGAGAAGAAGATAATCACCATACCTCACAAAGTATGGATCATATCGAGGTATTAACTGTATTTTCGATCTAAACACTTGATTAGATTGGATGAGCAACTTTAAGAGTAGTTCAAGCACTGGCATCCTTCAACAATGCTCTATTGAAATGGTAACGGAAATCCACATCAAAGATTTCTCATCCCACCATCTCCATTTACCTCATCTCACACAGTGTGTTCAGAAGTAATATGACTGATTTCAAACTTGAATAAATTTTCGATTGATTGAGATATCATCATGATTTTTTCGGTTATTTTAGTGGGGAATGTGTAAAATTTGTATCTACCAAAAGGCATACCAATGATGGGGATACTATTGTCTCCATACAAAAAGAATAGTAGCCATTTTCAGCCCTACTTGGAATGAGGAGAATGTTATCTGATTTCAGATGACCGCAATGATAATGTTTTTAAGTCGCTAGCACTCACCGTCAACTTGATATGAGGGTTGGCATTATCGAGCATGGCTTGGGCATCAGGACTCTCATTTCATCCAATTTCCATCAAGCTAAAGTTCTCTAGGAGCCCTGCTTCGTTCTATGCTATGGGGGACCAAAACATTAGATATGATATTTCTTCGATAAGATGAGGATGGAAAAATTTTGCAGCTAAAAAATACCATATCTCTAGTGGAAGGTTCAACATCCAGACCAAACTCATATGATTTTTAAGAATGAAGAGGTGAAGATATTCATCAAGTCTTATCATTCTATTAAGGGAACTTTTCGAACATCGATAAATAAAGTTTCACCTTATATCCATGCTTGCTATTGGCTATTCATCGGAAAAGTAGCTGCAAAAGGGCCCGAGTGGCCATTGCCGCTTACTCAGGAGCATTGCCATCCATTATCCAGGATAATCTCAGAATCTATTAGCCGTGATGTTGGAAGCGTCTATGCATCAGATTTCAATAATGAATCAATGTCACCTAGCAGTGGCTAGTAGGGAATCAAGGAGAAACCTATTAACAGCCTCGCTCATAACAAGTGATAAATCATGACAAATTTTCATGAGTAAGCTGCGATGATCATTTGGTCGTCTATAGAGGAATACTTCACCTCAGAATCTTGTCTTCTTGATGATAAACACTCAGAACCATTCCAATTCCATGCCATGATTTCGAAAAAATGAATACCAGGCTAGTATAATGGGAGTTAATAAGGATACATCACAGATGCGTGTATACCCATGGGAGGGTATTTTCTCTCTCTATGGTACAACAGTATCCATCCTTGTCCATTGGTTACTACTCCTCGACTATAGTATCCAAAGAGAATCCCAAATTGTGGGAATGACTTTGTTTCCTGAATTCATAGATGGTCGGATGAGTGGGATTCTACAGGGATACTATACTCCACGAGTAGTAACCAATGGATAAGTTTGGGGAATCTTATTCGGGTCCCAAAATCAAGTTTAGCTGCCCCATGGCTGATGGTTTGAGCAGTGTTGCCTCTGTTGCTGTGATCTGGATGTTATTGGCTTTTTCCCCCACATTGTCGTGAGGCGCATTGTATTGCATCCCAATAACGCAACAATGCATATAGGCAATTGATCTCATCTTGAGTGCGAAGATTTCCCTTGAAAAAAACATCGATGGCCGAAACCTTTTCCCCAACCGATTCCCTGTATACCCATTGCTCTCCACCCAGGGCTAGAACATCATACCAAGTACCATTGGCTTGACCTTTTTGTCCTGTCCAATAGATGTGAAAAGAAAGAATAACACAAATTAATAAATCATTCCATGTTAATATCTCACCCCACCATCACCCCATCATCATCTTCACGTACAACATTTTCTTTCGGCTCTTGAATTTCTTGGTCTAGGACTTGTGATTTCTTCAATCTTTTCGATTTTCTCTAGAAAAAGTTCAATAAGTCCATTAATTTAGATCAATTCTTCTGAATTATTGAAAAACTTACCGGTCCACTGTTGGCATTTTTTCAACCTTCATCTCCATCTTCATCTTTTTCTTCATCATCGTTATCTTCATCATCATCACTGCTATCATGATCATGATTTTCATCATCATCATTGCCAACATCATCACTACCACCACAATCACCACCACCACCATTGATACCATTATCATCATCACCACCATTGCCACTTGCACCGGCATTTTCATTTATAGTTCCCACTCGACTATTGACAAGGCTCTCTATTTGGAGCAATAACAACACGTTTGGAATATCTGAATGGTTTGTGTTCACAATAATAATTGGAATATATTCAACAAATTTAACTAATTTTGATGAAGATGATTCGAAAACAACTTAGAAATTGGAAACAGAACGACGAAAATTTTAAAGTCAACGCTCCTCCTCAACTAAGCTGAGACTGCCCAGAAGCTGAGAGCGTCTCTGTTTTGTGGCTCTTGTAATATGATCTCTCTTTCTCTCGTCATCTTCATGCCTCGATATGTTATTGTCCTTATCCTAAAGAACCTCAGAAACTTGGATTGACTTTTCATCTGGATTCCACCCGGTATTCCCTACCAGAAATCTTGAATTCTCCCGGTGTCAATACACCAGTATCCTTGAATTTGGATTCCTTCGGAAGCGGAGTAATAAACTCAGCAGTTGCCAATCCAGTCCTCTTGACACTGTTAACAGTGTTCAATTCTCCATGGGAAAACCGCCCATTCTCAGACTTCATTCCGATGTTATCGGGTGTAATAAGACCAAAAATGCAGTTGCGAGAGCTCCACGATCAACACTTTCGGAGATATGATCCTTTTCAACTTTCGCCCCCATCTCGAGAATAACTTATCAAGATTAAAATGGCACCTTCAGGACCCTTATCTGAATATTGATAAGATAGAAGATATTGAGGGAGATTAAACTGGTGATGAAGTGCTCAAGAAGTCATGAAGTCATGTCATAGCATTAAAATGAGGTCTGAGACCAAGCAGGTGATAACACTCCCATATCCAGACCAGATTAGACGAGAATAGGTATGTCTCATATACTAAAGCTTGGTACAAGTTGATGAGAAATCTATACAATGCCATTGTTCGGAGATGAGATCTGAAACCAATATATTCATAACATAATCTTATCTTTCGAGGCAGATAAGATCAAACTTGACACATTTCCCTCACGTAGGAGCGTTAGGAGTTGGTGAAAATCAATATGTCACCATGGTGTAAAAGTGAGACCTGAAGCAGAGATACTGACAACCTTATCTTATCTTTTGACTCTGATGAGATAAGACTGGACTGTTTTCATTCCGCCAAGTTTGATACAATGTGGTTGGAAATCAATATCTCATAACTTTCCAGTCTGAAGAAAGGAAAATGCCGGTAGAACCAAAATAGGATAATACTGAGAATGAGAATAAGATGAAACAATGAGCAATACAATTATCATTATCACCTTAAACTATGTTATTATAATATTGCGATACTCAAACGGAGCTCACTTTTTTTCCATTCTCTCTCTCTCCCTCTCCGTCTATATAACTAAAGACTGTGGAGGAGAAGGACTTCCCATCATTTCAGCTCTTTGAGTTGAGCTTCTAATTTTGACAAAGCCTAGTTGAGCAGATACTAGCTCCTTAGCTACGTCTTGGCCAGCTAATAAAACTGTTGAGGTTGAAACTTGATCGAAAACCTCTCTCTAGGACTTTTTAGAGACAACTCGAAGTTTTGTCTCCAATTCAGCTCTGGGACACACCTCACTCAGATTATCGAGTCTCCCTAGATTATTTGGGTTTTTAACAGCTAAAATCAAAACACAATCATGTGAGAAGCTATCGATTGTGAGAAGGAAATTTTTTGGCTAAGATCAGAAGTAATAAAGGGGGGATTTGTCACCTCATACCCGATTTAGGGAGATAGTTTTGGATAATTATGAGGGAATCAAAACACATCTCAAGAAGTTGATCAGTATCACTGATTGAAACGAAATATTGAGTTCATTTCGACCATCAAGTGGAAAAGTTAATCAGTGTTACCAATATAAACAAAAAATTGAGTTCACTTTGACCATGGACTGGAAGAAGTTGATCAATATTCCCGATTAAATTGAAGAATCGAGTCTTTTTGACCCTAAAGTGGAAAAAAGTTCATGAGTATTTCCAGTTGAAACAAAATATTGAGTTAACTTTCACCAAAAATCGGGAATGTCGACCCGTGAGTTCAATCGATAGTGAGAAATAATTTCTTTCTCTCTTAGAATTCAATAGAATTCCCCATCAATCTTAGAGACTGCACAAATAATATGAATTCTTCTTCATATCATTGGTTCTCAATCGAGTTTATTTCATATCAACCGCTCAGAGCTCCCGCTCAAGTCACTCTCCAATGCACATGTACACAAAAAATCTCTACACAACTGATGCATGTTCAAGTGTGATAATCTCTCTCTCTCTTTAGTTTCCTTTTCACTCATAGATTCAATTTGATTTCCAATAAACTTCGTTTAAAATGTGTGCAGTACCGCTTCCTCTCTACATTAATTCATTGAAAGCTCACCTCAAGGCTCTCAGTACAGAAGATGAAACTTTATTCAATGATATATATAATGTTATTGAAGGTTTCAAGCCTCTGGCAAGTGAGAGTGTTAGGCATGAGCTTTGCCTCCATGAGAAAAATGTTCTTATCAAGCGCCAGCTTGAATTCGATCAATAGCTCGACAAACTCAATCAAGATGTTTTGGCTGATCTATCGAAGGCTCTTGATGAAATTCGTGAGAAAAACGAAAAACTTGAAGCTGTTGAAGAATATGAAGAATATCTTCTTGAAGAGCTTCAAAGGCTGACAAGTCGATCAAATTATTGATTGAATTATTTCTTCTGTGCTCCCCAGTGATTGAATACTCATCTATTTGCATTCTTTAAATTTTCTTATATCAAAAATGACCTTCTTTGAATTTCAAAAATTTTTCTCAAAAATCTGTCAAATTTGATATGTTTTATGCTTACACAGGGTGTTTCAGAGTGATATGACGAGTTTGAAACGATTATGTCTCGAGAACCCTTCGGGGGATTTTGAAAGTTTTTCTGATACCGTAAAGTAAAAATGTGTAGGTTTTGTTTGTCATGAGTTTCCAAAGTGTACGATGAATTTTCTGGATAAATAGCAGGGTCTGAAGTGATAATCTGGGATATCTCGCTTTGTGGGTAGTGGTGGTTCTAAAAAAGTGACAACATTTCTGGAATCCTCATATAACCATGTGTTTTTCAACAAACTAAAAATAACAAAAGCTCTGGTTGAGTTATGATTCACCCGTCTCAGTTATTCCACATGAAGTTTTACAAATTTCAGCTGACTGTGTCAATTGGAATCAGAATATGTGGATAGAAACCTTCCATTCTTTTTTTCCACACCATTCTTCTTAGAGGTGTGTAAATTCTTCAGCCACCTTGAACTTAGCTATAGGAACGCTCGCTGTCCTGTAATTCATTGTTGTGGTCTCCACTGTTTTGACACTTTAACATTGGAGTTTGAAAAGTTGTTGAGGACTCTAATAGTCCTCATCTCTTACCCTTGCTTCTGAAGCACCATGGAGAAAGTCATCTATTCAAGGCAGCTCAGCTGAATTTCGTATTATTTAAATATTGATTTTCTCTGTCTGAATCAAAATCCGTGATCAACTATAAGAGTATCGTTCATCATTTTGTGATGGAAAAATGTTTATTTGAGTATCAGGCATTGAAGCATCTCAATATTCAGAGCCATGATTCGCTTAGGTCAACTTAGGCTAACTCAGTGTATCATGACACCTATCGATTGTGATTGGAGTTTTTCTCTGTATTCAAGAACGCAATAGAAAAGTCATAATAGGTGAGCCTTCACCAGCATATTGTAGTTGCTGATTGGTCATATTATATTATATTATATGTATTATTATTTGATGATATCTACATTCTCGGGGGAGAAATCGACAAACATTCTCAAAATACTACGGATCTATATGAGAGAATCAGATCCGGTGATGCAAGACAGTGAAAACAATAGCATGATTACTTACTCATGAGTTAGAACCTCATGAAACGAAACCACTTGGTTGTTTCTGTGAGTCGCAGCTCTTCATCAGATCTTGATGGACCCAAATGAGTGATACTTTGTCACAATTGTAATTGATATGGGGTGGAAATTGATGAATAAAGTATTCACGGAACCAAAAAGCACAGATGTCTTGGATAGATGAAAAACTGATAGTTATCAGGAGCGATATAATTGTTTAGCTTCAAATTTTACCCACACTGAGAGGGAATATTTTGTAATCTTTTTTGGGACATTGCCCACTTGATCAGACCATATTTCATTGCAGTGCCAATTGAGCCATCATCGAGTTGCAAGCAATTTCTAAAAGAGTCTGTTGATAGACGAAACAGAATTCAATCAGTACACTGATACTTTCGGAAACAAATCTGAATCGATGACATTCGTCTATGAATGATAAGAAAAATGGTTCCATCAAGTGAAAACATAAACATAGCTTACAATCATGAGGCCATAATTTGATAGAGTAGCTGCGTCAAACACTGTGAAAGCTCCTCTAAAGTCAAATCCATAAGCTTGATCTTGAATCTTGATGCAAACACCAACTGGTAATTTTGCAATCGAGAAACGGAAGAGCTCTCTCCTCAATTTTGTCACCTATAACAGATAGATTTAGTTTATTTCTCCAGAAAACTGACTCAGGTACTTTACCTTTCCGAAATTTCTATTGCCAAGGTGGAAGAATAGAGCAAATGTTACCGTGATGATGGCCATGGCTATTGTGAAAGTTGTTTTCCCACCTTTATCGAGCCTCGGAGTGATCACAAGTCCTAAACTCAAGCAGATTATTGCTGATAGAACGGAAATTCCGATTATATTTTTCCAATAGCTATTACATTGTTGTATGAAACTCAAGAGAGAATTTTGTTTATGAAGAATATTTGATAATTCAATCCTGAGTTTATGAATTTCTCGAAATGAACTTATTTCAATTTCTTGAGTACTCATGTGTGATGATAATCCATCGAGGCACTGACCACAGTATATGAACATGAGAGTAGCCAACATTGGAGACACAATAGATTGAGTAACGTAAAAGTATAAAAATGGGAGAGTGCCTAGACACCATAAGAGATCAATTGTCAGCACATACACAATATCATTGTAAATACAATGTGTTATGAACATCCACAAATCCAGATAAGCAGTCAAAGCAAGGATTATAAAATGGCAAATCTTGGAATTCTTTGCAAACCAAATTCTAATTCCCTCACCAAAACTTTCTTGCTTCGTGGCACTTCTTGGAACGATGGATATGTAACCAAAAATACGGATCCATCCCATCATTCTCTCATTCCTTTGATAATATATCATTAACAGTTTCTGTGCAATCATACCTATCAGCAGTATTTCTGTGAACATACACAGAACGAAATTTTCTTTCGGATAATATGATAGATAATTACTCAGAGCTTTATGGAGTAATTTATCCTGAGAGATTAGGAGAAATATATGTTTGATGAAGAAAAGGAGCAGGAAAATTAAAGAAATATAATTAGTATTCCTGAAAAATTTGGGAGACTGTACTCTTCTTTGACGATCGATCTGAACAGGTATTCCCCATTTTCTCAAATAATCGTCAATCAACTCCATGTCTGAAGGTTCATCACGCTCCTTCACTACTCTGATTGGGATAAACTATACTGATCATAAGAAAAGATGTTAAGATATTTATGATTAAATCAATGATTTTCAAGAACACCCGGATGATACTCTGGAGTGGCTCCTCAAAATATCAGTACAAGTCAAGAAAATGTGCAGATATTCTTGTGAGTCAAATCAATATCCATCTGGAAATGTGTAGTTACTATTATAATGCCTGTATCGATTATGAGTTGTTGACAAAATATTTTCCAATAACTTTCTCTTTCTACAACACACCTTCCATAGAGCTTCATTTTTAATTGATTATTGTGCAATTCTATTCTCACAAGAGAAGCGTTGGTAGAAACAAAATTGTGGAGATAAAGCCTTTATTCAGAACACTCTATGACATGAATCAACGTGATGCCATCAAATACTTATTTGCTTAATTTTCTCACTATATAGAGAAGTTATAGGATTTCTTTGGCTCCTTTGTCATAATATCGGCTTACTAATTATTGCAAGAATGATAATCGCGTAACCAGATTCATTCACATGGAAAAATATACTGATTTACAGACATCTGACACCCTCGATAACTTCCACATGGTTAGGAACTCAAATGCTGGCCAACATAGCCTGATAGTAGAAAACTATTGATTTTCATTTAAATTGCTGGATTTCGGCTAATGAGCGACTGGAAACTTAAGTCTAACTCGAGTTTTCAGGAAATGGTTATTTCCTATCAATTGAGGAGAACTTTGCCCGCTTCCATCTTCTGGAGAACTTATCTCCTACGATTGCTACCAATAGATTGAATGAAGGCTCGATATTTGAACGAATAATCATGGTGATTTACTTTATATTGCATCATCAAATTTCTGAATTGGTTTTCAATCGGAATTCATAAGTGAACCATAGAGAATTACTCAGTTTTTTGAATCTCAATTCCATGATCTGAACAGCTTATATTATAGCTTATTAACTACCAAAAAAAGTTAAAGAGGGGAAGAGAAAAATTTCTTCGATCACTTGACAAAGCTTATTCAAAGGCGTTCATCAAAATGACTCAAAGCCTTCATCTGAAACGCAGCTGAGGGGTCAATCAAAGTGTTCAATCATATTATCGATAGATAAGACAAATTTGACACTTCATAATTCGGATAGAGAAATTGAACAGATATGTAAATGATTTGTGGTGTCCTACCATTGAGTTATCAAATAGTAAATGAACATCATGAAGTTTCTATATTAAATATTATGTAGTTATTAGTACATGTATATTAATCAATATTGTAGGGAACATCTCAATTGGCAAGTCAACTTATCGGACATTTTTGCTATATAAGTCACTGAACATGGATGACTTGATTGAAAACAAGGCTTCATCAGATGATTCAAGAACGGGGTGCCAATTGAGCCATCATGGAACTGCAGGCAATTTCTAGGAGAGTCTATTAGAAGACAATGAATGAAATTGATTAGCTAGTGATTATAGAGTGATTGGAATCTATTGAATGATTACTCAAAGCTTTATGAAGCGATTTGTTTGGTGAAATCACGAGAATTGAATATCTGGTGAAGACAACGATCAGGGAGATCAAGGAAATATAATCAGTATTCCTGGAAAATTTGAAAGATTGAACGGTTCTTTGATTATCAATTTGAATAGATATCCTCCATTTCTTCAAACTCTTTTCTCAATTTTTTTACCTGTAATTCGCAGATGTTTAGTTCTTTTTCAAAATAGATATTTACTAGATACACCCTACCTTGCGGAAATTTCTATTTCCAAGATGAAAAAATGGAGTAAACGTGAAAGTTAAGATAATTATGCCAATTAAAAGAACTGTTTCTGCAGCTCCATCAAGCCTTGGAGTGATCGCAAGTATTGCACCTATACCAACTATGGCAAATAATACGGAAATTCCGATTAAATTTTTCCAATAGTTGTTACATAGTTGCATGAAATTTAAAAGAGAATTCTGCTTATGGAGAATATTCAATACTTCATTCTTGAGCTCATTTATTCCTTGTAATGAGCGTTGCTCATTCGATCGAGTACTTAAATCTGATAATAGTTCATCCAGATATATTTCACAACACACAAACATGAGAGCAGCCAGCATCGGACACACAATAGATTGAGCAACGTAAAAGTAATAAGATGGGAGAGTTCCTAGACACCATAAGAGATCAACTGTCAACACATAAGTGATTTCATTATGAATACAATGTGTTATAAATGTCCACAGGCCCACATAGATAGCAAGAACCAAAAAGACGATATGACATCTCTTGAAATTTTTCACACACCAGATTTTCATTTTTGCACCAAAACTTTTTTGTTTTTCAGAAATCTCTGAAATAATAGATGTGTGATCGAAAATACTGACAGTAGTAAGATTGACAGTTTGTTCCGTCCGTCTCCCCCCCAAAAATGGGGGGTGGGAAAATCCCTTTTGCCGACAGAAGGGGGAGGGAAGGGGGGAGGGGATTCTATAATCCTTTGAGGTTCGCCGACAAGGGGGGTGAGGAGAACAATGTGAACCTTTGATGTTCACCGACAAGTGGTGGGTGAGAACAATGTGAACCTTTGATGTTCGCCGACAAGGGGGAGGGTGAGAACTATGTGAACCTTTGATGTATGCCGACCCAGAAGAATTGAAAGGGAAATAGGACCCTTCGGTGATTATCAGCTATTATAATGATAAGTTACACCTAATGAGTATACGATGAATCGATGATTGGACGTAGATCTTAGGAGAATCGTCTAACAGAGTGGAAAAATATTCGATGATTTTAATAAGTTCTGATGAAGCCTGATAGCTTCTGGAATCCACCGGAAGAATAAAAATATTGGATATAATGAGCTTTATTGAAGCGAAAGATATTTTGATTTACTTCCTGTGAAGCCATAAGGAAAAGTTATATTATTCTCAACTATTCGTTTCTTGGAGACTACCCTATAAGCTTTAGAAAAATATTTTGTGATCAAATTATGGTGACTATCTACAACAATGTTGAACTGAGGAACTTTTGCAGACCGTTCCTCACTGTCTTTGTTGGCATATCTCTTCGCAGCATCAATCATAAAATCATAATTGATGAATTGTAGAGTTGCCTGATTCAAAGTTATGCCCTTGGTCTTTATCCTACTTTTTATGGTACCATCAGCTAGTTGGACATTGTAGGCATAGTTCTTGGGTCCACAAGTGACAAACTCTTTGATGAATGCCCCTGGTCCATAATCAGCAAGTATCTCATCTTTCAATTGTCCAAGATGATCACCGCTTTCTATTTCTCTGTCCGTAAGCTTCCGAGAATATACGAGGGAGTCGGTATCGAAATAGATGAGTGATCCAGGTCGGATATTTTCAATCTCTTGCATGTAGTTGAAGAGTTCCAAGCGTGCATATGATGTTACGAAGGATGCTACTGCTAGAGATGTATTTGGACCATACTCTAGAAATTCGTCCCTGCTCTTGTATTGTAGGAGCAGTGTATTATCATTCACCATTATTTCAGAGGTAATCCTTATTTGATTGTCATTTAGCCTCTTCATGTATGAATCATAGTTGTGGATGATTTCAACCTTTTTCTTGTCAGGGTTTTGAGCCAATTTACCCCATAAAGAATTCAGGAGAAGTTTCGCAAGGAATCTCAGAGCTGGATTCTTCTTGATGTCAGATGCATTCAGTTTGATACCTTCTCGGTCCATCACATCTTTAATGAAACGTTCTCTTGAAGCTTCATCATTGCACCATTGTGGCCAACCAGATGACTCATGCTTAATTTTGAGGAACTTGTCAATGTAGCCACTGAATATTGTCGATGATGACTCTTCATAGTGGAGGACCTCAAAGATATCAAGAATTTTATAACCATGGGATAGTGCAGCCTTGAGCTCAGCAGTAGTCCAAGTACCAACAAGAGATCTTTCCTTTTCATTGTGTGTGCAGACATCTGTAAAGCTCTCAGCACAAGTCTTGCAAAGGGTGAAAACAAGTTTCTTGCTGATTCTTGTCGGTAAAATCGGAATATACAAGTCTGATGGTGGTAGGATTCTACACTTGACGAATCCAAAGTATGAGTTCAGAGACATATCAAAGTCTTCATTGATGACAACAGGATGTCCAACAGGATATTTTTTCGTCTTCAGAACAAAGGGATACAGTGAATTGACATCCATGTACTTGATTTCCTCATCAGTCTCACACTTGTGATAGAATCTTATATTATTCGTCCGCCCTCCAAAAAATGACTCCTTAACATCAGCATGTCCAAAATAGTGAACTTGATACCAATACTTGAGTCGCTGTTTGATGTATTCTTTAAACTCTTGATCAACCGACATTTGAGTTTTCACATCACAACTCCAATCACTGATAATATTGAAGCCTCTTGATCTATAGTAGGCAAGTTTATCACCAACCTTCTGGTAACGAGAGCTGAGGCTATCTTTATGTGCATCATTTATCACATCCCGATTTTCTGTGAAACACCTCGGGCACCCATGGAAATAACATCCAAAATACTCAAAAACAGTATTGAGCTCTTTTGAGAATCCATCAGCGAAGAAGCTTCCTAGCTTGAATTCACGATCGATTTTGATGTTGAGATTTTTTTGCTGGAAGTCCAACCATGCAAGAGACTCGCGAGAACATTTTCGTAAGTTAGTGTATCCACCTTTTGGGGTTACAGCAAGAGTCTCTTCTGGCAAATACAATGATCTCAGTAGCTCTAAGCCTATTTGGGCGATGGTGAAGCAACGAGTGAAAGGGTCCAGACCATTCAAAGAGAGGAATTTCTGGCGGAAGATCAAACAGCATGAGGCGAGTATTTCAACATCATTTTTGCAATACTTTATGATGTCTTGTTTGAAATCAAAAAATTCATTATTATCAACTTTTCCTTGGTACCAAGAGTTGAAGTCATGGAAAACTTCAATTTTCATCATCTCTGGCTTGAAAAACTTTCGGTCTGGATATGGTCCGATATAATTCCAATTGGATGGCTGATTGAAGTCATGAGGGAAGAATCCTTTGATTACTTGGTCGGCAATTCCAAAAGCCTTTGGAAGGGAAGCCAAACTCTGTCCAAAGAATAGAAGTGAATCTACGAATGCAACATTGCCTATCTGTATGTGCATTATTTTGTTGCCATTCATCATGACTTGAGGAGACACAAACGATCTCTTGAACAGATCTCGCAAGATGAAATGGAAGTCAAAACCCTTCCCATTATGTGCGAATACTGTTATGTACCCTTTTTCTTTTTCAACTTTGGGAGCGAGAACCCTGTAGAGATGATCGGTGAATTTTTCAATGCAATCTCTACCCCAAAAGACATCCATACCACAACCACAGAATGGACAGGGATCATACATCTTGCTACAAGTTTCTTGTGAGATGCAGTAATTACAGAGAGTTTTCGAGATGAGTAACATTGGCGAATGAATGAGATCTGAATCCTCCGATGAATGATCCTCACGTTGGAAACTCTCAACATCGAAAAAAATGAAAACTCTAGGTGCTTCATCCTCTCGTATTAGCTTTTCCATCTCGAGAGGTTTAATGAAACATGCATGATTTGGGCTAACATTCAAATTGCACTTGACACATCTGTTAGCATTACATTCGTGACCATGCCTAGCAATGTACTCCGTGTCACATAGATCACATCGCTTCATCCGACCACAAATTTTCTCATTATTGTGTCGAGAAAAGCAGGTATCCGAGGGGAAAATTATTCCACAGCTAGAGCAGTGCACTTTCATCACCTCATTCTTGCATTTTTCAGGAGCCAAGCAGTATCTACAAGATTCTCTACATCGATGTTGCGAGCGATTATTATCTCCAATATGACACTTCTCACAGAAGTGTTTACGTCCAATATAACCTTTCATGTTGATGATTGGATTATAGTGTCCTAAGTTGGAGTTACAAGAATCAAACTCGATGTAGATGAAAGTACCGATACCGTTCCCCTTGAAGATGATATTTCTCCAATTGTAGCGGTCAACAACAGTTATGTTATAATCCTTAACCATGCTCTGGATAACTTTTATATCATCAACATCAACGATTTCTTTCTCTTGGATACCATACCTTGCTACCAACTCTTTGACAAGTTCGAGTTGTCTGGCACCATCACTTTTGATGTTGAACCATAGCTTCCTCTTATCAGATCTGTACCTTTCTTTATGATAAATACACAGAGTAAGAGACCTCAGGAAGCAGAAACCAATATTAGAATCAATCATAATCAGGGATCGAGTCATTTTTTCTCTCAAATCATCCGTTGATTGTGGAGCTTTACATGTTTTTCCAGCACCACGAACATTTTCCACGATATTGAGCTGGATGATGAGTTCACCATGTGTAAGGAAAGAAGAGTTTGACTGGCTAACTTCATACAAAGCATTGAGAAATGCTTCATCATCACGTTGATCAACATGGGTCGGATAGAGAAAAATTGGAGCGTTGAGAGTCTCTGAGTTGATATAAACCGAATATATGTCATTTGGGTTGGCATCAGCTAGGGTTTGATCCAGGAATGTGCGATAAAAACTGTCAATCTCTGCTTCGACATCAAGTGGACTTGTACAGGAAGAAAGATTGTGCTGGACACGAAATCTATGTGTTGTTTCGGTGCGATGTAGAGATCGACTGCGTCTTGAGATGATAGGCAACGAGTCATCACGCACGAATTCTAGTGATACACCACTAGATGATGATGCAGAGTCATTCTGTTGATGATTGTTCAAAATTCTTCCTCTCCAATCTTTCGAAGGATTCATGTTGGAAAAAATCACTCACTAATCACAGAAATGGTCTAAATATGAGAATTAAATTAACAGAACACAGCACTGCTTGAAGGAGATAAGCGAAACTTGACGGAGAAAATAACACAAGCACCTCACTGGAGAATTTACCAAAACAAATCAGGAAAACAGAGAGAAGTCAACTAGTCAGATTGAATGATGAATTTGATCTGATACCACCATTTGTAGTTTCCTAAAACTTATTGCTCACTCGCTTGGAGAGGGAGAAAAAGAGTTGAACACAAAGGGTGAGGTTGAAAAGGTTTTCTCTGGAAAGCTGTTGAACTTTCTAGAAATATCATCAATCCTCCTCTAAACTGTCTGGAATGTAGACAAGGATGCGGCATACATCAAAGGTTCGAGAAACCGTTGACTGTTATTAGCAAAATTTCTTGTTAAACTTTCTAGAAATATTATCCTTGGCATACAAGCTGTCTAGACAGCAGACAGTGGGGCGGCATACATCAAAGGACCAAAAAACCGTTGACTTCTTTGAACAAGGAATTGTCGGTGAACTTTCTAGAAAATCATCCTCCACCCCAAATTGTCTAGACAGCAGACAGTGAGGCGGCATACATCAAAGGACCAAAAAACCGTTGACTTCTTTGAACAAGGAATTGTCGGTGAACTTTCTAGAAAATCATCCTCCACCCCAAATTGTCTAGACAGCAGACAGTGAGGCGGCATACATCAAAGGACCAAAAAACCGTTGACTTCTTTGAACGAGAAGTTGTCGTTGAACTTTCTAGAAAAATCATCCTCCACCCCAAATTGTCTAGACAGCAGACAGTGATGGTGGCCTACATCGGAGTATTGAGAAACCGTTGACTATTATTAGCAAAAATTTGTTGTTGAACTTTCTAGAAATATTATCCTTAAACTATCTAGACAACAGAGAGTGAGGTGGTATATATCAAAGAAGCTATCGTCCCAGGTTTCAGCCGGTGAGTTCAACTTTGATATCCTCGAAAATCATTTGATAGATGCTTTGGTTGTTTCAGGACCGAATCAAAGAGAGAAAATGATTTGTGTGGTATATTTTTTATTTCATTGTTTGCTGAGTGTTGATTTCCTTACAAGATAGCAAGATTTCATTTCTTTGAATTGAGTTTTTGAATACAACCCCAGCAATAATATTTTCCGTTCGATGCGAGCTTGACTCGCGTAGCTTGATTGAGCCTGGTACCACAGTTAGTGCAGACGCCTTCATCATCTTCACGCAACTTTTGATATTCTGATCGATCCTTGTTACCAGTGAAACACTTCTTCATTTTGCTCTGTTTGTTTGTTCGATTGATATTCTTATGGGAAAATTGATGCTTTTGTGATCAGGAATCAGATGATGCTTTTTTCGGCGTTTCTTTGTACTTGATGCAACTCTTTTATAAGATTGAGTTATGGATAAACTTTCTATTGATTATGGAGAACAAAGGAAAAGAATTTTCTGGAAAAGTCTACTCCCTCAGTGAGGATGATGCATTCGCGCACGCTCCTCAGAATATTGCTCACTATCTCTCCCTCGGGAGCTCTCGGCTATAAAAGGAGAGACATCAGACCACTGGTTTCCAATCTTGGTTTTTGTGTTCTCTCGTGAAGTTGTGATCTCTGAAAGTTTTTCTCGCAATTTTGCTATTGTGATGTCTTGTTCGAGTGAAAGTATTATCTCTCTTGCCTCGTCTGGTATGGATGTCGTTGAAGACAATGGTTATGGATGTGATGTGCATCACCCTGACTTGGAGTCAAAATGCTCACCAACTCCGAAGTGTCTCTACGCAAGGAGTTTTTGAATCCGTTACCAATGGACCCAGCTCCAGAAGGATGGACTCCAGTTGTGATGAATCCAATTGAATGGCGAAATATTTGGTCTCTCAAGCTTGATGGTAAGAGAAAGTTGACAATAAACTACGCTTATCGTGCTGAGGACCCTCGAGTGGCTGTAAACCCTTCTCTACACCTAAGACTTTGGTATCCATCCCCTGAGGAACCTGGAAAAGAGATTGCCTCTCATTGGGGAGTTGTACTGTCTGGCGTTGATCTTCAAAATTTGGTGAGAGTACTGAATCATGCACAAAAAGATGGGTTCCGCACGATGACCATGGAAAAGCTCTCTGTTACTATAACCACGAAGAGTGTTCGACTCCAGAAGCCTGACTCAAAATCAGAGTCCAAGTCTTGCTTTATCAACATCCCTCACGAAGAGATGAAATTCTTGCTAAAAATTTTCCCATTTTTCATCAACTTGTTCCTGGCTATTGAATCAAAAAATATCAACATCAAGTTGGATATGCTTGAAACTCTCATGAGAACCTTCGCTATGAGCAGAGTTTTTGGTGCTAATTTCGATCCTTCTCTCCTATTTGGCAATGATTCAGGATCATCATTTGAGAGAGTCTGCTCTTTGCTCATCAAAAACCATCACTATACTGTGGATGAGCTGATGAAATACTCCAATCAAGCTTTCAAGTTCGCTGATATTCTCAACTTGCCTCCCCAAGTTATGGACAAATACACTGGGTCTCAATATGTTCAAAAACTTTTCCGCCGCCAAGTTTATGATACTCTCAAAGCCTATTCTCGAGGTGTTGACTACCCAAAATCTCTCGTATATGCTGCTCTGCTTTTCAATTACCATTTCAATTAATCAAAACAAATGTAATCACAATAAAACAACTTCTTTATTCTGAAATCATATTGATTCAATTATTTCTTGCAATTTATCGAGGAAAAAATCGAGCATCAAAGAATTCCTGACACCAGTTACAATAACTTTTCCATTCTTGGAAATTATCCCTCGGACTTTCACGTCTCTTCCAAATGTGTACTGTAGATTAGGAAATATTTCAGGCTCATAAGATGCACCATCCTTACTTTGAGCGAGTTTCATGAGATCGACTTTCTTCCCAAGACTTCTACAGCCAGTAGCATTCACAATTCTAGGTAATTCGAGTTCAAAATCAATATCCTTTGGAAGATGTTTGGATAAATGTTCCGTGAACTCATCATTCGCGATAACTATGTCCGACCAACTCTTGAGTCCATTGAATATCACTTTACCAGATTCAAAAACTGTCACAGTACAAGACTTGAGCTTTATGAAGTACCCAGAGAATTGATTCATTGAGCGCTTAGTTTTCATACTGGGTAAGTAAGGTCTCTTCTCTCGCAGTCTATGTCCACTCAAACCCAAAAGCTTTGGTAAAGAGTCCCCCGTACTTATGAGCTTGACTCTTGAGATCGCCACAATATTGACAACATCAGACATGTTGCTGCCTCAGTGTCCAGTCATCAAATGAACACAAAAGTTCATCATCTACTATTCTTAAGTCCATCAATAACCCTGGCAACACCTCCCCAATGATGAATACAGTAATACGAGGAGATTAAGGTTTGAATATTTATTTTCAGAGTTTGATAGTTGAGTGATAATAATTCAGGAGGATTTCATTAATTGTGCTCTGATCAGTGAAAAAATCTTGAAAATCTCTCAGAGTCAAGTTATTCAGTCTGAATGATAGATACAGATAGCAAAAATAGCCACAAGATATAGACAGGAAATTTTGCAGAGGATGAGTGTTGTATCTCCACTTTGAACTCGAGTGCAAATCCAAGAATGCTACCATCTCCTCATGGAGTGGAGGCAACCCAAATGAATCGAAATATTCTCCTCGATTTTCATCGTCAAAGAATAGAGCTATCCAATGTTCTCCTGGCTTGTGTGATGGGTGTGTATTAACCACATATGCACCAGGCTTATAAGCCAGTCCAGTTAGCTGGTCACGAGCGAACACTCCATTGAACTTTTCATATTTGCAAAGAGCATTACTGAGCTGAAAGGTGTCCATGTCTGAAGTCCGTCGAGACCTGTCCTTCAGAGTTGATCTCGATGAGGTTGTCGAATTCGCAGTATAGGATGACTGTTACTGAGTTGGGTAATGGTTTCTTGAACTTCAACTCCACTCTCAGAGAGCCACGTCTTATAGGATTGAGGTGCCCTATTATACCACAGCCATCAGATAAATCTGGTGCGAAGTTAAAGCCGAATAGAATGTTTCCCTTCTTGTATTTTTCCAGAGTCAGAGCAAAAGTTGGATCAGGAGTGATTTGATTCAATGTCTGATATAGACCAAGATACTCTCTCAAAAATGAATCGTTGGAGAAGTCTGGTGTGTATGGTCTCGATGGGAATTGTATGCCATCAAGATATACGGCAATATGATTGATATCGAAGTGCTCAAAGTTGAAAGGATCCTTGCTTGCTACTCCAATGAAAGCATCATTATCAACCAGAGCTAAGATAGCTCGTCTGGGTAGCTGACCAAGCACAAAGTTGTCGATGAGAGCATCTCGTACACCATTTGCTAGTGTATGAGTCCTCACTTCGCTCCTTGTTATGGGGTACTTAGCTGTAGCTGCTCGTAAGGCTAATGTGTGTGCCTCTAGTAGTGGTGGGGTCACACGGGCTCGATGTATGAAAACTGCAGCATCTAACAGCTCGATGCTTGGTTTGAGGTTGTCATCAGATATCTTGAGGAAGAACTCGGGTGAGTGTAGAGTAAGTTGCATCTTGTACTGGAGACTACCAATCAATGCTTTCGATTGTAGAGCCAAGTCAGTGTGTAGCATACCCATCAGCTCAACTACTCGACCTTCATTCTTGATGGTTGAGTTTGGTTTTGGTGATATCTCCGTTTGAGGGGTACCCATTGCTTGTAGGAATGAGCTTTTTGCTCCATCACTGAATCCACATAGGGTATCAATGTACGCCCGATAGGCATAGTTTTGTGGTGTTGCAATCACATTGGTGGCATTGATCTCCAAATCTACTTGCTTGAACATGGTTTGGAGTAGATTGTTTATGGGCTTCACTTTGGTCCAGTCTTCATCAGTAATTTCTTTTGCATCAATCTTGGCAAGCTTTATCCGAAATTTTAGAAAGATGAGAGATTCTCGTAGTTTCACATATTCGTTGTCGTTGGTCACAAAATGGAAATCAATACAGCTGTTCATAGACAGCTTTGTGAGTGAGCGATGCTCGGTAACAACATCTCGCTCAATTGAGTACTGTGTATTTGGCACTGAGAAAAGATCAAACTCTGCGAGAGGTGCAATATGTGAAAGATCGTGTATTTTACTCATTTTCACGCAAGAAAATCAAACTTGTATCTACTGTTCAGAGTTTTTGTTCCAGTTCTTCTGGTACGCTTGTTGGTAGGCTTCTTAGTAGGTTTCTTTTTAGATTTACTCCTTGGAGTTGCCCTCTTGTCACCAACTTTTGATCTTTTTATAGCTTTCTTCTTGCGTTTTAAGGGTGGAACGCTACTCAGTAGGGAGACTCTCTTCCTCTTCACACCACTACCTGTTTGTATGTATTGTTGTGCTCTGGTGAGTGCTCTTGATGCAATATCTCTCGCTGCTTTCTTCGAGTGGTTCTTCACTGAATCCTTGAAGTTAGAACCATCAAGTACATCCATGCCAACATTAACACCAGTGCTAAGAGCTCTTCTCCCAAGAAAACGCAAGGCAGGTAGAATAGCTCCAGACAATAAGCGACCAAAGAAACCATTGCCTCTTTGATATCGTATACCTTCAAAAGCCGACAAGCCTGAACCAGCTTGGTTCAAATAATATTCAATGTACGCATTAGACATGATGTCCAACAGATCTTTTCATTGGCATATTTATCCTATTTATAGCTTTTCATCTCTCTTGAAGCTGAGAGTTACAATTGTTCTACCAAATTGAAATGGTATTGGTAAGCCCGAGTCATCTTTCAACTCGAGTGAAATGTTTTGAAAATTTTTTACATGTAACGGAAAATATATTGGGTTTGTATAGCTGATAACACATTGGTCACCGAACTTTGCCTCGTTGGGTACAGTTATCGTTCGCAGTAGTTGAGCATATTTGTTCCCCACAAGTGATGGTTTGACAATATCCGTGTACAAGAAGAGAGTGTGATAGCCTCCTCTCATTTCGGCTGGATACTCAGCGGATTTTTTGAGATGAGCATTATCTATTCCTTGACCCTTGGATATCTGCTCTCTGCAAATCTCTATGTACGCATTGAGCATGACTTCGTCGAAACCCAGCATGAGACTGAGATCTGGACTGAACTTCATGAAAATTGGATGGTCTTCGTCATCTCGCCCAAATACACATCTAAACCTGTGTGCATTTGAGTCGAAAATCAGCTCGGGATTCGTTTTGATTTTCGGTAGAGGCACCACTTCAAGTGGCAGGTTTCCATCAGCCCTTCCATTTGGTAAAGTGGGACTATATCTGGTTGAGTATGTTAGGAGCTCATTGCTGAGACTTTCCTGAATAGCTTTTTGAAGGCTCTCACCATCGGCAAAAAACCCCGGTTCCACCGATGCCCAGCCGATCCTCTGTCCTGTATGATGAAGTAGCTCGATCGATTCTTTTTTCGGTATGTTGTACCAACTTTTGCTGTATGATATTTCGTAAAGGCCAACCAACCAGTCACCTTCCAAATCAATTTTTTGAGCAAGTTCCGTGTGATAGCTAGATATCTTATTCTTTTTAGCACCATTATTTACCACATTACTTGGGAGTGTAATAGTAAATGAGTCCATAGTTGTGCTGAGTAGCTCTGCAAACAGTACCGATTCTCTTATACCTTTGGTGTGGAGATACCCTCTGAAGGTCCGTTACCACCAAGATCTCGACTGCTGGGCTTCAACTTGGGATTGGGCATTATTATACCTAAGCAACTTGTGAGAATCACAGTCCACAGATTTTGGTTACCAATCTCGAAAGTGAGATTAATCAAACTTGAGCACACAACAATAAAGATGAGAGCAACTTGCACGATGAACAGTATAGTGTGGGGCTGGGAAAGTGAGCTCAATGACTCTATAGATGTTGAAGATCTTTTGCTGGGATCCATTGATTATATGTTGACGGATAACCAAGATACTTCACAAAATACTCTACACCAGCTCTTGTTCTCCTCTGTTTTATAACTTTCTCAATCCGATATAGACCATCAGGATCGATCTTCTGCACCTCCTCAGGATAAAATAATCTTTGAAGTGAGGTACCAGATGCATCAACTACTTTATATACTTTTCTAGGCATTTTGGCTATGATTTTCTCAACTTTGAAAGTCTCATCAGTCCAGTTAGGATAGTATGCCTTGTCAAAGCCTGGTTTGAGTTCATATGTTTTGCGAACTGTATCACCAATGCTTATCGTTGACGATCTATTATTCTTCACCATTGCATAATGCTTCTTGAGTAGCTCTCTTCTTGTCAACACTCCATACATTTTGTGCATTATTTCTTTTTTGTGACTATCATTCACCCATGCAGGACGCTTTCCTATACCTCTGTGGATACTATTGTTATAGGACTTTACCAGCGCTTGTAGCACATCAACATACTTGCGTGTACCCTTTGCAGTGAAAAACTTGAACATCTTAGACTTGAGTGTCCGATTGAACCGCTCGACAACACTACATTTTGTCCGAGGGTTTATAGCAGTGAAGTGGTGTACACCAAAATCATTGAAAACCTTTTGCACCTCTCTGTTGAGGAACTCAGTTCCTTTGTCCGTCTGTAGTTTGGTAGGTATGCGCTTCTCAGTTTCGAAAAGGTTTTTGAAAGCTAATGATACAGCTCTAGAGCCTTTGTTCACGATTGGTATTGCCCATGCATATTTGGAGAAAACATCGACAATTGTGAGTATGTAACCATTGCCTTTATTTCTTGATTTGGAGTCTTGTAAGTCTACTAAATCGGCTTGCCATTGTTCATCAATTTCACTGACAATAACTCTATTACGTAAGAAGTTACGTCTTACATTTCTATGCAAAGTATAGGTAAGTTGACTCTTGAGCCATTCTTGTACTTGTTTGAGTGTTATGTTTGGCTCTATCAAGCTAGCTTCATGTAAAAGTTTAGCTTGACTGCTATATCCTGCAGGATTATTGGCATCATAATATAATTTGGATAGAATATCAGAAGTTGCCTGAGAAATAGTCATTTTCTTGTGTTCTTCACTTCTCAATCCATTCTACACGGTTTCCACTTCGTCCAGTTGTTCCATATATAATGAATCTCTCTTTTCTACTTCTTTTCGAGCGCCTCGGTGCATTTGTGAGTGGTGATCCATCATTGCTCCGGCTGCTACTCCCAGGAGTGATCCAAGGTTGGTCCAATCTTCTTGGAGTTTCTGGCTCAGGCTCTTGGGTGATGGATGCATCCATCTCATCAGTTATCATCTGTTCATCATCATTATTCCTGATTTCCTCAATCAGTGTATTAGTGATAGCAGTTGGAGATTTAGAGATATCGCCAGTATTTCTCTTATTAGTCCTCGATGTTATTGGATTTGAGTATAGCTTCATCAGCTCGGCTTTAATGTCTCTGTTGAGAACGAGCTCTGGTTCCACACCAGCTCTATATAGAAGGAGGATGAAGTCATCCAAGCCTCTCAAAGTTCTTTTTGGTGAAGTTGTGTGATCGAGTAGATCCACAATATTAGTACCATCCAAGAGTTGACCAGTAGCAGAGCGGATGCGACCATCCACCTCATATCCATCAATTTTTGCTAACTTCAGGGCTATTCTTAGCAATTGTGAAAAGAAATTGTTTGATTTCACAGCTTTTTTCTTCTTGATGACAACCTGATCACTCAAAGTATTCACTATAGAGCCACCAGTTTGGTCAACCACCATATCGTTTTCGAGCTGTTCACTTGGAACAACAATGTACTTTTTGACACGAGACATGAGTATTCAGTTTTGAATTTTATTCGCAGCAATTGCAGAGAGTATATTCAACAGTGCAGGTATTAGAATAGGGAGGAAACCACCCGTTTGTTTTATAAGTTTTTGCTTCCCTCGACGACTTTTTGTGTTCATACTCGCCAATCGCTTTAGTGAGTTTCCATGTTTCCTCAACTGTGACTTCTGAGTCTGATTCAATGGTAAGTTGCGGTTTACCACATTAACACCAATTTCGCTCAGAGCTCTCAATATACGGTCATCAGAGCTTTTCTCGAATAAAAGTTCTCCTCTCAGTGTAGGACTCTTTACATCAGCAAGTATCTCAAAAAACTTCATACATTCACATAAGTTGTTAGACATTTTCAAAGCTGATAAATTGTCGGACTCAAGCCTTTCTTTCCAGGGATGATATTAGTTTGGATGCGGAATCTGTCTGGTGTCTGTGTGGTGAGGTCAACTCTTATATAACCTCTCTCTCCTTGAGTTGCATCATTGAAGATATCGATGAAGTTTGAGACTTTACCCGGTGCAAATTGACGAGCCAAATGATTAACTTGATTTTTGTCTCTCACATTTTTCATCAGCACAATATAATGTGCATTCAGGGAGATATTCCGACACTGTTTGCCTTGGAAAAATAAATTTTGAACGATGAAAATTATCGATATGTTCATGTGATGACTAATGCGTGTGAATAAAGCAGCCATATGTGCATCATCTTTCACTTCGTTCATCATGTCATCACACACAATGATGTCTGGCTTATTATCCCTGAGCTCATTTTCCTTTGGTAGTATATCAGTGTACTGGATCTCTACTCCTGGGATTTTTTCCTTGTATGAGTTTTGCCAGATACCATAGCACCATAAAACTTTTAGTGTTTTCGTGGACTCTCTTTTTATTGTGTCAGCATGATGTTTGAAAATTTCTCTCACGAGATATGTTTTGCCGCTTGAAGTTGGTCCAGCAATTATAGCGGTTAATGGATGCTGAAACTGTAGATAACTCTTGGAAATCTCCATATTTTAGTCTTTGATGATATTCAATTTTAATAGGTTTCTGTTGCTATCCTCTAATTAGACACAACAGAGCACTGTCGGGATACATCAAAGGTTTATAGAAATTCCCACCCTACCTCTCATTGCTTCCGGGTTGGCATACATCAAAGGTTCACATAGTTCTCACCCTCCCCCTTGTCGGCGAACATCAAAGGTTCACATTGTTCTCACCCACCACTTGTCGGTGAACATCAAAGGTTCACATTGTTCTCCTCACCCCCCTTGTCGGCGAACATCAAAGGATTATAGAATCCCACTCCCCCTTCCCTCCCCCTTTTGTCGGGGGAAAGGGATTTTCCCACCCCCCAAAAATGGGGGAGGGATTGGCTGAACAAACTTGCCACATTACTACTACTGACCCATTTCATCATCCGTTGATTTCGTTTATAATTGATCATCAACAGCTTTTGAATGATCATACCTGCTATCATTATTCCTGCTAGCATACAGAGGAAGAAATTTTCTTTCGGGTAATACAAGAAATGGTTACTCAAAGCTTTATGGAGCGATTTGTTTGGTGAGGTCACGAGAATTGAATATCTGGTGAAGACAAAGATCAGGGAGATCAAAGAAATATAATCAGTATTCCTGAAAAATTTGGAAGATTGAACGGTTCTTTGATTATCAATTTGAACAGATATTCCCCATTTTTTCAAATATTTGTCAATCAATTCGATATCTGGAGAATCTTCACCTCCTATCCTGGCCATGATGGAAGTTATGAGTATATACAATTGCCATCTTTGTGATATGTTGGTTCCCATTACCTTCTCACGTCTGTTAATGACTTGAATTAAAATCAATATAATTCATTAGCGAGTCAATTATCATTTTGAATTATGAAACTACAGTGTAAATATATGCAACTTTAGAGAAACAAATCAATCTTAGAATCAATCGTTATGCTGTGCAACGGTTCTGTTGATTGAAGATTGTCTATTTCACTATTCTGAGCATGATTGATGCCTCCATGATATGATATGTACTTACATATTGTACATGATTGATATCTAGATTTCTAGCGAGCACGGCACACTTGTCAGATCCTGGACACCAAGAAAAATCTCGACCAATCAACTGAGCTTCATAAGGATCCGCTATTTTCAGATCTTTTTCAGGAAACATTCCTGGGAATAATGAAAAATAAGGAACAAAAACAATCATATTATACTCTCCAGTATCTTGGGAATTTTACCAAGCTCCATTACACATTGCTCTGATAAACTTGGAAGATCTTTTCGATGGGATTGATTTTGGGAAAAATTTGATTTTCTCGAATATTTTACAAAAAACGAAAATCAATGAGATAAGTTGAATACTGTCACTGAGAGGGCGAGAAGCCTCATGAACTACTAAGAGCATATTGTTGCATTGTCGAATGAAAATTTTTTCATACTGAAAATTGGATACAATATTCACTGTCTACTTGGAGCTTGGAAAGTTATTGAGGAGTTTGATAGTCCTCATTCCCCACCCTTGCTTCTAGAGAACTATGGAATAAGTCATCTTTTCATGGTAGCTCAGCTGTATCTTGTATTATTTAAATATTAATTTTCTCTGTTTGAATCAAAATTCGTGATCAATTATTAGAGTATCGTTCACTATTTTGTGATGGAAAAAGAGTTTATTTGAGTATCAGTTATTGAAGCATTCAATATTCAGAGCCAAGATTCGTTTAGGTCACCAAGCTAACTCAGTGTATCATGACAGCTATCGATTGTGATGTTTTCTCTGTATTCGAGAACGCAATAGAAAGGTCATGATAGATAAGCCTGTAACAGCATATTATAGCTGTTGTTTGATCATATTATACTAGAAGGAGTGCCGCTCCGGAGTCTGAACGGAGTGAAGAAAACTTCTTCAGACAGGCTGAATCTTGGACAAGGCATATTGTAAGAGAATCCAATCGATTCATTTCCTCGCCAAACCTAACCTAACCTAACCTAGCATAACATCAGAGGGCATGGGCTCCGACCCATAGTCACAAATCAACCTAACCTAATGCTTGGTGGCACAGGCCTTGAATAATAATGGGCTCCGACCCCTAGTCACAACTGAACACAGCCAATGCTTGAAGCCACAGGCCTTTGAGGGGCATATGTTCCGACCCCAGGTCACAAATCGATCTTTGAAACCCTTTGGGACCATCATAGTACATGGAAAATAGTACATGGTTTCAGAATGGAAAACGTCACTGAAGAGTATGCTCAAGATATATTCGATCATTCCTTAGAGAGAATTTTTCAAAAAAAGACAAAGTTTGAATGATAGCATCATCTATGATGAGTCTACGAGCTGAGTTTTGCAGCTCTAATATT
Source organism: Brevipalpus yothersi (assembly GCA_003956705.1). Classification (NCBI taxonomy): domain Eukaryota; kingdom Metazoa; phylum Arthropoda; class Arachnida; order Trombidiformes; family Tenuipalpidae; genus Brevipalpus; species Brevipalpus yothersi. The sequence continues at coordinate 197,894 of QZCP01000457.1, read as the reverse complement.
TCATAATGGAACTTTGGAAATTATTCTCCATTCATTGGAACCCCTTCAATGAAGTGTTATCTAGTTAACAGAGCTTATTTGTACAAAATCTATCATGGATTTTTGGAGTCATAACAATTCCAATTCTATGCCAGCCCGATCCCCTAGACTTAACATAGGTGGTTCTAACAAAATTTTTTTTCGAATACCTGTGAGACCATCATAGTATATATTCTCATGCAGGAAAGTGTAGATACAGAGTGTTTCCATGGTATATGTCACTTTACCCCGAAAAAAATTTTGCCTCCAAAGCAAATAGCATCATTTATTTTAAGTCTATGAGGTGGAATTCTGCAACTCTTATATTTCTCGGTGGAATTCGGCCAACTCATCATTCTTTATACTTTGCATTATCATGTGTTATCTAATTGAAATGAATTCGATGGTCGAAATTGAATGTTCTTGGATTTTGGTCAAGATCAGTTTGCCTCAGCCCCATCTAACTGACTTAGCATTGCCATAGACGTAACATAGTAGTTGCTAACAAATCTTTTCTTGCTTACATCTCAAAAATGGTGCCAGATAGACCCAGGTTAAAGGGAACCCATGCGAAAATTTATGAAGAAATCCATCGATTGATGCAAAAAAAATTTTTTCATAGAATCCCAATTTTTTGCCAGAAGGCACAACTTCATGTATCAGGGAATACATACGCAAAGTTTCATCATTCTAGTGCAAGATGTCGAAAATTGGGCACCTGAGTCTTCACTACGTTCAGACAATCACTACGTTCAGACAATCACTACGTTCAGACAACTACGTTCAGACAATCATATCATAAGTATTAGTATTTGATGATACCGTATTGTATTTTAGTGGATATCACCAAACATTCTCAAAATAATTTCTGCTTTGTACGAGAGACTCAGACCCAGCGATGCAAGACAGTGGAAACAATAGCGAGATTACTCACAACCTTATTGTTGGAACCTTACACCAGACCACAGAACTGTTTGATTCTTTCGGCGAGAAGAAATAATAAAATTTTTCTCATCAAACAATGGATGGTGTAGCTCTTTATTAGATTTTGATGATAAAAAACTGATTATTATCAGGACCAATATAGCTGTCAAGCTTCGAATTTCACCTACACTGAGAGGGAATATTTTGTATTCTCCTTGGAACTTTGCACACTTGATCAGAGCATATTTCATTGCAGTGCCAATTGAACCATCATCGAGTTGCAAGCAATTTCTAGCAGAGTCTGTTGATAGAAGAGACATAATTCAATCAGTACACTGATGAATTCGGGATTGAATCTGCATCGATGACATTTGTCAACAAAAGATAGAAGAAATGGTGAGATCGTGTCAAAACATTGTCATAACTCACGATTATGAGGCCATAATTCGATAGAGGAGCTGTATCGAAAACTGTGAAAACTCCTCTGAATTCGAATCCGTAAGCTTGATCTTGGATTTTGATGGTAACATCAACTGGTAATTTGGCCATTGAGAAACGAAACAGCTCTTTCCTCAATTTTGTCACCTATAACGGATACATTTAGTTTCTTCCACCAGAAATCTGAGTAAGACACACTGAACATTACCTTTCCAAAATTTTTATTGCCAAGATGGAAGAATGGAACAAATGTTACCGTGATCATTGCCATGGATATTATGAGACTTATTCTCCCCTTTTCATCGAGCCTCGGAGTGAGCGAAAGTGCTAAACCTAAGCAGATTATTGCAGATAGGACAGAAATTCCAATTAAATTTTTCCAATAGCTATTACATTGGTGTATGAAGCTCAAGAGAGAATTTTGTTTATGAAGAATATTTGACGATTCAATCCTCAGTTTATGAATTTCTCGAGATGAACTTGTTCCAATTCCTTGAGTAGTCATGTCTGATAATAAGCCATCGAGGCACTGACCACAGTATAGGAACATGAGAGCAGCCAACATTGGACACACAATAGATTGAGTAACGTAAAAGTATATAGATGGGAGATTGCCTGGACACCATAAAAGATCAACTGTCAGCACATACATAATATCATTGTAGATAAAATGTGTTATGAATATCCACAAATTGAAATAAGCAGTCATAGCAAGGAATACAAAATGACAAGTCTTTGAATTGTTTGCAAACCAAATTTTCATCTCTTCACCAAAACCAAAACTTTTCCCCTTAGCGGCACCTCCTGGAACGATAGATATGTGACGAAAACTACAGATCCATCTCATCAGTCGTTCATTCCTTTGATAATATATCATTAACAGTTTCTGTACAGTTAGACCTATCAGCACTATGTCTGTAAACATACACAAGAAGAAATTTTCTTTCGGATAATATGAAAAAAAATTACTCATAGCTCTATGCAGTAATTTGTCTCGAGAGATCAGGAGAATTGAATATCTGATAACGTAAACGACCAAGAGAATTAAAGAAATATAATCAGTATTCCTGAAAAATTTGGAAGACTGCGCTTTTCTTTGACGATCGATCTGGATAGGTATTCCCCATTTTCTCAAATATTCGTCAATCAACTCCATATTTGACGGTTCATCATGCTCCATCACTACTCTGATTGGAATAGACTGTACTGGTCAAGTGAAGAGATATTAAGATAGTTATGGTTAGATCAGTGATTTTCAATAACACTTGGATGATACCTTCGAGTGACTCCTCAAAATATTAATGCGAGTCATGAAAATATGGAAATATATTCGTGAGTCATATCAACCTCCCTCTGGAAATGTTTTATGATTATCAAGATGCATATATCGATTACGAGTTGTTGATGAATATTTTCCAATAACTTTCTATCATGATAACATTTATGTGGCCCCATCTTAATTAATTCTTGTTCATTCCTATTCTCAGAGAAGCGCTGGCTAACATAAAATTGTGGAGATAAAGCTTCCATTCAGAATACTTCATCACTGCCACAAAGGAGAAATAAATGTTTGATGAAGAAGAGGAGCAGGAAAATTAAAGAAATATAATTGGACTTCCTGAAAAATTTGGGAGACTGTACTCTTCTCTGACGATCGATCTGAACAGGTATTCCCCATTTTCTCAAATATTCATCGATCAACTCCATGTCTGAAAGTTCGTCACCTCCTTTACTACTCTGATTGGGATAAACTATACTGATCATAAGAAAAGGTGTTGAGATATTCATAATTAGATCAGAAATTGCCAAACATTCTCAGAATACTACTGATTAATACGAGAAACTCAGATTCGGTGATGCAAGATAGTAAAAGTAATAGCAAGATTGCTCAGAACATTATGCAACAAAGACATTTGATTGATTCTGTGAATCACAAGAAAGAATAAAAAATGTTCCACTTCAGATAATGGATGCTCTAGATCTTTATTAGACCTTGGTGAACCCAAATGAGTGTTTGTAGGCAATATGAGATGGAAATCGATGGTTAAAGTGCTTAAGGAACCAAGGAACACAAATGTCTTAGATAGATAAAAACTGAGAGTTGGAACCAATATACCTATCGAGCTTCAAATCTCACCAACATTGAAAGGGAATATTTTGTTTTTTTCTTTGAGGCATTCCATTCTCAATCAGACCATATTTCATTGCAGTGCCAATTGAACCATCATCGAGTTGCAAGCGATTTCTAGAAGAGTCTGTTGTTTGAAGAGAAAGAATTCAATAAGTGCACTGATATTTGTGTAATTGAATCTTAATTGATAACATTTGTCGATGAAAGGTAAGAAAAATGACACGATCAAGTCGAAACATAGTTATAGCTCACAATTATGAGGCCATAATTCGATAGAGGAGCTGTATCAAACACTGTGAAAACACCTCTGTTATCGAGTCCATAAGATCGATCTTGAGCCTTGATGGAAACATCGAGTGGTAATTTGGCAACTAAGAAACGAAACAGCTCTTTCCTTAATTTTATTACCTACAACAGATAGGTTTAGTTCTTTTTCACCAGGAATCTGAGTCAGATCAACTGTACTTTACCTTTCCGAAATTTCTATTGCCAAGATGAAAAAATGGAACGAATATTATCGTGATAAGAGCCAGGCTTATTGTGAGAGTTGTTTTCCCACCTTCATCCAGCCTGGGAGTGGTCACAAGTCCTAAACTGGAGGTGAATATTGCAGATAGAACGATAATTCCAATTAAATTTTTCCAATAGCTATTACATTGGTGTATGAAACTCAAGACAGAATTTTGTTTATGAAGAATATTCAATAATTCAATCCTGAGTTTATGGATTTCCCGAAATGAACTTGTTTTAATCTCTTGAGCCCTCGTATCTGATGATAAGCCATCGAGGCACTGCCCACAGTATATGAACATGAGAGCAGCCAGCATTGGACACACAATCATTTGAGCAACCAGAAAGTAATAAGATGGAAGAATGCCTAGCGACCATAAGAGATCAACTGTCAGCACATACATAATATCATCGTAAATACAATGTGTTATGAATATCCATATGCCACAATAAGCAGTTATGACCAGAATTACACGGTGGAAAGTCTTGAAATTCTTGGCAAACCAAATTTTTAACTGCTCACCAAAACTTTTTTGCTTCACCGCACTTCCTGGAACGATAGATATGTGACCAGACGCACAGATCCATCTCATCATTCGTTCATTCTTTTGATAATTTATCATCAACAGTTTTTGTACAATCAAACCTATCAGCTCAATTTCTACGAACATACACATAACAAAATTTTCTTTCGGATAATATGAAAAATGATTACCAAGAGCTTTATGGAGTGATTTATCCGGGGAGATCAGGAGAATTGAAAACCTGATAACGAAAACAACCAGAAAGATTAAAGAAATATAGTCAGTATTCTCGAAAAATTTGTGAGACTGCACTTTTCTTTGACGATCGATCTCAATAGGTATTCCCCATTTTCTCAAATATTCGTCAGTCAACTCCGTATCTGACGGTTCCTCACGCTCCATTGCTACTCTGATCAGAATACACTATACTGATCATGTAAAAGGATCTTAAGATAGTTATGATCAGATCAGAGATTTTCAATAACACTTGAATGATACTTTCGAGTTACTCCTCAAAATATTAGTACAAGTCAAGAAAATATGTAGATATATTCTTGAGTCATATCCCTCTGGAAATGTTTCTGTGTTGTATGATTATCAGGATGCATATATCGATTACGAGTTGTTGCAAAATATTTTCCAATAACTTATTCTTTCTATCATCACATCTTTTATAGAGCCTCATTTGTAATTGATTCTTGTGCATTTCCGTTCGCAGAGAAGCGCTGACATGAAATTGTAGAAATAAAGACTTCATTCAGAATACTCTGCGGCGTAAAGTATCTTGCTATTTTGCATAAATTTGAGTCTCTCATATCGATCAGAATTAGTTTAGGAAAATTCCTAGTAATTGTCACCGAAAGCGCAAGTATTATCAGAAAACAACTGCCATATGATGGTACAGGCTAATCTACAATGGCCTTGATATTGTGATCTCCAACTGGAAGAGAAGCTACAATCATAATCGATGAAAGTCATGTTGCGAAATTATCGCAAGCTGAATGAACTCCAATTATAAAATAATCAATCCACACACGCAAATGTATTTTGAGATCACCAAGATATCCACTAGTGCTATAAGATAATTAAGCAAGATTCAGATTGGTTATAATCGCAAGGTGATCAAAACTAACTTGACTTTTGTGATAGTTGAAGCTTTACATCACTAAAATGATCGATTGGATTCAGGTGGGACACTTTTGTCCATAGGACGCCTTCTACATATGCTGTGAAATGTTCAATTTGAATAATGTTTTTCCAACACCGCTGTTGCTCAAATCGTTTTGATTTGTCCTCTCACCAAATGCTCGTGCATTGAGTATTATTCCCATCCTTCGAGGAGGGGTTTCAACATGCTTGATTCTTTTTCGTCATTTAACCAGCTATATTTATTTAGATCTTGATGAACCAATCAGCCATGGAAAGTGATGATGAATCATCTGATCTTGAACTGATTGATAAATACTTGAGAAAGTGGGGAATACCCATTCAGATTGATCAGCGTAGAAATGTTCAATCATCCCCATTCTACAAGAAACATGGTTATATCTCATTAATCTTCCTTTGCATCAATTGTGCCAGATATTCAACCCCCCTGATTTCTATGGATAAAACTCTGAACATAGCTCTAAGTAACCAATTCTATTACCATCGTAAAGAAAATCCTTTCCTCTGTATGCTTACAGGTATGTTAGTGGCAGGTTTAATATTGCAAAAATTGTTCATGATCTATTATCAACGAGATGAACAGAAGATGAGATGGATCAGCATCTTTGATCCAGCATCTACCGTTTCTGCCACTTCTGGGAGACAAAAAAATATTGCTGCAAAAATAAGAACGTGGTGTACAAATAACTTCAAAAAATGTCATGTTACTTTCTTGGCTATGTCTGCGTATTTTGCTTTTTGGGTGCTTGTTACACAATTGATATATAATGACCTCGTATACGTATTGACAGTTGACGTTTTGTGGTGTTTTATTGGCTTTTTTTCATATTTCTTCTATCTCACTCAAGCTCTCGGGAGCTCAATGCTGGCTTCTTTCGTTTTCATTTATTGTAATAGGTCTCTAGATTATTTGTCATCAGATATGACTCGCCATAGGATTGTAGGAGTGACTCAAGAAAATAATACACCTGAAATGAATATAACAACTGTTCTCCATGAATACAACTCTCTCTTGAATTTCATTCAAATATGCAATGATTATTGGAAAAATATGATCGGAATTTTCGTTCTATCTGCAATAATATGCATGAGCGTAATGCTTGTGGTTACTCCCAGACTTGATGGAGGTAACAAGTCAATTATTGTAATGGTAATATTGATGACAATGATAGAATTCACTCCATTTTTTCTTCTAGGAAATGGAAGCTTCAGAAAGGTATGATATATCTCATATAAATAGTGGAGAAAAAATTAACAATTTCTTTGTAGGTGACCAAGCTGAGGAACGAATTGTTTCGGTCCTTGATGACTAGAGTTCCAGCTAATGCTGCCATCAAAATTCAAGACCAAACCTATGGAATTGATTATAGAGGTGCTTTCACAGTGTTCGATACAATTCCACTTTCAAACCATGGTTTGTTGATTGTGAGTAATACCCTGTAGTTTTGTCCTTTGAGCTTGTTTGAATGATTTTCCATTTTCTTTTGCTAGAACTTTTCAAAACCGAATTTTTTGAATTCCCTCTAGACTCTACTAGAGATCGCTTGCAACTCGATGATGGCTAAATTGGCACTGCAATGAAATGTGACCTGATTAAGTGTACGGTTCTTGATGAGGAGAACGTTTCGAATCTTCTCTCTCACATCTCACAAAATCTGATAATTTGTTTTGGTTTCAACCTCGAGTTTTTCTCTCAAAGAGGATCTATGGATCAGCAATTGGGCTCTCTCTCCAGTGCAACCTCTTAAAATATCGTTTCAGTCATGCAAGAAATGAGATCCTGATAGACTAGAAAATAGTCTTCTGATAAACATTCAATGTATCATACAAAAAGAATTGCACGATTCAGAATAAATTTGAAACTGATTTGCATAGAGAGAAATTATTTAGGATATATCTGTCCCGAGAATCTTCATGCAATACGAAATCATCAAATCATCAAATTTGAGTCACTGGAAGAATAGATTTGGTGAGACATTCTTCGTTGAGATTTACTCCTGGTCCCAACTTGGCAACTAGGTGGCCTGAATGTAGTGAGCCCGATGTTTTCGCTTTATCTATACCCATTTCGAGAGAGAGAGAGATATTTATAACAGCTAAGTCTGGCTCGTTTGATTTTTGTCATGATTAATATTATGAATCAATCCGTTCAGAGATTCATCCAATCTATGGTATTATCATGGAGGATTTTTGGCTACAAACTCCTTCAGAGTTTAAAGAGCATAAAATGCTGGGATCAAATGATTGATATCCAGATTGCTGGCGAGCACAGCTCACTCACCAGATCCTGGACACCATGAAAAATCTTGACCAATTAACTGAGCTCTATGAGAATCTACTATTTTCAGATCTTTTTCAGGAAACATTCCGGAATATATTGAAGAATCAGGAGCAAAAACTATTATACTCTTTAGTGTCTTCATATTTATCGACTCCAGTGAAGGAATTGAAAGAATTTCTCGATGCTGAAAAAAGAAACAAAAAGAAGATGAATCAAGAATATTGAAACAAAGAAAACGATCCATGAGAGAAGAACCCTTTCATAGTTAGCCGAGGAAATACTTTGTCTTAGCAAGTATACATACAAAAACCAGATAGGATGCGTCTTATTCTCAAGTTTGTTAACTAATCAAGCCAAATATAGCATGAATGAAAGTGATGAAAGCATCATTAGAACAATATCTATTCTAATTCGGATCAACACAAATTCGGAACAATCTGTGAGCACTGAAAATTCTAAAGCTGGAGAGATTACCAATTGGCACAAACTTTCAAACATAATGGACCTCAGGTAACATTCTCTGGTAGACGTTCCATTCCATTCCGGTGGTGATATCGAAAGCGACATCTGCTTCCCCTTTAACAACCATTTTATGCCCTTCTATGATACTTTGATCGGCTGTTGTAAGTTTCTTTCTTGTTGGCGTTTAATTTAGATTGGATTTTTCTAAATATCGAAAGATCAACCTGAGACCAATCCACCAACTAGTGCCCCAGATTCATCAACATCAACGGTATCTTACAGTCAAGGCAAAATGAGACCACACATCAATCAAAATCAGAAAAACAGGAATCAAAATGAGACCAACAGTCGAGTTTGAAAAATTATCCTTGTTGTCTTGAGCCAAAATGAATAAAACAGTAGTTAATATCAGTTAAAAATTAATCAAAATGAGAGCAACATCAGTTTTCTATTACAGCTTCCTGAATGCATCTCGGGATATATTTCATCACGTGTGTGGAGTAATTCATACATTTCTGTGGACTGATCATTTGTGATGCTAGCTCAACTCCTCTGAAAACTTCTTCATGATCTGATGGTTTGAATTTTTCCACATAGTGCTCCAACTGATTGAAAAGGTTCTCGATAGATTTCTTATTTTGATGAGTGCTATCTAGATTTCGACTCATGTATGGTTTCATTTTAGTTTGACAATATTTGAGCAATGAAAATGCGCCTCGCAGTGACATCCTCTCTGTATGAATGATGGCTCATAGAATAGAGAAAAAAGTATTCATGAATCAGTACTAATGAAGATTCACAAGATTGGGAAAATTTCTTTTTTTCTAAAATATTTATTATTAATGATGTAGGAATTCACATGTTCATGAAAATCCTGCAAAATTCAAACACTCTGAGAAAATTTCGGGATCTTTTCGATGCAATCGGTTTTGGAAACAGTTCGATGTTTTCAAACATTTTACAATAACAAAAATCAATGAGATAAGTTGAATACTGTCACTGAGAAGGCAAGAAGCCTCATAAATTCTTGAAAGTATGTTGTTATACTTTCTTTTCCATACTTAAAATTGAATTTAATATTTCCTATGTACTTGGAGCTTGAAAAGTTGTGGAGGACTTCAATAGTTCTCATCTCTTACCCTTGCTTTTGAAGCCTTATGGACTAAGTCATCCATGGCAGTTCAGCTGTATCTCGAATAATTTGAATTTGAAAAATTTGTTAGGAAGAGTGAAAGAAAATGAGTATCGTTTGCTATTTCGTGATGGAAAAAGTGTTTCCGTTAGTAGATCAAGCAATGAAGTATCCTAATTATCAGAGCTAAGATTTGTTCAGGTCACCAAGCTTCTTGGGTGTATCATGACAACTATCGATTATGATTGGAGCTTTTCTTTGGATTCAAGAGCGCAATAGAAAGTTCATAGTAGATAAACCTGTGCTAACAAATTGTAGTTGATGCTTGATCGTATCAGAGTATGTCATACAGTCAATCCACTTTGAAGGGATCGAAGTTTCAGAATGAGTGAGACTTTTTACAGCTTCTAGGAAACCGTTTTCGGAATGGGGAAAACGATGGTCAGCATGAGAGTTGAGATTTACAACCCTAAAAAATGCGAGGAATGTATTATTATTTGATGATATCTATATTTTCATCGAAAGCTGCCAAACATTCTCAGAACACTACTGATTTATACGAGAAACTCAGATCCGGTGATGCAAGATAGTTAAAACAGTAACAAGACTACTTAGAAGCTTATGCAACAAAACCATTTGATTGATTCTGTTAGTCACAAAGAAGAATGAAAAATTTCCTCATTAGGTGATGGATACTGTAGCTTTTTATTAGATTTCGATGGACACGAGTGATACTTTGTCGTGAATGTGGTTAATATGGGATAGAAATTGATGATCAAAGTATTCACGGAACCAAAGAGCACAGATGTCTTGGGTAGATGAAAAACTGATAGTTATCAGAACCGATATAACTTTCCAGCTTCGAATCTTACCCACATCGGAAGAGTATATCTTGTAGTGTTCTTTGTTACATTGTGCACATTTCATTGCAGTGCCAATTGAACCATCATCGAGTTGCAAGCGATTTCTAGAAGAGTCTGTTGATTGAAGAGACAGAATTCAATGAGTGCACTGATATTTTTGTAATTGAATCTTAATTGATGACATTAGTCAATGAACGATAAGAAAAATGATACGATCAAGTCAAAAATAGTTAGTCATAGCTCACAATTATGAGGCCATAATTCGATAGAGGAGCAGCGTCAAACACTGTGAAAGCTCCTATGAAGTCGAATCCATAGGCTTGATCTTGAATCTTGATGCAAACATCAACTGGTAATTTGGTGGTTGAGAAACGAATTAGCTCTTTCCTCAATTTTTTCACCTATAACAGATAGATTTAGTTCTTTTTCACTAGAAATCTGATTCAGATATACTGTACTTTACCTTCCCGAAATTTCTTCTCCCAAGATAGAAAAATGGAACGAATGTTCCCGTGATGATGACCAAGCCTATTGTGAGAGCTGTTCTCCCACTTTCATCGAGCCTGGGAGAGATCACAAGTCCTAAACTCAAGCAGATTATAGCAGATAGAACGGAAATTCCAATCAAATTTTTCCAGTAGCTATTACATTGGTGTATGAAACTCAAGACAGAATTTTGTTTATGAAGAATATTCAATAATTCAATCCTGAGTTTATGAATTTCCCGAAATGACCTAGTTATAATTTCTTGATTACTCATGTCCGATGATAAGCCATCGAGGCACTGGCCACAGTATATGAACATGAGGTCAGCCAGCATTGGACATACAATAGATTGAGTAACGTAAAAGTAATAAGATAGAAGATTGCCTAGACACCACAAGAGATCAACTGTCAGCACATACATAATATCATTGTAGATAAAATGTGTTATGAATATCCATAATTCAAAATAAGCAGTCGTAGCCAGGAATATAAGATGGCAAGTCTTCAAATTCTTTGCAAGCCAAATTTTCATCGCCTCACCAAAGCTTTTCTGCTTCGCAGCACTTCCAGGAACGATAGATAGGTGACCGAAAACTACAGACCCATCTCATCATTCGTTCATTCCTCTGATAATATATCATCAACAGTTTTTGTACGATCAGACCTATCAGCAGTATTTCTGTGAGCATACACAGAACGAAATTTTCTTCTGGATAATATGATAAATAATTACTCAAAGCTTTATGGAGTAATTTATTCTGAGAAATCAGGAGAATTGAATATCTGACGAAGGGAATGACAAGGAAAATTAAAGAAATATAATCAGTATTCTTGAAAAATTTGGAAGACTGCACTTTTCTTTGACGATCAATCTGAATAGGTATTCCCCATTTTCTCAAATATTCGTCAATCAACTCCATATCTGACGGTTCATTATGCTCCATTACTATTATGATTGAAATAGACTGTACTGGTCAAGTGAAGAAATATTGAGATAGTTACGATTAGACGAAGGATTTTTAATAGACTTTGATGATACTTTCGAGTGACTCCTCAAAATATTATTGCAAGTCAAGAAAATATGTAGATATATTCGTGAGTCATATCAATATCCCACTGAAAATGCGTTGTGATTTTCAAGATGCATCTATCGATTACGAGTTGTTGCAAAATATTTTCCAATATTTCTCTCTTTTTATCATCACAACTTTTAAAGAGCGTCATCTGTAATTGATTCCTGTTCATTCATATTCTCAGAGAAGCGTTGGCTAGCATGAAATTATGGAGATAATGCCTTCATTCAGAATACTCCATGGCCAAAAGTATCAACATGGTACCATTAAATACTCAGTTGCTTGAAAACTACTTTTCCTCACTGAATAGAAAAGCCATAAGATTTCTCTGGCTCTCTTATCATAATATAGGCCTACTGATTATTGCAAGAGTGATAATCTCGCAACCAGATTCAATCCAATCAAAGAATAAGCTGATTGAGAGAACTCCGAGATTCTTGATAACTCACTCCCACATGGTTTGGGAACTCAAATGCTGACCAACATAGCCTGAAAATAGAATATTGTTTATTTTCATTTACATTGCCAGATTTTGGTTAACAAGGGAGCGGAAAACTTAAAATCAAACTCGATTTTTGAGAAAAATATTCCTTCTCTATCAATTGAGGAGATTTTTGCTCACTTCCAGCTTCTGAAGAACTCACTTATTACAATTGCTACCAATAGATCGAATGAGGGCTTGATATTTGAATGAACAATTATGGTAGTTCACTTTGCGTTGCCCCATCCACTTTTTGAATTGGTTCCCAATCGAAATTTATGAGTAAACCATAGGGAACTATCCAGTTTTTTGAATCTCATTCCAATGATCTGAAGGTTAAACGAATTCAGAGCCTATTCACTCACAAAAAAAGTTGAAGAGAGAAGGAGAAAAATTGCTCATTAAGCTCATCAAAAAATGTTCATTAAAATGACTCAAAAGCTTCCTCTGGAACCCAATTAAGGGGCCGATCAAAGTGTTCATTCATATTATCAATGAGGCAAGGTAAGGCAAACTCGATACTTCATAATAAGCGTACAGAAATTGAACAGATATGTAAGTGATATCCACAAGAGAATAACAATACAAACTTTCGACTGGAAAAATGATCCAAAAAATTAAATACTCAAGATAATCGGGCTGTTCCAACCATTGAGTTATCAAATAGTATATGGACACAACAAAGTTTTTATATTAAATATTATAACAGGTATATCAATTAATTATATATTAATCTTGCAGGAAACTTCTTAATTTGCAACTCAACTTATCTAACATTTTCGCTGAATGTGTCATCTGAAATGACTGATGACTCGATGAAAAACGATGCTTCATCAAATGATTCAAGAACGGAGCGCCAATTGAGCCATCATGGAACTACAAGCAATTTCTAGGAGAGTCTTTAAGAAAAAAATGAATGAAATTGATTGGCTAATTATCTAAAAGTAATGGAATCTATTAGGTGAGAATGATAGTCGCGAATGAAACTAAAAAAATCAATCAATCATGTTAAGAGGACACCACCAAACTTACAATTAGCAAGCCATAATTCAAGAGTGGAGCTGTATCGAAAACTGTGAAAGCTCCTCTATAATCGGATCCATAAGTTTGATCTTGAATCTTGATACTGATGTCTACTGGTAATTGGGCCATTGAGAAGCGAAACAACTCTTTTCTCAATTTTTTTACCTGTAATTTGCAAATGTTCAGTTCTTCTTCAAAATAGATATCCATTGGATACACCTTACCTTCCTGAAATTTCTATTTCCAAGATGAAAAAATAGAGTAAAGGTGGAAGTTGAGATAATCATACCAATTATAAGAACTGTTTTTCCCCCTCCATCAAGTCTTGGAGTGATCGCAAGTATTGTGCCTATACCAACTATGGCAAATAATACGGAAATTCCGATTAAATTTTTCCAATAGTTGTTACATAGTTGCATGAAATTTAAAAGAGAATTCTGCTTATGGAGAATATTCAATACTTCATTCTTGAGCTCATTTATTCCTTGTAATGAGCGTTGCTCATTCGATCGAGTACTTAAATCTGATAATAGTTCATCTAGATATATTTCACAACTCACGAACATGAGAGTAGCCAGCATTGGACACACAATAGATTGAGTAACGTAAAAGTAATAACATGGGAGAGTGCCTAGCCACCATAAGAAATCAACTGTTAGCACATAAACAATTTCATTATAAATACAATGTGTTACGAATGTCCATAGATCCAAATAGAAGGCAAGAGCCAAAAAGACGATATGACATCTCTTGAAATTTTTCACACGCCAGATTCTCATTTTTGCACCAAAACTTTTTTGTTTCTCGGAAATTTCTGAATCAATAGATGTGTGGTGAAAAATACTGACCCATTTCATCATCCGTTGATTTTGCTTATAATAGATCATCAACAGTTTTTGAACGATCATACCTGACAGCATTATTCCCGCCATAATACAGAGGAAGAAATTCTCTTTTGGGTAATAAAAGAACTGGTTACTCAAAGCTTTATGGACCGATTTGTTTGGTGAGATCACGAGAATTGAATATCTGGTGAGGACCAAGACAAGGGAAATCAAAGAAATATAATCAGTATTCGTGAAAAATTTGGAAGATTGAACGCTTCTTTGATCATCAATTCGAATAGGTATTCCCCATTTGCTCAAATATTTGTCAATCAACTTGATATCTGGAGAATCTTCAGTTCCCATCACAGCTATGATTGAAATATTCTGATCGTATATGGAAGCTGAAAATGAGAGGTATTTAAATGATACTCAGATGATAGTATCCGAAGAAATTCTCAACCAGAGCGAGTAGAAGAGTAGATCTGATATTTATGAATCTTCTTATTACCAATCCCGAAATGTATTCTTCTATTATTTCTTCCAACAAGTATACTATCAATTACAAGCTGCGGTGAAATTGAGGCAATAACTCTCCCTCTCAATCATGATCACTTTTATTGTGCTCTCTGTGATCGCTCCGTGAGGGTTCTTATTTTCAGATGTTAGGAATATGAAATATTCAAGCTACGCAATCTCGCACATAGATTCGAAGAAATAAAAAACAAACAAAAAGTTTTTCCATTTCTATCTGGCAAGTGTGCTTGTTTGCTCATTCGAAGAGAGATGGAATCTCTCTTCTCCTGCTCTTCCATTCCAATTACAGCCATGATATCAATTCGAAAAAAAGATTCTACCTATGTGATATCCTCTGGAGAAACAACCGGTCAAGAATTTTAACTAAACCAATCAACTCTTTTTTTCCTGATAAAATATTCATCGAAGCATAAAAGATGAGAAACCTCAGTAAAACTGACCATGTGAATGAACGTGGATGAGTCTTTACTTGAGTAATGATTTTCTCCGTCAGACCACACATCATTATTGCAGACAAATATGCAAATTTCGAAAAGATAAAGAGCAGTGAACGAAACTAAATCTACCTGTTATAAGTGAAGAGATTGAGAAAAGAGTTGTTTCATTTTTTCATGGCCAAATTACCAATATATATCACCATCAAAATTCAAGATCAAACTCATGGTTTTGATTACAGGAGTGTTTCCACAGTGATTGACACAGCTTCTCTATTGAATCATGGCCTCATAATCGCAATTCATAACTAATTCCTCTTCACTGTTAAGGAATTTTTTCTTCAAGCCAACAGTTCATATCGCATTATGAAAATCAGCACACTAATTGAATTCTGTCTCTTCTATAAGCAGACTTTGCTAAAAATCGCTTGCAACTCGATGATGGCTTGATTGGTATTGTAATGAGTATCAGCCTCGTCAAGAATACAATGTTAATAGAGAGGATAGAAAATCTTCGTTTCCATCTTCGATGAGCCTATCTGATTTCAATAATAATAATAATGATCACTTGATTATGCATTCAAAAAATATGTTTACTCTTTTCTATAATGGCTTCATTCATCAACAGGTAATCAGCTTTCAGTTCATCATAGCCATCAATTACAACAAAATTGTACCCAGTACTGTTCCTAAAAATTCAATAAAAGTCTACAATATCCAACATCCATCATTTGATTTAGAAGATTATTCATTCATTCTTGTGTTGTTCATTCTCTCACAATTGTTATGATCAATCTAATAGGTTCGTTGCAACAAACAAAATCAGCAATCACGCCACTATTCTTGTTATATTGCATAAGCGAATTTGAGTCTCCCATATTGATCAGTAGTGTTTCAAGGAAATTTTCAGTAATTGTCTCAAATGCAGGTACAATCGGAGAACAGCTGCCGTGTGATGATATACGCTAATCTGCAATATTGTGCAATCTGTGATTTCGAGTATAAGAGAAGCCATTATAAATCAACAAATGTAAATGCATTTTGAGATCATCAAGATATCCATTACTATTATAGGATAATTGAACAACATTCAGATTGATTATGATTCCAAGGTGATCAAGCCTAACTTTTGCAATAGTTCATACTTAAGATCACCAAAACGATCAATTCGATTCAGGTGCGATGCTTTTGTCCATAGAAAGCCTTCTATTCCAAAATGTTCAATTGAGTTAACCGATACTCGTCAAATCTCAATAATATTCCTTTGTATCTGGTGTGACAGATATTCAACTACCCGATTTTCGTGGATAGAACACTGAGCATAGCTCATGGTCACCATCTCTATTACTACCCTAGAGAAAATCCTTTCCTCTGTATGCTTACAGGTATTTTGGTGGCAGGTTTAATATTGCAAAAATTGTTCATGGTCTATTTTCAAGGGAATGAACAGAAGACGAGACGGGCTAGCATCCATCATTTTACGTACTTTTGTGAGACTTTGGCTCATTTTCCCCTCAAATGAGCGGGGGTTTAAGAAAGGTAGAATATATCATACATTTAGTAGAGAAAAAAATGAACACCTTCCTTGTGGGTGACCAAGCTGAGAAGAGAATTATTTCATACCTTTATGACCGAAGTTTCAGTTGATGTCGCGAACAAGATTCAAGCTAAACCAATGGAATCGATTATAGAGGTGCTTCCACAGCGTTTGATGCAACTACACTCTCAAATCGTGGTGTATTTATTGTAAGTAATACACTGTAACTTTATCTTTTCAACCTATAGGAATGAATTTTTAACCTTTGTTAGAAACTTTTCGATAGTTGAGATTTTACTCTGAAAATATCAGCTCCGAAATTGTTTTCTTTTAAATTCCCAATAGACTCTACTGGAGATCGCTTGCAACTCCACGTTGGCTCAATTGGCACTGCAATGCGGCCTGATTAAGTGACCGAAAAGTTATTGAGAACTCTAATAGTCCTCATCTCTCATCCTTGCTTCTGAAAAACTATGGAGTAAGTCATCTATCCATGGCAGCTCAGCTGTATCTCGTATTATTTAAAGGAGGTGTCCGGAAATGGCCCATTTTTGATTTTGAAAATTTTATTTGATCTTAGATGAACTTTTGACGAGGATCAATTTTCTTTGTTCAAATCAAAATTCGTCATAAATTAGATGAGTATCGCTATTTTGTGATGGAAAAAGTGTTTCCATGAGTGAATCGAGCATTAAAGCACCCTAATTATCACAGCTAAGATTTGCTAAAGTCAAAAAGCTTATGAAGTGTATCATGACCACTATCAACTGAGATTGGAGCTTTTCTCTGTATTCAAGAACGCAATAGGAGGTCATAGTCGATGAGCGTGTTCTGACAAGTTCTAGTTGATGTTTGATCATATCATATTCTGCGATAATATCATCTGATGATATCTATATTTTCGATGGAAATTGCCAAACATTTTCAAAATACTACTGATTTATACTAGAGACTCAGATGCTGTGATGTAAGACAGTGAAAACAAAAGCAAGACTACTTAGAACCTGAGGTAACAAAACTTGATTCTATGAGTCGCGAGGAAGAATAAATTTTCTCACCAGATATGGATGCTGTAGCTCTTTATTAGATTTTGATGAACGCGAGTGAGTGATACTTTGTCGCAATTGTGTTATATTGGATGGAAATCGATGATTAAAGTATTCACAGCACCATGGAACACAAGGGTCTCGGGTAAATGAAAAACTGATAGCTATCAGAACCGATATAACTGTCAAGTTTCGAATCTCACAAACATTGAAAGGGAATATTTTGTAATCTTCTTTTAGACATTTGTACCCTTGATCAGATCATATTTTATTGCAGTGCCAATTGAACCATCATCGAGTTGCAAGCGATTTCTAACAGAGTCTGTTGATTGAAGAGACAGAATTCAATTAGTGCACTGATACTTTTGGGTTTTGAATCTGAATCGATGATATTTGTCAATAGAAGATAAGAAAAATGGTGCCATCAAGTCAAAACATAGTCAAAACTCACAATCATGAGGCCATAATTCGAAAGGGGAGCTGTATCAAACACTGTGAAAGCTCCTATAAAGTCAAATCCATAAGCTTGATCTTGGATTTTGATGGTAACATCAACTGGTAATTTGGTCGTTGAGAAACGAAATAGGTCTTTTCTCAATTTTTTAACCTATAAAAGATAGATTTAGTTCTTTTCCACTAGAAATCTGAGTCAGATATACTGTACTTTACCTTCCCGAAATTTCTCCTCCCGAGATAGAAAAATGGAACGAATGTTACCAAGATGATGGCCATGCCTATTGTGAGAGTTGTTCCCCCACCTTCATCGAGCCTAGGAGTGATCACAAGTGCTAAACTGGAGGTGAATATTGCAGATAGAACGCCAATTCCAATTAAATTTTTCCAATAACTATTACATTGGTGTATGAAACTCAAGACAGAATTTTGTTTATGAAGAATATTAAATAGTTCAATCCTGAGTGCATGAATTTCACCAAATGAACTTGTTTCAATTTCTCGAATACTCATGCCTGATGATAAGCCATCGAGGCACTGACCACAGTATATGGACATGAGAGCAGCCATCATTGGACACACAATTAATTGAGCAACCTGAAAGTAATAAGATGGAAGAATGCCCAGCGACCAAAAGAGATCAACACTCAGCACGTACAAAATATCATTGTAAATACAATGTGTTATGAATATCCATAATCCACAATAACCAGTTATAACTAGGATTACAAGGTGGCAAATCTTGAAATTCTTAGCAAACCAATTTTTTATCTCCTCATCAAAACTTCTTTGCTTCGCCGCACTTCTTGGAACGATAGATATGTGACCAGACGTACAGATCCATCTCATCATTCGTTCATTCTTTCGATAATTAATCATCAACAGTTTTTGTACAATCAGACCTATCAGAAGAATTTCTACGAACATACACAAAAAGAAATTTTCCTTTGGATAATATGAAAAATGATTACTCAGAGCTTTATGGAGTGATTTATCGGAGGAAATCAAGAGAATTGAATACCTGATAACGAAAATGACCAGAGAAATCAGAGAAATATAGTCAGTATTCCTGAAAAATTTGTGAGACTGCACTTTTCTTCGATCAATCTGGATTGGTATTCCCCATTTTCTCAAATATTCGTCAATCAACTCCTTATCTGACTCTTCGTCATGCTTCATTTCTACTCGGGTTGAAATAGACTGTACTAGTCAAGTTAATAGATATTAAGATAGTTATGATTAGATCACCGATTTTCAATAACACTTGAATGATACTTTCGAGTGATTCCTCAAAATATTAGTGCAAGTCAAGAGAATATGTGGATATATTCTTGAGTCATATCAATATCCATCTGGAAATGTTTCATGTTTTATGATTATCAAGATGCACATATCGATTACGAGTTGTTGCAAAATATTTTCCAATAACTTACTCTTTCTATCATCACAACTTTTATAGAGCCTCATTTGATTCTTGTGCATTTCTATTCTCAGAGAAGCCCTGACATAAAATTGTGCAGATGAAGCCTTGACCCAGAATACTTTATTGCTAAAAGTATCAACGTAATGCCATTAAATACTACGTGTATTTGCTGAGATTTTCTCACTAAATTAGAAAGTTATTCTATTTCTCTGGCTTTCTTATCATAATATCGGCCTACTTATTGTTGCAAGAGCGATTATCTCGCAATCAGATCAAATCACATCGGAAAATAAACTGATTGACACAAATCTGAAATTTTTGATAACCTCCGCATGGTTAATGACTCGAATACCGACCAACATAGCCTAATAGTAGAATACTGTTTATTTTTTTAGAGAGCCAGATTTCAGCCTAGTTTATTCAAGACATCAATAGCATGGTGATAGACAATAAGCCTGTACCAGCATATTGTGATTACGGCTCGATTATACCTGATGTATCATATCACAATTTGATATATTTACTTTGGGGGGGGGTTGTCGAACATTCTCAAAATACCACTGATTTATATAAGTGAGTCAAATTCGATGATGCAAGATTGTAGAAAAAATAGCCGGGTTGCCTAAAATCTTCTGCGACAAAACCATTTAATTGATTCTGTGAGTCACAAGAAAGAATAGAAGATTTTTCTCATCAAAAAATGAGGTCTATAGCTCCTTATTGGTTTTTAATGATCACGGGTGGATGATATTTTTTCATGCTTGTTAATATGGGATGAATCTAACCACTTTCAATGGATGAAATATTCGCGAGACAAAGGAACGTGAATGCTCCAGAATAGATGATGAACTGATCATCATAGAAGTAGTTATAGCTATCATGCTTCTAATCTTCCCTGAATATAAGGGAAAGATTTTGTAATCCTCTTTCCGGCACTGCACGTTTGATTAGACCACATCTCATTGCAACATCAATTGAGCCATCATGGAGTTGCAAGCGATTTCTAGCAGAGTCTGTTGGGAGTCAAGAGAGCGAATTCAATTAGTAGGCTGATACTTTCATAATGAAATCTGAATTATTGATAGCTGTGGGGAAAAGATAAGATAAATGGTGGGATTAAATCAAAACTTAGTAATAACTCACAATTATGAGGCCATGATTCAACAGAGGAGTTGTATCGAACACTGTGGAAGCTCCTCTGTAATCGAGTCCATGAGTTTGATCTTGAACCTTGATGGTGATGTCTGCTGGTAATTTGGCCATTGAGAAACGAAGAAACCCTTTCCTCAATTTTTTTACCTGTAATTTGCATATGTTTAGTTCTTCTTGGGAATAGATATTCTTTGAATACACCCTACCTTCATGAAATTTCTATTTCCAAGATAAAAAATGGAGCAAACCAGAAAATTGCAATTATCATGCCAATTATAAGTACTGTTTTTGCCCCTCCATCAATTCTTGGAATGATCGCAAGTATAACACCTATGCTAAGTATGGCAAATATTACGAAAATTCCGATTAAATTTTTCCAATAGTTGTTACATTGTTACATGAAATTCAAAAGAGAAATCTGTTTATGAAGAATATTCAATACTTCATTCTTGAGCTCATTTATTCCTTGTAATGAGCGTTGCTCATTTGATCGAGTACTTAAATCTGATAATAGTTCATCCAGATATATTTCACAACACACAAACATGAGAGCAGCCAGTATTGGACACACAATAGATTGAGTAACGTGAAAATAATATGGGGAAAGATTAATTAGACACCATAAGAGATCAACTGTTAGCACATTGATAATATCATTATAAATACAATGTGTTATGAATGTCCACAGATCCAAATAGATAGCAAGAAACAAAAAGATCATATGACATCTCTTGAAGTTTTTTACATACCAGGTTCTCATCTTTGCACCAAAACTATTTTGTTTTGAAACCTGAAAAACTGGATTCCTGAAGGAAGAACGAAATATAAAACTCGATCGAAAAATGAGCAGAAGGGTAGGATCTTTTGAACAGTTCAGTTCAGCGAGAATAAAAATCATTAATAGTTAAGGAAAATATTGTTTCCAAATGGTGATCCGAACGTGATTTGAACACGCAGCCTTCTGATCTGGAGTCAGTGGATCTTCTGCGTCCAACAATGGTCGAACATCTCGATTGTCCGAATCCAAATTCCTGGTGTAGACTTATTCTCATCAACCTTAGCGGACCAACACAATTCAATGATGGAAGTTGTGGTCACTCCTATTGAGCCGGAAAGCTCACAGACAGCACCAACCCTCAATATTCGTGATGCATCTCGAATTTCGAATGAATTGAAAGTTGTTAAGGAGGATAAGTATGAACACGATGAAGTGGTGATCAAAGAGCATGATGTTGGAGAGAACAGTGTTGATGATGGTTTGAATTTCATTGAAAGTAAGTGTGATCAATAATTTTTCGCACACAGATTTGTTCCCTTATGGCAGATCAAATTGTGGAAATCATCAATGTGTTTTCTGATTTTCTCTTACTCTATTCTTATTTTCAGACGATGATGATGATGACGATGATGATGATGACAGAGATGAAAAGAGCATTGAATTGAGTGGAATTGAGCAAGTGGAAAATCTTATCCATGATGTAGCAGAGATAGAAGCCGGATTTAGCTACACTCAATCCGTTGCCACATAACAGTATTCCAATCACTCTAGTATATGTATATGTATATGAGAACAATAACATATATTTTCTTATTCACTATGTTCAATGACAGAAAACATAGTACATCATGAACACACAGCTCAGTAATAAGAGCACGAAACTTTTACTTTCTTCCACTTTCCTCAGGAAAAAAAATTCACCTTCCGACCTATTTTTATTATCACTTGTATTTTAGCAATCGTTTCTTGATACATATACGAAAGATAGGAGTTCATGATGTTATGTCTCAAGTACTACCACTAGTGGCCTCATTTTTTCTTGAACCATATTATCTGATCATTTTCCTTATACGTTGCATGAACAGTTTCATGGAGATGAAGGACAGAATTGAGAATAAAGGAAAAAAACAACCTGAAGGTTTTTAGATAAGGTTTTCAACGGTGATAAGAGAAAAGAGAAAAAGAAGTAAAATAATAAGAAGAAAAGAAAGGAGGAAAATTATGAATCAAACGAATCAATGTAAACGTATATATCTCAGGTTTTTATCTAGCTACTTCCTTGTGAAGCGCATTTTTAATGACCAGCCTAGAGGTGAATGAGAATTTTTCAAAAAAAGTAGGGCGTGCATTTGAAAACGAGAGTTTAAAACAAGTTGAGTTCTCAATCTTTCACCTTGAAGCTTATTTATTTCAGTCAATATATGCAATTTGCTTATCTTATTCGTAACACCCAAAGGAAAATGTGAGAATGAGGTAGATTGATAGAATAAGAAAAGGAGGAGAGAATAAAAAATGTAAAATGTAACAAGCAACATTTACTGAACAGAAAGAGTAGAGATGATGAACATCCAATGAACATTGATACTGATCCTATCTTATTCATCTGGAAATTCTGTTTCAGGAAAGATGTAGATACTTTTAATTTGTCATGATCTTGAGAACTTCTGAGTTCCCATCAGATTTCACCTCTTCTTACTCACTCATCATATTTGCACACAAATTCATCTATTCCACCATCTCATCCTGATTCAGTCTTATGATTTTGAACAGCATTTTCACCCAATTCGATTTCAGTGTGGATAATTGAAGGGAAAGCAATATTCTTCAGCAGATGTGCTATAAGAAGTACATGGATGGGCATCATTTTATTGATTCAATTTTACCATTAGAATAATTCTCCGCCACAATAGTATATTCTGATCAATGATATAGAAATTAGTATCAGAAGATCAGAAAGCAAAATGACAGATTATACTGGCATTTAATGGTAGATAATTCGCTTGAAGATCATACATACTTCTTATGACTGTGCTGATGAATCTCTCTAAATCTTCAGATGAAAGGTCAACTCTGACAGGACAACGGTTGTGTCAAAAAAATGGATTTTCATGTTTCGTCATAATTTTAATTATTTCTCTCTTCTCATCTCTCTTCTCATCTCTCTCTCTCTATCTCTCTCTAAACTTTAACTGGGCTCACTTAGTTATTTCTTTCTCACCTTCCACGAGATAATCTTCATCAACATAAAACTCATCACTATTGGATTAAGATTAACCACACCAATGATAAATGGGTAGAAAAGGCTCAACAGAAACAAGATAGAAATAGATAGAAAAAGACATAAAAATTACTTATCTTTACCGAATTTGAAATTAACGATTTTACAAAACACAAAACCACACTCCAAAATCTTATTACAGTATCGATTGTAGGTAATATAACTATTCGACAAATAACTACTAATCAATCACGTTCGGGTCACCATTTGGAAACAATATTTTTCTTAACTATTGATGATTTTTATTCTCGCTGAACTGAATTGTTCAAAAGATCGTACCCTTCTGCTCATTTTTCGATCGAGTTTTATATTTCGTTCTTCCTTCAGGAATCCAGTTTTTCATGTTTCACTTGCCCTACCCCTTGTGTGGCCACTCCAGATGAAGTCCAAAGTTATCGAAATGAACTGTCAAAAAGATTCAAAGGCAAGAAAAACCCAACCAAGAAATATGATACACGCTATTTCTTTACTTTTGACGATTTGTATGAGAATCCAGAAGACATTGACCAAGAAACTAAGGATAAGTTACAAAAGATTCGTCATGAAGAGAACTAGAGAATTACTGGGACCAAAACTAGTTGGAAAATATTTCCCTACCAAGGAAATCGGAGTAACTCAAGAGCCGATTCCGAATAATACTGATCTCTTTTCGACTGATGATACCTCGAGCTCTGAAAAAGAACAGATCACTACAGATGAAACTGACAGTGAATCGAAAGAAAAATCACCCCCAACAGCAGTAAAATCGAAGAAGAAGAAAAAACGAACTGACCATAAACGTAGGACACAGAAGGGAACAAAAGCATCTCGACGAGAGGAGAGGGAGAGTCGAAAACAGAAGATATCCAACTCGGAGAAAAATTTACTCAACGCCCTCTTATCATTAACATTATTACCTGTAGTTAACGCTGTATTTAATCAAGAAACTCCAATAGAATGGAGAGAGTTGAAACTAAAAGCAAGCAAAGGTTGCTACGAAGTCAATATGGAACTAAAAACCGTTTCACCTTGTTCAGCTCAAAATATATCGGGACCAAGACATAGAAGAAACATATCACTTCCTCCAATTCCAGAAATTGATAAAAATAGTTGGCATTGGGCTCGTGATGATTATACGAAAGAAATCAAAAAACGACTAGGATCTAATATCTTGAAGTATGACTGTTCCATTCTTCGTAATCAGTGTATCCACATGAATGATACAAGTGTAAAGGAAAAATTAAGAGAAAGTAAGAATGTTTGGTTATCGAAAATTGCGAAAAATGAATCCCTTTCAGAATGCACAAGGTATGGGATGGAAAGGTATTCTCGACCTAGTTATACCGGCGAACACTCTGATCATGAGAACTGGAAAAGTGTACAAAGTTATTACTCTAATTGTTATGATGACTATGCAAGTGCCACATTGTGTATGGATTAAAAACCAATATGGAACAAGAGAAATTGGGAAACCTTCACCTGTAGGATGATTGGTTACTCATACTTACCTGGGAGATTAGGTTTGGCTATAACTATTGGGGACCAGATTCCAAGTCTCAGCGATTTCAAGTATTCAAATGTAAAAAACGATATTGACTGTTTGGAGATGGCTCGTGTCATTACAGTGTCCTCTACCACAGCTGTCACTTGTTGGACAATTAATGAGAAACAGATCGAGAAAAAAACTGCATTTGTGACCAATGATGCTGCTGTTTATGAAAGACTAATTAATCCAATTCAGCAAAGGAAATCACGAAATGCCTCAATGGAAGCTCCTCTCAGCATTCAAGATTACATGAACCATACTATTGAAATATGTAATCGAACGTATGAAAAGGACTACATCAAACCATTACAAAAAATTTGTGAAACTGCTCCAGTAAGAGAGTAGCGAGATCTTGGAGTCAGCGCTGGTATCATTTTACTAGCTGGACTCGTAATAGCAACAGCAACAAATAGTTATTACTTAGTTAAACAATCGAATGAGTTAGAAACAACTAAGAAAATATTGGATACAAAGATATTGGCATTATCTGAAATTATCCAAATGGTTGCTGATAGTCATAAAGAGCTGCAAGTAGCCGTAGAAGAAAATCAAAAACAAATCAAACAAATAGCTGTAGCTCTGCATCAAATGAAAGCTAATACTGAAACTTTGTTTAAATTAATTCCATCATTAGCTGTCGAATATCATTTGTTAACTACTGATTTGAATAATAATGGAAGGGACTTCCAGGAAGCTGCTAGCGAAATGAAAAATAATCGAACCATCCATCCTAACTCCTTCAGAGGACTAGGAATTGAAGAAATTTGCGCTGGATTAGGACATTGTCCCATGGAAATAATCACTTAATTTCGCTGTGAAGTTACTGTCGAAAATGGTTATTACAATCTCAGTGCCATCTTTATGACTCATCTCATGGACGATAATCGTAGAGTTGTCGAAGCTAAACCATTTCCAATCTTTAGAATCAATTCAACTCATAATTGTAAAATCAGGTATGTTGGTCCAAAGTATTTTATGGTGGAGAAAAACGATTCGAGAGTATGTGATTTATTTCCAAGTGAAGTAGAAGATGGAAATATACCATTGCCTCCTAACGGCCATTGTACTGACACATTACCGATGAATTCCACAGAATATTGGAAAATTTCCGACTGTAGATTGAAAAATGAAACATTTAGCCAAACTAGAGATGTAAGATACATCAATGGTTCCTATCATATCCAATGTTCTGGATATAATGTTACTCAGAATGGAGTTACGAAACCGTGCCCACCTCATGTTTTCCGAGTATCCGACAGAACGAAATTTAGTATTGGAGATCGATCACATTTTCTCTACAAACATAGAATAGACAAAATAGTTGGTTTATCTGAAGATTGGAGCTCAGTTTTGAACATGAAAATACCTGAGACACCCCCATATCAGGCACCTGAATTACCCACAATCAACAAATTGATTCTTCCAAGCGTTTAATGCGTTTAATTACATGAGCAATCAAATTGCTGAAAACAAGAACAGTACTTCTTTCTGGATTGGAATTATAACTTCATGTGTTATTTTTCTCCTCACACTTTACATGTGTTGCATCCGTATTCGATTCAGTGTTGAAAAACCAAAAATTGTAAATTCTGTAACGTTTAGACGATTGAACCGAGAACCAAAAGTAGTCAAAGGAGGAGGTGCATTTCCGGCCAGATTTTTGATTTCAATGAAACTCACTCATATCATGTAGCCACCTGAGCATAGTTTAAGAAGAATTTTCAAATATTTTTAGGATTTTTTTTGGTTGGCGAAAAGTGGGCCAAAAAATGAAAATCTCCAAACTGGGTGACACCGCTAATTTCTTTGTATTTTTGATCTGTTTATACTCTTGAAAAAAATATCTACTTTGATACAACAAAAATGACAGCGTCATGTCGAAAATCGAGAAAAATCAATCGAATGCACTGAATTCAATGGGAAATCAATGTTTTCTTTGGAAACTTGCGTTTTAACATCAAAATAGCGCCGGAAATGATCATTTATGGAAAGATTATCAGCGTAAACTGTGAAAAAGCCCGATAACAGATTTTTTTGTTATAAATGAAAGATAAGGAATCATAAGGGATCAAAGTATCCGCTGAGGATATCCCATGGAAAACAGAGGAAACTTGGAGCTTCTCTCAGCCCTCCACTATGCATGAGGAATACCTATTTAAACTTCGTTCTTCAGTCATTGAGTATCTCCTTCTCGAAGGAGAATATTCAATCAATTGTGTACTGTTCTGGTTCATCATATT
The DNA here is from genome assembly GCA_003956705.1 of Brevipalpus yothersi. Classification (NCBI taxonomy): domain Eukaryota; kingdom Metazoa; phylum Arthropoda; class Arachnida; order Trombidiformes; family Tenuipalpidae; genus Brevipalpus; species Brevipalpus yothersi. Next base: position 170,154 of record QZCP01000457.1, on the reverse strand, counting down.
CATATACTCATTGCTTGTCTCGTTTCCAAAAGTCTTAATCATTATCGTTCTTCTGGATCTTAACTGGTTCTGTTGTTCTCATCGAGAGATTCTCTGAGTACCCCTCTAATAGGAAAAAAATCATCTGCTCAAGAAGAGCTCTATCAGCCCTTGTTGTTTTTTTACACCAAAGGTTAGTTATGGTGAGAAAGTTCTTCCTTTCTCTTTCTTTCTTTCTCTCTCTCTCGGTTCATGAAGAATTGTGTTCACAGACAGACAGAGACGGTTGATTTCGGTGAACTATAGAATTGTTGATATACGGTGATATTGACTTGATAGTGACAATTGAGTAAGATGATTTTAAAACCTAAACATTGTGGTGATGGACTGCTGTATGGACATGTACAAACGAAGGGAAAAAGTAACCTTGTTCCAGATTAATAAGCATTTCTTACTCATCTGACAATTGAGCTCAACTCGAGGGTGACATAAAAAAATTGAATTGCAAATTGTTCGTTTTCTGTGACAGAATTCCCTCCAACTCCGATAGTCTCTGAAATTCAACCCTCGAGATTGATTCACTGTTTTTCCCTTTGATTGATTGCAATATCAACAAAGATAGACGGTGAGGGGAATCTTAAAGCGGATCATCACATAATGTGTTGGTGATAGACCTCGAGAGAGAAACATGGACCAGCAACTCAATGAATATGATCATGATGAAGAGAGGCAGATAACTATCAGGAAGCTTAATCGAACTTAAGTGATACATTAAAATGAGGATTCAAGAGTTTTCTGAGTGTAAAAAAAATGGAGGGCAAGCCAGTCACTGTTGAGCGAGAGAGAGAAAGGAAGAGAAGGAAAAAGTCTTAGGATATTTCATGATAGGCTCAACAGGTTCATGAGTGAATAAATATTCACTTGATTGGTATGAAAATCTTTAGCCCACACTCTTGTTTCCAACTTTTCACCCCATTTTCTTGCACTCATTTAGAGTGTTAACAGTAAGAGGTGAGAGAAGAAAAAACTGATCACACTCACATGGAAGGGTGGTATATTTTATCAATCACCATCATGCTGCTTATTTATGTCTAAATTCAGATAGAATTGTGATGATGATGGTGATCAGCAGAATTGTTGAGCATCGGATTTATTCAATCAGCATGATAATGTGAGAATTTTTTCCTCCTTACTCACTCTCTCTCTCTTTCTTTCTCTCGCTCTGATTGAATGTATGCTTCTTCATGATGTCATTCTAGTTTCCACAGAATCATGGGTTTTTAAGTTTGCCTCTTCCTCTCTCAAGCATCCTGATTTATTCCCTTTTCACATCCTCTTCCTCCAGCTATTCCGTTTCCTTCTAATAGATGCAAACGTAGATCTAGATTGAGAGATGAGCTCGTTGATTCCAGAGTTCTTTCTCTCCTTCGCTATCTGATATTTGACTATCGCAGCTATTTTTCGACAAGTTGATCAACAAACTAATAACAAACTCTTTCACACTCAGAATACTTTCCTTTTTCCTATCTTACACCCAAAATCTTCCTGATGGATGGGGTCGAGAGAGAGAGAGAGAGGGAGGGAATCGAACTCAAATGGATGCATTGTGTGGATGAAGTTTTTTTACTCTCATCTTCAAATCAATCATGGTTACGGAAGAGCAATCGAATTATCTGATACCATCTGGATCATTCAATCCTTTGAGAACTTGCATTCTTTCTCTCTCTCTCTCTCTCTCTCTCTCTCTCTCTCTCTCTCTATTAAACATATTGTTTCACTTCATTCAGCACCAACAAAAGCCTCACTTTTCGAACAGCGAAATTCTCACAACAAATTGCTCAAATGGATTTCTGTGTTGGATGCACGAGAACGTGGACAAACATAAAGAAGAATGATAAGGACAAATATCATTACAAAATAATTAATGATGAAATGGCTCAATTCTTCACCGATTTGAGTAAGTTTGGTGTGATGAAAGGTTGGGAGATCTGCCGGAAATGCCGAGACAAATGGAATACCAGGCTCCCATCAGACAGGAGAAGGGAAAGTCGTCTGAGACCAGATGTTCATCTTGATCCTGTTCCAGGGCCTTCATCCGCTATGGATGAACCAATGCACAATCCAGAAGAGATGGGATATGAGTCTAGCTCAACTCTTCCATCGATTTTTAGTCCAACATCGTTTACTCCTTCACCAAGGAGAGGAAATGTTTTTGTGTTCCCTTCAGGAGAGGGAGGTTCTGGTGAAACAGATGATGAAGATTATGAGGATGCTGAAAGTCCACCAGATGATGTCCATGGAGACCCTTCTATTGAGCTCCCCGAAGAAGATGATACTCCTGTTCCAAGCTATCGAGTATCAGAGTCTCCTCGTCAACGGTGTATACATGGGTGCCAATCTGATGATTTGAGCAGAATCCTGCCTCCAACCAGAGCTGAGATTCTACTAGCATTCCAGATATATGTACCAGAAGGAGCAAGAGTTTGTGTGGCTCATACTCATACCGTGATTGAGCCACGAACAACTGAAATGGATTGGACTGCTGAACAATCTGTTGAGGCTCTGAAGCTCCTTGCTCTGAGAGTTGAGAAGAGAGGAATGGTCACAATTCCTCCTTCAAATTCAGCTCAGGCCGGTAGAATCACCAATTTAACAGGCCTCGAGGTAGGACAGTTCGAAGATTTGCTCACTTATTCGAAAGGATTCAGAGATCCAAGACAGAGCTTAGGTGCACTCCTCTATCATTATAAAACAGGATTAGCGATGAAAAATGTTGCTCTTCTTTTTGGGATAAATGATAAAACATTCAGTCGACAAGCCAAGAAGATGAGGAAACAACTTTATGATGATTTTGTCCCTCATAATCTCGGTTTTGATCATCTGGACTCGCCTGATGATACTTTCGTTCACAACACTTTCATCTCAAATAAATTCTTTTTATCAAATGAACAGCGAGAAACTAAGGCTAAAATCACAGTTTGGGATGGAACGTACATCCGGATGCAGAAAAGCATGAACATTGCTGCTCAGAAGTTGACCTTCTCTGGGCAAAAGAAGACAAACTTATTCAAGCCTATGATTTGCTGTTTCCCTGATGGATATATCTATGAAGTCTTCACTTACCATGGTGGATCAATCAATGACGCCAGGATCATGAGAGGCGTCATGTCAGAAAATGCCTCTTTCAATGAAGTCTTCAAGAAAGGAGATATTTTCATATTCGATCGAGGCTTCCGTGATGTTGTAGCTGAGATGAAAGCGAAGGGCTTCCATGTCTACACTCCAGAGTCAGCAGTCCCTGGTGAGCAGTTGAGCTGGGAGAAAGTTAATCGAACAAGGAAAGTAACCAAAACAAGATGGGCAATAGAAGCCATTAATGGTCGAATAAAAAATTGGAAACTTCTTCAGCATATCCTTCAGAACACGGTCATTGGGAGCAAGAATGAAGATCTCAAAATAATATGTGGAATTATCAACAAGTATGAAAAGCGCCTGGATTCGGATGTGGGACCTGAAGAGACAATTGCAAATCGTATTTTAGACCGCATGGAGATACCACACAAACTACTTGGCTTCATTCAAAGGTACAATCTTACGAAACAACAAACTGTTTTCAGGCTCTCAACCCTAATACTCGAAGGCTCCTCGATCCTCCCTTCACTCCACATGAATATTACATCCTCGCCACTGGACGTTATCTATTGAAGTTCATCGATGCTTATAAGTCTGCATCCAGGCAAGCGAACCTCCAAAGTGGGGTGAGTTTTATTAAGTTTGGAATTTTTCCATCGTTTCACTAATACTCACGTTTTATTTTCCAGTTGCAAGTGTTCCGTGGAGATCAAGATCAGTTGCGAACTCGGTTGGAGGAATTCGATATATATATTGAACGACCTGTACTGGTACGCGTTAAAATGGTATCACGCCATAAAAGTGCCACCAATTATCCGGTTTTTCTGTTGTTAGACCTTGCTGAAACAGGGACGAATCGTCTAGCTCATTGGTGGTGTAAATGCCTGAGTTGGCTCCGAACAGTGAATCCATGTGGACATGCGATCACGGTCCTATCGATCATCTGTTCAGGCTATGAATCACCAGTTCCTGCTTCTAAGCTCAATCAGATTCTCAGTATTGAGCAAGAGGAAGAGAGTGTTGAGCAATGAGAGATGAAACAGTTCAATTACGGATAGAATATTAATGGGTATTATGACAACCTTTTATTTGGGAATAATAAACTGATTAAAACTTGGGAAAAAAGGTCTATTCAATCTTTTTGTTGATCAGCTTTGTGGATAAGTATCATTTTCGATGATTGGTTTATCAGTCTCGAAGAAAAACCGGAAAATTGTCAAAATTATGTCCACACCCAAAATGTTTTTCCCATTTTTCTAACTGACGCTGCCATTTTGGCTGGACAAAAGTGCATATAATCTGAAACCTGATAAAACATGCTTTCCAGAAAGCTGAGAAAATTCACGGTGTCACGCATTTCCAGCGAGTTTTGAGCAATATCAACATTTAACCCCTCTTATCTCTATGAAGGGGGCGTGGCCGACCCCATCTTCTCTTTCTATTCCAACATAACTCTCGATGCTGAACACGAATATAACATTTATTTTGAAATCGGTGACATGTGCAAAAATAGTAAGAGAAATGCACCCCGTCCTTTATTGCCGAGCCAGCTAGCGAGCTAGAAAGGCAACCATTCTCTTTGATTGACTTACATTATCGATAAATGGTGAAATTAGAGGCCAGTGTTGGTCCTCTAAAAGAAATTGAGGGTGAGAAACTAGAGGCCAATGATGGTACTCTAGAAGGGGTGAAATTAGAGGCCAGTGTTGGCCCTCTGAGAATAAAGAAAAAAAAGAAACAAAATCCTTGTTAGAGCATGTTGAACTAATTTTCCTTTCAACACTAATCACTTATTGGTCCATCATTGGGATTACCCTTATTGTTCCTTCACGACCCGCAGATTCAAATAAAGAAAGAAAAATGTCTCATCATGCACAATGCGTAAAAAATTGGACAATGCCCAAAAGTTGGAATGAATTAACTGATAATCATGGAGAAACTCTGGAAGAAATAGATTGGGATGCCCTTGAAACGAATGAAAACACTATGGCTCATAGAGAAGCTCCGATAGAGGATGATTGGAATGTCCCTAAAGGAAAAGCTATACTTCAGGGTCGGAAGCATTTGCCTTATCAATCCGAAAGACAAAAGAGAAGAATTGCCAGGATGTGTGCTAATTATAACATTATACCCTTCTCTCAACGAATCCACTCAAGTGCTCAAGAACCTGAGGCTGGACCGTCATCATCATCATCATCAGGATCATCATGGTTAACCAGAGAAAGACCACGTGTAAACATACCTGATGGGTTATACAATTCGGAGATGAGATGTTTCTCAATACTGAAGGAACATCATAAAGAGTTCGTTAACAGCTATGGAACGCCAGGAAAAAGAGAAGAACATCGCCTCCTACTCTATAATTTTTTCATTGAAGGAACAGAACAAGGTCGGAGCATGTATACAAAATTGACGATTGCTGGTAAAACAGAAGAACAACTCAATTAGGCCCTAGAAGCAGTATACAGAAGAAAAAGAGAAGTTGAAACTGATTTGGCTAGAAAGGGTTTTTACGGAGGGATATTTTGGAAAGAAATTCTAAGATTACACTGTACTGTTTGCTACAGAGAAGGACATGAGAGGTCAACATATGAAAATTGTGCTTGGTGTCTGGAAATTGGTCACAAGAAATTCGAGTGTCCAAAACTACCTCCTCGATTGAGGGTCCGAATGATCTTTCTTGCTGAAAAAAGATCAAAAGGATCCAAAACAATGGAGTCAACTTCACCTATCACTTTGGAACAGAAATTCAAAGAAGAAATCAAATTGAAAAAGAAGAGACTAGCCGACAATAGACGGAAAAGTCTCAGAAGACAGAAATTCTCCAAAGAAAAGGTCGAAAAGAAACCCTGGTTCCAGATCCTAGGAAGACAAAAAGTGTCATTATTGTCGATTCTAATCCCATTGGACCGGAAAATGATAAAAAAATAACATTTTCGTTGGATGTAGAAGGTGGGGGACGATATGGTGCATCCAATGTACATCTATCTGGTTGGTGTGGTCAACATGGACCACAAACTATGTTATTTGAAGTAATTAGACGCCCAGTTTTGAGAAAATAGGCCTCAACACTCCAATATCAGGGATACAAGCACAGGACTTGTTTTATGGTGAACAAGAAGAAGTCGTTAAAGATAAAATTCTAAAAATGATGAAGGGCCATAGAATCATATGTCATGGTTCTGGTGATTTGCCCAGTCTTGGAATTACAGATGTCGATATAAGAAACAATTCAATTGAAGTAGTTAACACACAACACTTATGGGGGGAAGATGGGGAAAATCAAACGATTGGATTATCTCTAGACGATGCTTTCTGGTATGGTGGAAGATTGCTCCGGAGAGAAGGTTACCAGAGAACTTCCCCGATAAATGGTCACTCTTCTGAAAGAGACAGTCGGCTAACACTACTGATTTATCGCAAATATTATGTGATAAAAGAAAAATTTGGTATTATTCCAAGGGCCTCTGAATTACGGAAAGCAAATTTTGGGTGTAATCATGCCCAATGGCCAAAAGATCCTCGTCTACAAGATCCAGATTATCATTTCTAATTACCTTCAAATATACTGAATATACTCAGGTCAACTTAGTGAAAAGTTACTCATTTTATTTACTTATTAATATTACTATTAATTATACTAAACTCACATACTAACACACTCTTATACTCTTATACTCTTATACTCTTATACTCTTATACTCTTATACTATTATACTATAATCATGAGCCCATGGAAAGAGAGACCTTTCCAACTAGAGACGGGCAAGTGAAACCTGAAAAACTGGATTCCTGAAGGAAGAACGAAATATAAAACTCGATCGAAAAATGAGCAGAAGGGTAGGATCTTTTGAACAGTTCAGTTCAGCGAGAATAAAAATCATTAATAGTTAAGAAAAATATTGTTTCCAGTTTTTTGAAAATTTCTGAAATGATAGATGTTTGGTCAAAAATACTGACCCATTTCATCATCTGTTGATCCTGTTTATGATAGATCATCGACAGTTTTTGAACGATCATACTTGCCAGCAGTATTTCTGTGAGTATACAGAGGAAGAAATTTCCTTTTGGGTAATACAAGAAGTAGTTACTCGAAGCTTTATTCGAAGTGATCACAAAAATCGAATATCTGGCCAAGAGAACGATCAGGGAGATCAAGGAAATATAATCAGTATTCCTGAAAAATTTGGAAGATTGAACGGTTCTTTGAGTATCAAATTGGATAGGTATTCCCCATTTTCTCAAGTATTTGTCAATCAACTCGATATCTGGACAATCTCCAGCTTCCATCACAGTTATGATTAGAACAGTCTGATCGTGTAAGAATGCTGAAAATGAGAGGTATTTAAATGATACTAAGATGATGATATGCGGAGAACTTTCAGATCAAATCGAGTGGAAGAGTAGATCTGATGTTCATGAATCATATTATTTTCAATCCTTAAATGTATTCTTCTTTTAATTTTACCAACAAATATACAATGTACTATCGATTACAAGCTGCGATAAAATCGAGGCGATAACTCTCCCTCTCAATCATGATTACTCTTGTTGTGCTCCTCCAGTGATTGTTCTTTGATGATTCTCATTTTCAGATGCTATGAATAGAAAAACTTCAAGCTCTCTGATTTCAAGTTAATTCACATGCGTGATATTTTTCTCGTATGTATTCAGGAGTGCAAAAATTTTCATGAACCGGGCATGAAGAGAGCTCATCCCATTAATAAACCAAAAAACGATCAACCCATAATCATCCAATCTGCTCTTGAACATCTTATGACCGAGGTCTTCCCATTTCATCGAATTCCCATTCTGTGATGACTGCTATCCAATCATTGAATCGACTAAATATGAAGTCATAGTGTCAATAGATTCAACTTCAGTAGGGGAGATATGGTATAGCCATGAGTATCTGCACATGCGTCACCCATGGCTATACCATGCATTTCCGTATCCAGAATTATAATAATCCTGTGAAGGATGAATTTTTCTGCGGATTTCAATCCTATTGAATGGAGAAATTGAACCGTTAGGGACTGGTTTAAACTTATTTCATCACTATAGTAACCAATTCACTTTAAATTGAGAGAGTGTCGGAGATTTAAGCCACTTGAGTTTTCTCTTGCTGTTGAACAACATTAGCTTTTGAATTTCTTCCTGTTTTCTTCGTATTCACCTAATAAACAGTGACAATGTCCAATTTTTTGGATTCTTCTTCTTTGGATATGGAGATTGCCAACCTCAACATCCCATCAATGAGAAACAGGTTTTTCAAGTTGTGGTTGTTTGTAATAAGTTGCATTTTGTTCCATCAACCTGATCTCCATATATCTATCAACTGATGCCATTGTAGCCCTCAATTTCATCATCTATAATAACCTATACATTTGCTCAATTACCATTCCTCATTCTTTTGATATAAGATTAAACATTTAATCCCATCATTCACTTAATCCGTTTAATATATTTCAACATTCTTAAAAAGAATTAGGGAAAAATCCAGCTTCCAGCTATGAAAATAGCTTAAATCTCTCACGTACACCCTTTCCCGCCTAAAAAAAATTCGTGAATGCGCAGACACCCATGGCTATACCATATCTCTCCTACTTACTTCAATAAAACAAATTGCAAGCCAGTTTCTAGCCAATACTGAGATAGAAATGTTCTGTATTTATTGTTCTTCCTCTCTCCTTCTTACTCTCTACGTATCTTTATCGATTTTTCTGTCCACACAGACATATAACTTTCATGTAGCCTCCATTGACTGGATGTCCTGAATATAGACTTGATGTTTAATGCTTGATCAATATTGTCCAGCTCTGGTAGAGCCTTAGTAGTATGCTTTATTCTCTCTCTTTTAGAGAGGAGAAGAAGCCAACGATGATACAATGTATTAGGATAAAAACTCAGAAGAATTCTCGCTCTCAGGATGACCAGTTGTTTTTTTCAAACTGAATGCTACAAATTCGTTAGCATTTTGGTGTTTACACCAGGTTTCCGTTAAAAAACTCTGAATGCTGAGTATTAGTTACTAATGTTTGTTCATGCTTCAGGTAAAATTTGTGTGAATCACGTTCAAAGAGCGTCAGAATTCCATTAGCTGATGGATTCTTAGAATTCTCAACAATATCCTACAGTAGTTCAGCTATTTTGGGTGCGGTCCTCAATATTCCTTGTGAGATACTGGTTTTTCGATGAGATACACAGGATTGTTAGCTCAGTGAATCCATTGGTGGACAATATTTGAGGAATAACCAGTAAAATTTGTCAATTTACAACGGTATTCCTGGAGGCTTAAGGAAAAGTTATAGTGATATTGTGTGTTGTTTTTTCATTTGAGAACCGGGAGTCCCAGCCAAGGTAAACTGGTTCCATGTTATCTTTCAATTATAGACTCTGATTCCAGACCCAGTGCAAGGGTCAAACGATCTTTTTTTGATCTCAATTGATTTGCTAATAAGTTGCTAAGATTTTATTCAGTAACCCAGTGAAGGGTCGATGAATTGTCGCCCAGTAATGAATGATCTATCGAATGGAAAATTATTGTGAATGTTCTCGAAGTGTCCTAGTGATAGGGATGAAACTTTTGTGAGCCTTATTGAATACAAATGCGAAAATAACACAGAAATAAAAAATCCTTGGAAAAATCAGGCATTTTATGTATCAAACTGATGATTCAATAGAATTTTGAATTCTATTTGATGTTTACAGTTCGATGCTACTTGATATTGATAAATACATAGTCTAAGCAGTCAAATAGGATTCCCATAAGATGCAATGTAAGAAAAAATTGTAGTACTAAAGTATAGCTACCATTCTGGTGTAAAGTAATTGTTATCTAATGCAAGTCAAGCAATTGAAATTCGATTGTCATTCAAACTAAGTGGAGAGGTAGATCGGTGAAAAATTAACATGTATAACTCCTCTTGGTGAATTTGAAAGTTTTCAGTAATGACTGACTCAAGTGATCACATTTAATGTTTTCTGGTGATAATTCTAGCGATGATTTAATCGGTTGGCTGGATGATTTCGAGATGATAGCTGATGCACTGCAGCTCGATGAATATGGAAAGCTCCTGCATTCGCATACTCGTCTAACAGGAACCACAAAGACGTGGTTCAAGTTTTTACGGCCAACATTTGGGCCAAACAAACCAATCGATTCTTATTATTGGAAAATTCACTTGATCGCAGTATCTTGGCCTATTACCGGGCAAAACAGTATCCACTCCCACATAGGAACCGTCACCACCCGGTGACTATACTCAATAGTTTAAGCTAATATATGAGTTTAATTAAGTGAAGTTAACTATTTAAGATCTACAATAGAAATAATCTAAGAATACAAAGTTAATCACGAAGAAACCTCCAGGTCATTGTTCTGACCTCCTATGAATAAAAACTTATCGTCCGATACACTATTGTTAAATATTCTTTGGTTTGTGACTGCCAAAACTAACAATGTCCAACACTTATCATAAACTCAAATCTGAAATGTTGATGCACTTTACGCACAAAAATTGGAGGGAAGAGTATTATCGGAGAGTTCTCAACACTAAGCAAAAGGAAGGCGAAACAGATCAAAGTTATATTCTCAACATGATATACATGTGTAAAAAGGTGGATGAAAATATGAGTGAACAAAAAATGGTGTATCTAATTCGAAGAGCTTTACATTCTAATTTGAAAATTTTGCTCGATACTTATGATCCAATTTCTGTTGATGAAAAAAGACGTGTAACAAAGAGTGCATAACGATCAGTAGTGTTTTGAGAATTTCCGGTAATTGTCATTGAGTGAGGGTGCAATCGAACAGCAACTACCATATGATAGTACATGCTTGTCTGTAATAGCCTCGATACTATGATTTCGAGTATAAGAGAAGCTATTATAAATCTACACACGCAAATGTTTTCTTAAATCACCAAAAACTTCATTGCTGTCATATGATAATTAGGAACTATTCAAATCGATTATTATTCCAAGATGATTAAGTCTAACTTGACTTTTGTAATAGTTCAAGCTCGAGACTACTAGAATGATCAATTGGATTGAGTTGCGAAACTTTTGCTCAGAGGAAGCCTTCTGTTTCAAAACGCTTAATAGGGTTTATGTTTTTCCAACATCACTATTGCTCGATTTCTCTTCTTAATTCGATCGGTTTTATTTATTTATTCAAATCTTGATGGACTAATCAACTATGCCGAAGGTGATGAATCTTTTGATCTTGAACTGATAGATAAATACTTGAGAACGTGGGGAATACCTATTCAGATCGATCAGCATAGAAACATTCAACCATCCGTATTCTAGAAGAAACATGGTTATATCTCATTAATCTTCCTCTGTATCAGCTCCGCCAGACATTCAACTGCTCTGATTTCCATGGATTGAACACTGAACATAGTTCTGAGTAACCAATTCTATTATCGTCGCAAAGAAAATCTTTTTCTCTGCATGCTTACTGCTATATATAATATGTTGGTGGCAGGTTTAATTCTTCAAGAATTGTCCATGATCTATTATCAAGGAAATGAACGAAAAATGAGATGGATCAGCATATTTGATCCAGCATCCATCGTTTTGGGTACTTCTGGCAGACAAGAGAATATTGCTGCGAAAATAAGAACGTGATGTACAAAAAACTTTTAAAAACTCTAAAAAATTTCATGATACATTCCTAGCTATGTCTGCGTATTTTGCTTTCTGGTTGTATGTCACACATTTGATATATAATGACCTCATATACCTATTGACAGTTGATGTTTTGTGTTGTTTTATTGCCTTTTTTTCACGTTTCTTCTACCGCACTGAAGCTCTTGGCAGCTCAATGCTGGCTACTTTCGTTTTCATTTATTGTAATAGGTCTCTAGATTATTTGTCATCAGATATGACTCGCCATAGGATTGTAGGAGTGGCTCAAGAAAATAATACACCTGAAATGAATATAACAACTGTTCTCCATAAATACAACTCTCTCTTGAATTTCATTCAAATATGCAATGATTATTGGAAAAATATGATCGGAATTTTCGTTTTTTCTGCAATAAAATGCATGAGCATAATGCTTCTGATCACTCCTAGACATGATGCAGGCAACTACACTCTCAAACCGTGGTTTATCTGTTGTAAGTAATACACTGTAACTTTATCTTTTCAAGCTATAGAAATGGTTTTTTTATCATTCGTTAGAAACTTTTCAATAGTTGAGATCCGATTCACTCTGAGAATATCAGCTCCAAAGTTGTTTTTTTTCGAATTCACAATAGACTCTACTGGAGATCACCTGCAACACGATGTTGGCTTAATAGGCGCTGCAATGAGATATGGCTTGATTAAGTGAGCGAAAAGTTATTGAAAACTTTAATAAAGTCCTCAGCTCTTGCTTCTGAAGCAGTATGGAGTATTAAATGGAGTAAGTCACCTATTCATCTTATATACACGACATGGCAGGTCACCTGTATCTCGTATTATTTCAATTTTAATTTTCTTCCTCTGGAACAAAATTCGTGATCAATTATTAGAGTATCGTTCGCTATTTTGTGATGGAAAAGTGTTTCCGTGAGTAGATCAAGCATTGAAGCATCCTAATTATCAGAGCTAAGATTCGTTTAGGTCATTGAGCTTATTCAGTGTATCATGACAACTATCGATCGTGATTGAAATTTTTCTCTGTATTGAAGAGCGCAATAGAAAGGTCATAGTAGATAACTCTATACCAGCATATTTTACTATATCATAAGTATTATTATCTGATGATATCTATATTTTCGATGAAAATTGCTGAAAATTCTCAAGATAATACTGATTTATGCGAGACTCAGATCTTGTGGTGCAAGATAGGAACCTCATGCAGAAAAACCATATGATTGATTCTGTGAGTCACAAGAGAAAATAAAGCATTTTTCTCATCAAATAATGGATGCTGTAGATCTTTATTAGATTTTGATGAATGCGAGTCTATGATTTCTTGTCTTAATTACAGTTAATATGGGATGGAAATTGATGATCTAAGTGTTCACAAAACCAAGGAACACAAGTGCCTCGGGTAGATGAAAAACTGGTAGTTATCAGAACCAATATAACTGTCGAGGTTTGAATCTCACCCACATTGGAAGAGAATATTTTGTATTCTTTTTTGGAGATTTTCACACTTGATCAGATCATATTTTATTGCAGTGCTAATCGAACCATCATCGAGTTGCAAGCGATTTCTAGCAGAGTCTGTTGATGAAAGAGACAAAATTCAATCAGTGCACTGATACTTTGGGAATCGAATCTAAATCGATGACATTTGTCAATGGAAGATAAGAAAAATGGTGCCATCATGTCAGAACATAGTCATAACTCACAATTATAAGGCCATAATTCGAAAGAGAAGCTGTATCAAACACTAAGAAAGCTCCTCCAGAGTCGAATCCATAAGCTTGATCTTGAACCTTGATGCAAATATCAACTGGTAATTTGGCGGTTGAAAAACGAAACAGCTCTTTCCTTAATTTCATCACCTACAACAGATAAATTTAGTTCTTTTCCACCAGAAATCTGAGTCAGACACACTGTACTTTACCTTTCCTAAATGTTTATTGCCAAGATAGAAGAATGGAGCAAATGTTACCGTAATGATTGCCATGGCTATTATGAGACTTGTTTTCCCACCTTGATCGAGCCTCGGAGTGACCACAAGTGCAAAACCCAAGGTGACTATTGCAGATAGAACGGCAATTCCAATTAAATTTTTCCAATAGCTATTACATTGGTGTATGAAACTCAAGAGAGAATTTAGTTTAACAAGAATATTTAATGATTTAATCCTGAGTTTATGAATTTTTCGAAATGGAGTTGTTTCAATTTCTTGAGTTCTGATGTCTGATGATAAGCCATCGAGGCACCGACCACAGTATATGAACATGAGAGTAGCCAACATTGGACACACAATAGATTGAGTAACGTAAAAGTATATGTATGGGAGATTGCCTAGACACCATAAAAGATCAACTGTCAGTACATACATAATATCATTGTAGATAAAATGTGTTATGAATATCCACAAATCGAAATAAGCAGTCATAGCAAGGAATACAAAATGACAAGTCTTGCAATTCTTTGCAAACCAAATTTTCATCTCTTCACCAAAACTTTTTCCTTCAGTTGCACTGCCTGGAACGGTATAGATCCATCTTATCAGACGTTCATTCCTTTTATAATATATCATTAACAGTTTCTGTACGGTTAGACCTATCAGAACCATTTCTGTGAATAAACACAGAATGGAATTTTCTTTCGGATAATACGAGAAAAAATTGCTCAGAGCTTTATGCAGTAATTTGTCTGGAGAAACAAGGAGAATTGAATATCTGATGATTATAACGGAAAGGAGAATTAGAGAAATATGATCATTATTTCTCAAAAATTTGGAAGACTGCACTTTTCTTTGATTGATTTGAATAGGTATTCCCCATTTTCTCAAATATTCGTCAATCAACCTCATATCTGACTCTTTGTCATGCTTCATTGCTACTCTGGTTGAAATAGACTGTACTGGTCAAGTTAATAGATATTAAGATAGTTATGATTAGATGTGGATTTTTTGATATCACTTGGATGATACTTTCGAGTGAATCCTCAAAATATTAATACAAGTCATGGAAATATGTAGATACATGTATATTCGTGAGTCATATCAATATCCCTCTGGAAATGTTTTATGTTTTATGATTATCAAGATACATATATCGATTACGAATTGCTGCAAAATATTTTCCAATAACTTTCTCTTTCTATCATAATAACATTCATGAAGCCTCATTTTTAATTGATTCTTGTGCATTTCTATCCTTAGAGAAGCGCTGGCTAACATACAATTGTGGAGATAGAGCCTTCATTCAGCATACTCTACGGCATAAAGGATCAACGTGATGCCATTAAATTCTTATTTGCTAAAAACTACCTTTTCCCACTAGATAGAAATGTTATTCTATTTCTCTGGCTTTCTAATCATTATATCGGCCTACCGATTGTCGCGAGAGTAATAACCTCGCAACTAGATTCGATCACATCGGAAAGTAAACTGGCTGACAAGAATCTGAGATTTTTGATAATCTTCACATGGTTGAGGGCTCAAATACACAACAAATACACAATACCAACATAGCCTAATAATAGAAGACTGTTGATTTTCATTTACATTGGTAGATCTTGGTTAATGAGTGAGTAGAAAACTTTCAAAATCAAAATATAACTCGAGTTTTGAGGAAAACTTTGCTCACTTCCAGCTTATAAAGAACTTACCTCTCACGATTGCTACCAGAAGATCAAATGAATGCTCGATATTTGAATGAATAATAATAGAGGTTCACTTCGTATTGTGCACCATCTACTTTCTGAATTGGTTTTCAGTGGAAATTTATGAGCAAACCATAGAAAATAATTTTGTTTTTTGAATCTCATTCTCATGATTAGAACTCTAAGTGAATTTGAATCTCATTTGATACCAAACAAATAGTTGAGCAAAAGAAAAATTCCTTCTATCATTTGATAATGTTTATTAAAAGGTGTTCATCACAATGACCCAAAAACTTGATCTGAAACGCGATTGGAGGGCCTAACACAGTGTTTAATCATATTATCAATAGTTGAGGCAAACTTGACACTTCATTTACCGGATGAAGAAATTGAACAGATATGTAAGTGGTATTCACGGGAGAATAACAATACAAGTTTTCCACCGTAGAAATGGTTTGAAGAATCGAATACTTAAGATCATTGATCTGTTCCTATCCTCGTTCATACCTATCAGATAGCATAAGGACATCATGGAGTTTCTATATTAAATATTACATAAATGTATAATTACATTACAATGTATATGCATTTTATAAAAAAAACCTCAATCATTATATGAATATCATGAGGGAAATGTTATAGATGCTACAGAAATCTTACCACTGTCCAGACATAACTAGCGATACACTAAATCGCTAATCACTCTTCGGAACAGAGGGATATAAGTTTTAAGAGGCTTCCTATTGACAAAATTGAGAATTCTCAATGCTCATTGAGGCCGAAGTTCAATTCCAGTCTAGACAAAATTATAATTGGCCTGTCTTGCTCGCTCATTCCGATACCATGCGATCAAGAGAGGAGAACAGTCACGAGATAGCTGTGGAGTACAGTGTAGACAACTCGAAAAAGTTCAATCTCATATGGCACTTGATTTGCTTTTCTAATTCTTTTTCTGTCCTCAAATTCGAATTAAACTTGGAAGTTCAATTCATTCACTTAGAGAGAGCTCACAGATCATTAACAGTTTCTGAACGATCGAACCTGCGAGCATACAGATGAATAAAACTTCTTGTGGTTAATACAAAAACTGGCTACTCAAAGCTTTCTTGGAGTGATTTGTTTGAAGAGATCACTAGAATATTTGGTAAAGACAACGATCAGGAAGATCAGAAGTAGTATCGAATAGCTAAATTGAACTGCTATTCAAACGCAAGTAAGAAAAACCTGATGATATCAACAAATTTTCTTCATTCGTTAATAATTTGAAATATCAATTTTTTCTGAGCTCAGTTCGATTAAGAATCTTTCTCAATCGTTTCATCTGAGATTAATAAGCTACAGAATCTGTTGTGAGATATGCTCTCAACCAAACTCAAGGGAAGGGAAGCTCATCATGAAAGAAAATAGTTTCTCTATCTTTCTCTTCAACTTTAGGAATTTCTTTCTTTTTCTCTTTCTCTCTTTCTTCCTCCATGGAATATCGGTTGATTAGCTTCGAATTCATGGACCTATCAGGGCCACCGACGATCCAAAGGTTCACAGGACCTAACACAGGAACCGGTGTAGGTAAAAAGGTGTGTCGAACAAGAGCTATCTACTAGCTAGAAAATGATTTATCGAGGTATACAAACTGAAAGGAACAGGGGAACGATAGTCCTAATCATGGAAGACAAAATTATATAGGACAAGATCCTGACATATCGTGTGGAACAAAAGGATGAGGGAGATTATATGTGCAGCCGTGGAGGCTGAGGAAGACAAGAGTGAGACCTTTCATTGGTCGATCATGATTGACATCTATCGAGAGATGCTGAGCATACAAATGATGAGCAATGATGGTCGTTTAGACCGAAAAGAGTACGAATTAAAGGGAAAAGTATATTAAATGAATGATGAATGAGTCAATGGAAAAGGGAGAGAAAAGGCCGTGGAGGCCGAGGCTGAAGCACCATCGAGGAAGTTAGAATTCTGCTAACATTATCATCAAAAGACAAATTATTAGTTGAACTAAGTATCATTTTTCTCTATCTGTTTTTGAATACTGTTGGAGACTTATTAGTATTCAATATTCATTGCTTCATATAAATATAAGCTTGATGCAATGGTTATCGTGTCTTTTGAAATCGATTAGGTTACTTAAATGCTCCAAATTTTCCATCAACCACGCTAATATTGATGAGATCTCACATCATGGCATTCGAACATCTAATAATTTTAATACATCTAGATTAGTGATTTTTCGATTAATTTCGACTGGAATACAGCATATCATCGAAAAACAATGGCAAAATGCTAAGTTTTCTGGATGAGGAACGTTCTTCAATGGGGTCTATAATTCGATCGATGATAGCTTTTAATCGATTAGCATTGAAGATCAATTTTGTCCATCAGGCTCTCTTGTTTTGCTGCGCAAACAATTAACACAAACTCTTCTCAAAATTCTTATCATATATTTGAGCATCCTTATGATCATTTCTGGATAATGTTCGAATTAATTATCCATCCTCTCAAATCTGTAATACTCCAAATGGAGGATGTTGATGAGTCTGTAGATCTCAAATTGATTGACAAGTATTTCAGAACATGGGGAATACCTATTCAGGTTAATGATTATGCCAAATCTTCAAATCGTCTAAGCTATCGTGTGTATATTTCTTTAATTTCTGTGTTAATCACATGCATCAAATATTTGATCCTCTCGAATACTGAAAGCAAAATGGTCAACATAGCTCTCAGCAATCAGTTTCGTTACTATCAACGAGAAAACTTTTATTTCTGTCTAATTGCTATAATTCTGAACTTTAGCGCTGTTGGACAGAAGTTGTTGATGATAAACTATCAGAATAATGAGAGAATGACGATATGGACTCGAATTTTCCAACATTCTTCAAATATTTCTTATCATTCAAGAACCAAAGGTATAGAAAATGCTAGTGAAGTAGTTAAGAAATGGTGCTCAAAGAATTTTGATAGGTGCCAAAAAGTTCTTTTGATTATGTCGTTTTATTATGTGATGTGGGCATTCATTACTCATCTTGTTTGTAATGATATCTTTTATGTTTTCACAATTGATCTTATATGGGCTCTTCTTTGGGCATTTGGAATATTCTTTCTCTTGACCCAGTTTTCTGTTGTTGTATTATCACAGTTTCTGATATTCTTCTATTACAATACATGTCTCGATGACATATCCGCTGACCTCAGGATTCAGAGAGTCAAAAAATGCTCAGTTCAGGGACAAATGAAATCGGGTAAAGAAGTATTAAATACTCTGCATCGGTACAATTATCTACTGAACTTCGGTCACAAATGTAATGAGTATTGGAAAAATTTAATCGGAATTGCAGTTTTATGCATAATCCTATGTGTAGGTGTAGCAATCGTAGTGGCAACACGTGTTGATGGAGGAGCCATAATAGTGACCATATTAACTATATTATTGTCATTATCATTTTGTTTCTCATTTTTCTTTCTTGGAGGAGTTACTCACAACAAGGTATACCTCATGAGGTTTATTTTTCATTTTAACCCGAATCAATCAAATTTTCCCTTTGAAGGTAATCAAATTACGAAAAAATGTGTTCTCCTTGGCAATGTGTAGGGTATCAGCCCATGTTATCATAAAAATTCAAGATCAAACCTATGAACAGGGTCATCGAGGTGTTTTCACGATATTTGATACAGCTCCTCTGTTTAATTATGGCCTCTTGATTGTGAGTAACAACATTTTGATCCTGACTTCTGATTGCCCAATGAACTTTCATTCACTTATCTGGGGCAATACTTTATAACTACTAGTATTCAACCTAGTGAATTCGTTTCAAGTCAAGGTTTAATCGAAGATATCTTTTCATCTTACCAACTAGTGGCTAAGAATAAAAGTTTGTAAGCATATTTTTTCTCTCATTTCAGACTCTATCAGAGATAGCTTGCAATTCAATGATGGTCCAACTTGCTCTACAGTGATGAGCTTGTTTACTGGTTTGATTGAAAAGTATCAGATTTCCTGATAATTCACATCCATTTTCACCACAGCTTGGAATAATCATTATAACATCATTATTATTATTACCCAGGAATATCTTGAACAGTGAACATTTCACCGCTGCCTCATGTCTCTGAATCTCAAAGATATATAGATCCAACAGAGACCCCATGATTACCAATAAATCAAAATTTTGATTTTTATCGCAAAACGTCGAGAAACTCAGATGGGAATACTGATCATTATTCAAACTGAGCTGATGACCAAAAATCAACCATGAACAGGCATTGAATTTTGTTTTCTGGTTTAAACTTGTCACCTCTTAAAGTATGTCCCAAAAGTGCATTTGGTTGTAGATATCTCTCACTCTCTCTCTCTCTCTCTCTCTCTCTCTCTCTCTTGGTTCTCTTTGGTACTTGATAATGTTGATACAAGAAGTCGAATAAATTGCCCGGAAAAGATTCTCAGAATTAATTCTTTATCGTAGAAAGGGTACGTTTATTCAAGACAAGAAGATCTCAATTACAATTCACTTATCGAGTATAGACGAATTGGAAAGTCATCATGATTTTGAGTGAAAAAATTTATAATTCAATTGGTATTCGAAAGGAACACAAAATGAATTTCATGAATAACTCAGAGACTCCATTCATCTGCATAGGTCTTAGAACTTGTACACTCTTGTGATCAGAGCTTGTGGTAATCGTAGTACTTCTTACCATGATCGTAGTGATGGTATTCATGGTTTCTTATAGTATTTCTTGTAATAGTGACCAGCCTCAGAGTAAACAGCAAGAGAAGCCACCATGAAGACGAAGAAGAAGTGGAAGTTCATGATGAAGCTCATGGTTACGTTTAGTTGATACACAACTTAAACTGAATCAAAAAAATTAAATTGCTTTGTAAACTTTGTTTCATTCGGAATAAAAAGACAGGTGATTTTCGGTATTCAAAGCGAGTCCTTTTTATACTCAAAATATGAATAAATTTTCCACTAATCAAGAGGCATTTTTATCTCAAATCACACCATTTCCGAATCTCATATCGTAGATACATGTATGAACTTGCTTGTAGATACTAAAAAGCTAACTTCTAATTCAATTTGATAATCAATTAATTGTAGCTTATACCATAAAAGCTACCCATCTAACGTCTTCCAAATATACCAATTTGTTGCTATCTCAATTAAACTTAGGATATCGTCCATTTGAATGGTCAATAAAGTTCGAAGGCTTCGATAAGGCGATCAGAGTGTTTTTTTTCTTGCATCTGCTCTGAATTTTGAGATGAATTTCCTTCGGTATCTCTAGAATTCAGATTGTAAATTCCTTTTAATTTAGGCACTTGAATCGATTAATCTCAATTACCATTTTTGTGAGTTTGGGTACCTCTTTACGGACAAAGTTTCTCGAAAGATTATTAATTTTGTATTTAATGAGAATGAAAAGACGAGGTATTAATATTTCACTCATTTTCATTGTTATGCTGTCTCAGGGTACTGCAACATATTAAGTGGAAGATGGCAACAAATGATCATCATATGTGTTTTCGATTTTTTCTAGTGTTTCGTCACATCATTCAGCCCCTACCTGTATATACTCTATACTGATGTATACTAGTAATACCTAGTGTATATACTCTATACTAATGTACACTAGTAATACATGGTATATACCAGTTTTACATAGTGTGTTTGTTGTTTTTTGCTCATATTAACTTTTTGTTTCTTCTCATTGATATGTATAGATGGTTTTGGAGTCTCAGTTGTGGATGACCTGCGCCAAAAAGAGTTACCATTGGCATCCAACCAGCAAGGATCTGACCAAAGTGCACAACATGATGAAATCATTGTCGATGCCAGTTCAGCAAGTCAGTCAAGATCTCTCCGAATCGACCTATTCAACACCAGTCCGGATAACAGTATGGGAAATTCTGATAGTGAAGTCAGCAATTCTCAAGCAAATATCAGCCTTTCTCTCGATAATATGATAATACAAGTGAAGATAACATCGCGGATAGTGCTGATAATTCCGACAATGTTCAGAGAATTATGTCCATATTCGCTAATCCACCTTATCTAAGTGATATGACCGAAGAGGAAGTGCTTCAAGCTCACCGCCAACGTTCATTACGCAAGAGAGGCTGCTTTCATGGATGAAATGAGAGAAAGGTTGGATGAAAATTCAAAAGAGATCGAACAAGAACGTCGAGAAGAAGCTTGGATCAGAGTTGCTGAGCAGCAAGATATGCTCCACCGAAGAGCTGAGGATGAAGGAGGTCGATTATCGGTAGAAGGAAGAGGAAGAGAAAGAGAGTCTCTGCAAGATAGAGCCAGGGCAGTTCAAAGAATTATGAGTTTCACTCGCCAATATTCTCGTTCAGCAAGCGAGTATTTGCAAGATCTGAGAGTAGCAAGGCACCGTGGAACAATTGATACAAGCTTCGAAGAGAGAAGACGAGGATTGATTGCCCGAAAGACTAATTGGACTGGCCACGATGACCCTCTCCTACCAGAACATGCTGTTAGTTTCATCGAGAGAGCTTCTGACCTCACAGCTTTTGATATTGAAGCGGACCAACAAGGTGGCAATTTTGGACAAGAAAGTGGTCAAGAAAATTTACCCGATGAACAGTACAAAGACCAAGGTATAGATGTGGTGGACGATGACAATGGACATTTTTAGGGTTAGACAGTCATAAATCAAAGAATATTAGTCAACAATACATCTTTTGATAAGGTTCAGATTCACAGGAGGCTGTAATAATAGTCGAAGTTTTCCTTCGTCATCAATTCCAGTTCTCATGTTATTCCTATTGTAGCTCTTATTTAATTGAATTCACCCAATTAAAGGTTTTTACTCAGTTGAAGAATTGATTGTTGTGACCGACTGTTTTTGCCGACACTCATAATTAAGTGAATTTCCGATGGAAAGGTCGCTCTAAGACCGTCGGCCAATTCACCTTCCATTGCCTTACATCCATCAACATCTACGGCATCCAATCAATTCTGGAAGCAATTCGATATTCTCAAATATTTTGCAGAATCAATGAGATTAGTTGAATATTCTCTCTGAGTCGGCAAAAAGCCTGATAAACTACTAGAAGCATGTGTTTATACTGTCGAATGAAAATTCCTTCACAACGAAAATTAGATCCAATATTCACTCTGTAGTTGAAGTTTGAAAAGCTATTGAGGACTTCAATTGTTCTCATCTCTCATCCTTTTGAAGGATTGTAGAGTAAATTATTCATTCACCATAGCTCGAATGTATTTCATGTCACCTTACTGTCCGCCATAAGCATTAACAGATTTGTGTTGACTGGGTAGAAATTCGATTTGATCGCCATAAGCATGAATCGAATTTTTAGATTGTGACTGAAGGTATATTTAAAAATGAGATGATGAATGGTTTGATGAGAATAGAAAGGGATTAGAAGGCTGGTGAATCTTATGGCTGAAGAGGGTGAAAAAGGTATTAGATAGAATTTTCTTGGGAGGAGGTAATGAAGAGTCGGAGGGAAAAAGAAGGTGGGAGAAGGAAAAGTGGATGAAGTAGAGATAAATCATTGGGACAGAACTGGGACATTGTGATTATGGGAAGAGTCGTTGGGAAGGGTGATAGCTTGGATTAGGATACTGTTTTTTGTATTACGAGGGGTGGGATAAACTGGAAGTGATTGATTGTGTTTGAGTATGTTGTCGACAATGTCTTGTCCTTCATGGAAGTAGATCGGTTTAGTATTAGAGCATAGTAGGTTGATGGACGGGATGGCTCTGTGATGAAAATTTCTATGTCGAGACATAAGATATTCATCATTTTTCGTAATATCGCACTCTTTGCATCGAACAATAGTGTTTGTGTGCTTGTTTTGTATATGAACCAACAATTGCTTCCTGTTGACGCACCATGTACTGCACAGGATGCATACGTGAAAGTTCCTGACATTTTTCTGAGCTGATGGGGCAGTGGTGAAGATTTGGGATAAATTGTGTAAACTAGTGGTCGGTAAGAGACTGCTTTTCAGGGCTTCCAGTGTGGATAGTTTGATGGAATCAGTGAGAGTAGATTTGTTT
The DNA here is from genome assembly GCA_003956705.1 of Brevipalpus yothersi. Taxonomy (NCBI): domain Eukaryota; kingdom Metazoa; phylum Arthropoda; class Arachnida; order Trombidiformes; family Tenuipalpidae; genus Brevipalpus; species Brevipalpus yothersi. Next base: position 146,698 of record QZCP01000457.1, on the reverse strand, counting down.
GTAAGAATAAGTGAGTGAGTTGTGTTATGATTGAGCTCATCTGTGGTCAAGGAGCCTGTAAGGAGAGGGTTGAGAGAAGAATTAGTAAGTGGGTTAATATTTGATGATGAAATTTTAGTTCCCGGTTGGATTGTCCATTCGGTACTTGTGTCCGAAGCATTACAGAGACATATCGGCAAGGAGCTATCAGATGTAGATTGGTTGGGATTGGCACATAGTTGGCACTCATTAGCTGACTGTATGGAGATGTCCGAGAGGACATGTCTGTTGTTTGTGATGAGGCAATAGCTCCTCAATCTCTTTATTTTAACCCCGAACTTGTTAAGTGCGCGACTCAAAGGAGGAATGTCTGAAGAAGAGCAATCGATAGCTTGACTTTCTAGGAGATGTTGAATCATGATTATAAACTTAATAGAGATGTTTTTGAGCGAAATATGTAGTTCTGGTTGTTGAAATATGACACTTTTTTCCCAGAGAAAACGGTTTAGATGAAACCAGTCACTGGCTTTAAACTCTGTGTGTCCATCTGGACAGTGAAAGTGAATGTTACCATTATAGTTGGTAGATGGTGAGTGAAGAGCCGGTGTATAGATGATTTTCATGATGTATAGGAGGAGGAATAGAAATAAAACAAAGAAGTAAATTGTGTAAAAGTGTAAAAGGACACACTAGGTCTAGCAGTAAGATAAGTAAAATAAATGAAATGAGTTGTAGAAATTAGAAAAAGTAAGGAGACCGGTTCAACATGAGAGCATGTTGATGCGTGTATGAGTGGTGTGCTTAGCCGCTAGAGAAATTCCTGGAACTGAAAACAAAGAACGATCGAGGTGGGAGCGTGTTGCTCGTGAAGCCTAACTTTGAAACAACATAAATAGCCTTGAGCATGTGTTAAAATTGTTCTTTGAGTTTGTTCAACTTGTACGTTAAATAGTGGAATTAATTAAATTGTGAATAAATAAAATAAAATTAATTTGGGGAAAGAAGAATGGCTAGACCTCGATTTGTGGGTGTCGGTAAGTAAAAGAGTTAACTCTAATAAGACATTAAATGAAGGAAAACTAATTAAATGTTTCTTAGGAACTATTGTGACACAGGAAATGATTGATTATTGCAATACTTTGGTGCAACGGCAGTGGTCCAAGTTGAACAGTGAAGGTAGAGATCTACCTGATACAACAATAATGTTTGCTGAGATTATAGAAAAAGTAGAAGGAAAAAGCCCAGGACCAGTTAACAAATCCGATCCTCCCAGTTATGTTTTGGAGCCAGGAATGAGAATTCCAGAAGCCGATGATCGATATGCCTTATTATATCTTCACCCAAAGTTGGTTTACGTCAATTTCATTCATTTCATGCATATAATTTGTGATGTGCCTCGTCATCATTGCAAAAAATGTGGTACAAGAATAGTATTGAGAGCTGAAGCTGTACCTGACACTTATGCGGATTTGGTGTATCTGAGACTGGCCCTTGACTACTTTGCCCATCTTAGAAGTGGTGAATGTGTGATTTTCGCTCTTCACAATCGGCTTGGTGAATTTTTGCCTCATCTGTATAGACGTGCTCGTGACATTCCTCTTGTAAGTGTTGGTAGAGCTGTTGAAGTTGTGTCAGGTCCTCAACCAGTCTATCTATGCTGTGTTGGTAATCCTATTGCAATTAATCCTACTCAACAAGAGCCATTGGATATGCGACAGGTGGTTGCTCGTGAAAAGAGCAGATCAAGAAGTGTTATTCTTAATTCTTTCGTCCAATTCGTGATCAATTAGTAGACACTTGCTCTCTAGTTCATCTTGAAGGAAGTTCTTCTATGCTTAGATCAGGCATTAAGCATTCTATTTAGCAGAGCTAAGGTTCATCTAGGTTGCCCTGTCAATTAGTGTACAATGATCTCTATCCATTGGGGTTGTAGTCAGGTTAAGTCAATTGTGATTAAAGCCTTTTTCTGTATCCAAGATCTTAATAGCAAAGTGATAGACGGAAAGTCTGTACCAACATATTGCAATTAAGGTTCGATTATGAATAGTGTATCATATCTGGATTTGATATCTTTACTTTGGGGTGAAAATTGTCAAACATTCTCAAAATACACCTGATTTATATAAGCGACTGAAATACGATAATGCAAGATGGTAGAAACAGGGTTGCCTAAAATCTTCTGCAGCAAAACCATTGAATTGATTCTGTGAGTCTCAAGGAAGAATAAAAGATTGTTCTCATCAAATAATGAGGTCTGCAGCTCCTTATTGGTTTTTAATGAGCACGAATGGATGATACTTTGTCGTTGTTATACTTGTCAATATGGGATGAAAATTGAATCTTAAAAACTTTCAATAGATAAAATATTGGAAGAACAGAGGAACGCGAATGTTTCGGAATAGATGATAAACTGATTATTATCAGAGTAGATGCATGTATAGCCATCGAGCTTCTAATCTTTTCTGGATATAAAGGAAGGATTTTGTAATCCTCTTTCCGGCATTGCACATTTGATCAGACCACATTTGATTGCAACATCAACTGAGCCATCATGGAGTTGCAAGCGATTTCTAGCAGAGTCTGTTGAGAGTTAAGAGAGCAAATTCAATTAGTATGCTGATACTTTGGGATTGAAATCTGGATCATTGACAGTTGTGGAGGGACGGTAAGGCAAATGGTGGGATTAAATCAAACTCGGTAATAGCTCACAATAATAAGGCCATGATTCAATAGAGGAGCTGTATCAAACACTGTGAAAGCACCCCTGTAATCGAGTCCATAAGATTGATCTTGAACCTTGATGGTGATATCTGCTGGTAATTTGGCCATTGAGAAGCCAAACAACTCTTTTCTCAATTTTTTCACCTGTAATTTGTGTATGTTCAGTTCTTCTTCAAAATAGATATTCATTAGATACACCCTACCTTGCGGAAATTTCTATTTCCAAGATGAAAAAATGGAGTAAACCAAAGAATTCCAATAATCATGCCAAATATAAGAACTGCTTTTGCACCCCCATCAAGTCTTGGAGTGATCGCAAGTATTGCACCTATGCCAACTATGGCAAATAATACGAAAATTCCAATTAAATTTTTCCAATAGTTGTTACATTGTTGCATAAAATTCAAAAGAGAATTCTGCTTATGGAGAATATCCAATGCTCCATTCTTAAGTTCATCCACTCCTTGTAATGAGTGTTGCTCATTCGATTGAGTTCTTAAATCGGATAATAGTTCATCCAGATATATTTCACAACTCACAAACATGATAGCAGCCAGTATTGGACACACAATAGATTGAGTAACGTAAAAATAATATGGGAAAAGATTAATTAGACACCATAAGAGATCGACTGTCAGCACATACATAATATCATTATAAACACAATGTGCTATGAATGTCCACACATCCAAATAGATTGCAAGAACCAAAAAGACAATATGACACCTCTTGAAATTTTTCACACACCAGATTCTCATTTTTGCACCAAAACTATTTTGTTTTTCAGAAATTTCTGAAATAATAGATGGGTGGTCAAAAATACTGACCCATTTCGTCATCCGTTGATTTCGTTTATAATAGATCATCAACAGTTTTTGAACGATCATACCTGCCAACAGTATTTCTGTGATTATACAGAGGAAGAAATTTTCTTCTGGGTAATACGCGAAATAGTTACTCAAAGCTTCATGTAGTGATTTGCTTGGTGAGATCACGAGAATTGAATATCTGGTGAAGATAAAGATCAGGGAGATCAAAGAAGTATAATCAGTATTCCTAAAAAATTTAGAAGATTGAACGGTTCTTTGATTATCAATTTGAATAGGTATTCCCCATTCTCTCAAATATTTGTCAATCAACTCGATATCTGAAGAATCTTCACCTCCGGTCACAGCCATGATTGAAGTTATGAGTATTTCTAATTGCCATTTTTGTGATATATTGGTTGTCCCTACCTTCTCACGTCTGTTAATGACTTGAATTCAAATCAATATAATTCATTAGCGAATCAATCATCATTTTTTCTCTCTTGATATACTCTTTTAGGAACCGCTTGTAGTTCCATGATTGCTCAATTGGCATTGCAATGATGATGTGTGACTCGATGAAGAGAATTATCATTCGAGTATAGACTCATCCATTGTCATTAGCATGATCAATTTTACTCTGGTTTGATACCTCGTTATTATATATTTCAGAGAATTTTTCATTAGAAAAATTTGAATTGACTAGTAAGTTAAAAATTGCCACTGGCTATCGGGTGTTGCTCCAGGGGATATCACATGGGGAGAACCTTTTTTCTCGAGTTAATATCATGGTCATGGTTGAATAGTGAATGAGCTGGAAGAGCATGAGAAGAGATTTTTTCCCTTCCCAAATAAGCAAACAAGCACACTCGTCTGATAATGATGATAATTTTTTCCATTTTATCGAAGCTGTGTGCAGAATAAATTCCGTCACATGGTGAGTTAATCTTTTTTTTTCAGATAGATTTTAATCACTGACGTTCCACATGTGAGTGCATGATAAGTGCAAAATCATACAAGCTCACAGGTAGAAAACTTTCAACATCAACACCAGAAAGTAAGCCATTAGCTGTACAATCAGCTCAATCAGTGACCATAAGACTTTATCAACTGAAAAATCCATTCCTTGGATGATTACGGCCACAACTGCATCACCTCCGGCAGAGGAGGGAAACAAGTTCGAAAGATAAGTTGCATAGTATGGAAACGTATTAGATGGCCGTAATATTCGGCCGATCGAGAATCCTGATATAATCGAAAATAGATTGAAAATTGAGAGAATGGCAAAATTTGGAATAAATTCTACCAAAACATGGGAAGCTAAAACAGATATGATGGTCAATATTGTGATGATTAACAAGGGGAAAGCGTTACTATTTTTCACATTAACTAGTGCAACGAAAGGAACTGTGGTGAAGTAGTTGATGTATGTTGTGATCAGAGTGACCAGAATATTCCATATTAGATGGTAGAAAATGATTTTGTGTTTTTTGTAACCAATCGCCAATTGTCTTTCAATGGTCGAACTTTTCTTATCGGACACAAGAATCATTCCAAGTACAAATAATGAATTACAAAATGAAATGTGGACAATCAAACGCCATACAAGCTCATGGTGAGCTTTGGGGTAGAATTCATCATCAGGTGAAGGTATATCAATCATCGCTTCAGTTTTAATGAAATCGATCAGTCGAGAATCACCATGAATTGATTTGGAAAGATTTAAGGCGATGTTTCGAAAGCTCTCATCCAAGATCCAGATTGCATATTCCGAGAGCACGGGATTTGAATAATCTCCACGATATCGGGCAATTCCAACATGTTTCCCGATACATGATGGATGATTTTTGAACAGACACTCAACCCATTCGTGCATTCGAACTTCAAAATTTTCAGCAAAAAGTATATAGCCAGTATGTTTTCTTGACTCAACAGCTTTTATGCTCTCGAGCTCGTTTTCCAGAAAAACTGTGGGAACCTTGTTGATTGGATTCATATCGAGAAGAACTTTCGATTGATTCGCTGGATCGATTATTGCTAACGAAATTGAATCTTCACCGAAACTCCCATAGATATTGAAAAATGTTATAATCGAAATAAAGTGACAAACACATGCAATGAAGGCTGGAAGAATTATCAATCTCTGAGTGAGCTTCGATTGACGATAAATAAATGGCAAAAAATATGATTCATTTATCGGAACTTTTTTGTTGATTAATACATCCTCCGTCGAACGTAATCTTGTTACTGGTAGAATTTCATTTGAATCGATTATATCATTTCTTGTTCTTGTACTGGTTGAATCTCTATTATCACTATACATCAATTGGATGATAATCGAACTCAAGCTCATACCAGGAAATCGTGAGCGAGCAAGTGATGGATTGACTTCCAATTGAATCTTACCATCTTGCATGATTCCAATGGAATCTGCATATATCAACTCATCAATGTAGTGGGTAGTCACCAAAACTGTAACACCATTCTGATCACGCTGTTCGGAAATATATTCCCACATGAATTCTCTAGTCACTGGATCTGATCCTACTGTCGGTTCATCCAACAGCAGTAATGATGGCTCATGGATAACTGAACACACAAAAGATAATCTTCGAAATTGTCCACTACTCAAATGATCTACTTTCATGTTGAGATCACTGATTTTCAGAACTTTTTTAAACTTTCTCAATTTTTGATTGAGTACTTCATTCGTAATGTCATAACATTTACCAAAATAGATGAGAATTTCTTTAGCCGTCAAACATAGATCAAGACTAACATCTTGTGGCATGTAACCGATAGTGGGACCAGGTATTAGGGAAGTCAGACTGTTTGCATCCGGTCGATGTCCTAATGTTCGAACGGTTCCATATTTTGGTTTAAAGTAACCCCAGATACACCGAATTAGAGTCGTTTTTCCACACCCAGAGGCACCAACCAGTCCATAGATTGAGCCATATGGAACTTTTAGATCGAGACTATCCAGAATAGGTCGCTCGAAATCGATTTTCACTCCATCACAGTATATGGCACTATTTTCCATTGAAGCTTCTGATTTTTTTGAAGATTTGCTGCAAAAATATCAATGATTTAAATCGAGTATGCTTGAATGAAGTGTCTAGACTTGGTGATGAGATGATTTCATGATCGAACCAGTTTCTTGAACTGGTTTATTGATTCGAAACTAAAACGCAATCTCCTCTGCTCCGGTATCATGAATGATTGACATCACAACATCCGAACGTAAATTCAAGAGTAATATACCAGAATATTGGAAGTTTGATTAGCTGGTCATATCTGAACTTGGATCTTTGGGTATCTCAAAAATATATTCAGGGACATTAATGATATGGTATGCATGGCCAGGTCTGATCGATGGTGTATCTGATACTCACCTTATAATTCTAACGAAGTTCGATTGATGGAAAAACTAATCATCGCTAAAACTGAGCTTATAAATGAAAAAGTGACCAAGAACGGTCATTGAGTTGTGGTAATCTCTTGGTTTAAGCATTCTCCTAGAATATGCACCCAAACGATACCCAGATTCATCTCTCTCTCTCTCTCTCTCTCTCTCTCTCTCTCTCTCTGTATGTGTGTACGTAGCATATGCTTAGGTAAACACACGAATTAAAACAATGAGAGGAGATTTGCTAGTTCATTTAACAACTTGTGAGAAAAGATTTGAGTTACATTTTCTTTCAATATCTTGATGAGTTCTGGAGTCATCATGTTTTAGAGTAAGAAAACAATCGAATCGGTGTTAGTTAAAAAAACACCAGATAAGCTACATGGACAAACCAAAGGTTTTGAGTGAGGAAATTATAATCCAATTGATATTCAAAAGGAACACAGAATGAATTTTATGGATAACCCAGAGACTCTATTCATCTAAATAGGTCTTATAACTTGTCCACTCTTGTGATCAGGGCTTGTGGTAATCGTAGTATTTCTTACCATGATCGTAGTGATGGTATTCATGTTTCTTGTAGTTTTTCTTGTAATATTGACCAGCCTCAGAGTAAACAGCAAGAGAAGCAATAGCAGCCACCATGAAGAAGAAGTAGAAGTTCATGATGAAGCTCGTAGTTACGTCTAGTTGATACACAACTTAAACTGAATCATAAATTTAGATTGCTTAGTAAACTTTGTTGCTTTCGAAATGGAAAGAGAAATGATTTTTGGTATTCAGAGCGAGTTCTTTTATACTCAAAATATGAATAAGTTTTCCACTGATCAAGGAGCAATTATATTTGAAATGACACCGTTCCCGAATCTCATATCGTAGATATTAACTTGCTTGTAGACACCAAAAACCTAACCTAACCTTTAATTTAATCTAATAATCGATGAATTGTAGCTTATATCAGAAAATCCACCCACCTTGGGTCTTATAAGTACACCAATTATTTCTATCCTTATTAAATTAAGGATATTGTCCGTTTGAATGGTCAATATAGTTCAAAGGCTATAAAAAGGTGATCAGAGCGTTTTTTCATGCTTCTGCTCCAAATTTCGAGATAAATTATTGTGTGATATCTCTATAATTCAGATTGGAAGCTCATTTTAATTGAAGCAATTGAATCAATTAACTCTCAATTACCATTTTCGTCAGTTTGGGAACCTCTCTACGGACAAAATTTCTCGAAAGATTATTAATTTTGTATTTAATGAGAATGGGAAGACAAGGTATTTAACTCATTTTCATTGTTATGCTGTCTCACAGCACTACTACCATAATAAGTGAAAAATGGTAATGAATGATACATTTTGAGAAAATTTTCCAATTCAAGACAACCATTCGATAGCTTTGAAAGTATAAATATTGATACAATGTATCAATTTTCAATCAAAGTTCAAGAGAGGTAAGATAATAATGTGTCTGGCGATCTCAAGCAAGGTCTATGAAGAAGGCTTCCAATCATTGAATTCTAGTCTTGTAACTCCATTTGGCCTCGCAAGTAGTCAATGTTCTTAGTTTGATTGGAAGAGAGATACATTTCTGAGAAATCAAATCACAACATTTGATCATTGAACTTGCAAATGCAGGTTTACTACTTATATGAGCTACAATTAATTGATCACAATCGAATGATACCTTTCTTCCGGAATATTTTTGATCACTCCACGAATAGTTGAGATCTCATTAATATTTTAGGTATAAAAGGAGCTGTTTCGAATATCGAAAATCACTTCTCTTTTCATCTCAAGTGGAAAAAGTTCACATACAAATCAAATTTGTGTTCACCATTTCAATTGCTACCATCAACTGAAAGTAACTTCCAACTTCATCATGAACTTCTACTTCGTTTTTGTTTTCATGCTGGCTACTATTGCTTCTCTTGCTACTTACTCTGATGCTGGTGGCTACTACAAGAAACACTACAAGAAACATTATCACCACAAGAAATACTACCCATAATACTCCTGGTAATATATGCCCTGATTTGATGATGGAAAAAGTTCTAGGACTCATGGACTTCGATAACCTGCGTCTGGATAATCCATGGAGATTAATTTTCTTTATTTGCGTACCGTTTTACACACCAAACTGAAATTCAACCCTTCAATTACTACACTCTACTTTGCAAGCTCTGATAGGAAAATTCCATGACCGATGGACCTCAAAAACATACTCAATTTATCTATGAAATTCACTTCTTAGCTTATTTTCTCGATTCTCTTCTGTTCTGATATATATTTTCCTCCAACCGAAACCTATTCCCGAATAAAATAGTTACACAGTCATAATCAGTTGGTCTCTTGTTTATTTATTCCCGAAAAGACCCTTATTTTAACACAAAAACAAGCAATCAAACAGTTTAAAAAACTTGGGATCGGTGATCACCAGATACAATGAATCACATCGTTCGCATCGACTTTTTTCTTATTTTAGCCAAAGTCTTTGTTCTTTTTTTCGTCAAATTTTCAATTCAAAGACTGTTGTTAGAGCATAGTTTGGACAAAAACTATTCAATTTTAAATTTTAGATTTATCATCATTTAGGCTCAATCTCACTCTTGTATTGTCTAGACACTAGGTTGTTATTCTTCACCGAAATTAAAGCTTAAGTTGATGTTGGGCTTGGAACTATCCCTCATTTTTCAGCTCAAACGTAGTAAGAATTGAAATATTCCGTAATGCTTATTGAATTAAATTAAATGCTCTCAGTCAGAGTTAAAATCGATGTGCCCGCAAAATTTGAAGAGATTGCGAAACACTTAATTAGCTATATATAAGGGCATAAGATATAAAGGTATAAAATACTCTAATTTAAGCTGAAGAATATCAACATGATATTCGTAGAAGTTTTGTATGGCATAAACCTTTCTCAACTCTTAGGCATAGCCTTTACACTCATTATTGATCTGTGGTTTACGGATAGTTACTCATCAATGATGATACATTGTCTACATATTCATTCATTCAAGAATAAGCAATTATTCACCTAAATTACCCAAAAATTTTCGAGTCCGCTCATTATTCGATAAAAACTAACTGCTGTTTATCTGTACCACTTTCATAAAATTAGCTAGAATAAAAATGACTTTTCGAAGTGGAGAAAATTATCCCTCAAAAGAAATACATGTACTTGATGACCCAGACTGAATCAAATTGATAAAAAGTGTCAAAAAGAATCAATTTTCAATCATAATTCAAATGAGTTCAGACAGTAATTCGTCTGGAAATCTTGAACATTATCTATTAGAAAGCTTTTAAAACAATCAAATTTAGCCTTGCCATTTCAATATACTCTCAAATGGACATTGCTCTCAGTTAAATTACATGAGAACAAATTTGCATGTATCCACCACACTGGACGATCGGATCTACTAGCGCAAGCTAAAATTATAATTAAATATTAGCTTTTTGGATATTGCAATTGAGTCCGGAAATGATATTTCTTGTCGATCCAGGAATAGTTGGGATCTCATTAATATTTTGAGTATAAAAGGAGTTGTTTCGAATATCGAAAATCACTTCTCTTTTCATTTCAAGTGGAAAAAGTTCACATATAAATCAAATTTGTGTTTACCTTTTCAATTGTTACTATCAACTAAAAGTAACTTCCAACTTCCAACTTCATCATGAACTTCTCCTTTGTTTTCGTCTTCATGGTCGCTGCTATTGCTTCTCTTGCTACTTACTCCGAAGCTGGCTACTACAAGAAACATTACAAGAAACATTATCACCACAAGAAATACTACCCATAATAACCCTGGTAATACATGCCCTGATTTGATGATGGAAAAAGTTCCAAGACTTATGGACTCCCGTAACCTGTGTTTGGATAATCCATAAAGTTTTTTAGTTTTTAATTTTTACTCCTTGATTTGTGTACCGTTTTACTCTCAATGCTGATGCTTACTCCGGAATAGGATAAGGTGATGTAAAATCTATTTGTTTCGATGAAAATCCCCAAGAAACGTATTGTCTATCATTAAAATTGAGATTAAAAGTCAATTCTAATTCATTGTTTTTACCATTTTTGAGACACCTTTCTGCAGAGAATTTTTCGAATGTTCTTGTTTCCTACCATAATTAGCCTATTTCAACTACTATGACATCGCTAGAGAGTGGGCCATCTCTTGGCTTGTCAGTCTTTCCAGCCAGCACAATGATGATTATTATTGCTGATCAAATATGCTAATTGCAGTATCACTAGCTCGAAGTAACATGATAAAAACATCGTCAACAATAGAAACTCAAAGTAATTGTTGGCATCAAAAAAAAGAGTTCATTTGAGATATTGATATCATTCAATTTCTTCAAACTGATCTCTCTGATTATGAGGTGATTTTGACTCCATCTTATCATGGATTACATGTATATTGGTATGTAGCCTTCTCTATACCCGAAAATATAACGCTCTCTATGTGGAAGCGACTTCAATATAGTCAGCTTTGTACAATTGTCATTATTTATAGTTATTAATAGTTAATGAGAGATCAATTTTCTATATATTGGCAATAGATTGAGCAAATAAAGAAATGGCGTAGAACATTATAAACTTTCGGTTAATAAGGCAATTGATCCATATTATGGGTTGTTCAGCTAAAAAACATGGATCATCTATAGATCACTTGTTTTATTTCCCTGAATCAGATGTATCGATCAACACAGCTTGCTTCATTCTCTAATTCAAATCAATTGGCGTTCGTGTGAAGAATTTTTTCACGATCAATCAGGTTCATTTTGATAGGTAATGAGATTTTCATTACCAAATACTTGTTCACAAAGTCTTCACTTATCAATTGAAAATATCACTAGTCCAATTTTGTTCAAAATGATTGCTTATGCAAAGTCATGTGGAATGGAAAGTATTGTCAATTAGTTTCTGGATATTTGTGGAAATTCCATCTTCTATACTCAAACGGAAAAATTTGGGTGCTTGCTTTGGTGAATTGGAAAATGACAAGATACCAACTCCCTGATTCTCAATTAGGTTCTCAGATTGATCAATGTTTATATTTGTGGGGTATTCCTATCCACATAAATCAGCATATTGGTCAGCAATTTGGAATCTATCGCTTAGCTTTCGAGAAGATATCTCAAATTCTTCTGGTAATATCATGGGTTAAATTTCTAATTCTTAACTTCTCTCAAGATTATCATCTCAATATATTTCTTGGAAATTCTTTCTACTACTATCGACATGCAAGTAGTTTGTATTGTCTTTCGGCTTCATTTTTCTTGACCATAAGCATCTATTCTAAGATGAAAATGTTTCAGTGTCCAGATGAGCAACGAATTATGAAATGGATCAATATTTTTAGGGATCAGCCAGTCTGTTGTGAAAAATATGAGATGAAAAAAATGGAAGAAATCAGAAAATTAACCTCAAGAATTTTTGAGAAATGCAAAGTTTTTTTCATTTTTCTGGGAGTATTTTATGGAACATTCGATTTCTTCAACCATTTGATAAATAATGATATTTTATTTGTATTTACAATTGATATTTTTTGGTGCTTAATTTGGGGCTTGACAACCTATTTTGCATTTGCTCAGATAATCGTTACACTGATACTGGTGGTTGCAGTGTTGATTTATTGTAAGCATTGTATCAATGATTTGATCTTAATATTAGATGAACCTGAAATGGCTTTCAATACAACCCAAGACGAAACTTTTGCCCATTCTGGTATATTTGGAATACTCTCCCGTTATAATTCATCTTTGAATTTTGTTCAAAATTGCAGTGATTATTGGAAAAATTTGATTGGCATCCTAATTCTCAACTCTGCTATCATAGTAGGTTTGGTGATTGAAGTATCTGATCGAGTTGAAGGATATGTCCGATTGATAAGCATAGCAACTTCGTTATTATTTTTCGTAACATTAATTACACCGATCTTCTTTTTTGGCTCACAAGTTTTCGCAAAGGTATATCCTAATATTGTCTGCATCTCTTTCAAATATCTCAAAGATTTCAAATTTTCATTGTAGGTAAGGGTGTTGAGCAGAAAGATTCTATCTATAACAAAACAAGACAAATCTATTCAGATTTCCGTGAAAGTACAGGATCAAATCAACCATCAAAAAAGAAGAGGAACTTTCACTATTTTTGACTCTGCTCCAGTGACATACTCTAGCATGACAATTGTAAGTTGGGAATATGATTTCTTGCTTATCTATATCTATCTAAAGATTTTACTTCAGCTTAATTGGAGAACAAAGATCTGGCTCATCAATTTGATAAATTATCTGTATCTCTCATAGGTTTTGGTCGAATTGGCTTGTTTCACAATGATGGTGCACCTCTCAGCTCCAAGGAATGCTTGAGAAAGAGATCTGAACTTTTAAGAATTGGAAAATGTGTCGAATCATGTCCGTTTCTGAGTTCGATTCTTATTTTCCTCATAAGCTCAAGTATTACGGACTATTTCAATTCTTACTACGTTTGAGCTGAAAAATGAGGGATAGTTCCCTGACCATCATCAACTTAGGCTTCAATTTCGATGGGTATAGTTCACCTGATGTTCAGACTTTACAAAAGTGAGCATAAATGATGATGAATCACTCTGAAATTTAAGATTGAATAGTTCTTGTCCGAACTGTGCTAACAGTCTTTGCATTGAAAATTTGACGAAAAAAAGAACAAAGACTTTGGCTAAAATAAGAAAAAAGTCGATGCGAACGATGTGATTCATTGTATCTGGTGATCACCCATCCCAAGTTTTTTAAACTGTTTGATTGCTTGTTTTTGTGTTAAAATAACGGTCTTTTCGGGAATAAATCAACAAGAGACCAACTGATTATGACTGTGTAACTGTTTTATTCGGGAATAGATTTCGGTTGGGGAAAAATATATATCAGAACAGAGGAGAATCGAGAAAATAAGCTAAGAAGTGAATTTCATAGATAAATTGAGTATGTTTTTGAGGTCCATCGGTCATGGAATTTTCCTATCAGAGCGTGCAAAGTAGAGTGTAGTAATTGAAGGGTTGAATTTCAGTTTGGCGTGTAAAACGGTAGGCAAATAAAGAGAAATAATCTCCATGAATGATCCAAATGCAGGTTATCGAAGTCCATCATTCTCGGAACTTTTTTCCATCAACAAATCGAGGCCTGTATACCAGAGTATTATGGGTAGTATTTCTTGTGATGATAATGTTTCTTGTAGTGTTTCTTGTAGTAGCCACCAGCATCAGAGTAAGTAGCAAGAGAAGCAATAGTAGCCAGCATGAAAACGAAAACGAAGTAGAAGTTCATGATGAAGTTGGAAGTTACTTTCAGTTGATGGTAGCAATTGAAATGGTGAACACAAACTTTTTCCACTTGAGATGAAAAGAGAAGTGATTTTCGGTATCCAAAACAGCCCCTTTTATACCTAAAATATTAATGAGATCCCAACTATTCGTGGAATGATCAAAAATATTCCGGAAAAATGTATCATTTGATTGTGATCAATTAATTGCAGCTCCTATCAGTAGTAAACGCATATTTTCAAGTCCAATAATCAAGTGTTGTGATTTGTCTCAGAAATGTATCTCTCTCTCTCAATTAAATTGAGAGCATTGTCCATTTGCGAGGCCAAATGATGTTACAAAACTAGAATTGAATGATCGAAAGCCTTCTCCAATGACCTTGCTCAAGATCACCAGACACATTATTGTTTTGAGTCTCTTGAACTTTGATTGATTTTTATTGATACATTTTACCCCGTTTGCCCCTCTTAGGTTATCAAACATCTCGTTCAAGTTGAAAATTTTCTCTATTATGAACATTCATTACCATTTTTCTCATTATTTACACGTTTTTATGGAAGTAACGCCACGAGACAACATGTTATAACAATAAAAATGGGTTAAAGAACTCATTTTTTTATTTTTATGAGTGACAAAATTTATGAATTATATCATTACATATATTACATCTTATAGATTCAAGAGGGGTGCTCAATCTTACAGAAACGGTAGTAGAGAAGTAATCAATTTCAATCTGAATTCTAGACATACCAGATAATAGTCTAACTAGTCTTCTTAACAGAATCAAGAAAAAATACCATTCAATCACCTTATTCCCTCTCTCGAAACCTTTTAGCTCACTCAAATGAACCCTAATTGTTTGCCCTTGATTAGGATAGCAAGAGATTCGTATGCTTGTTGCAACCCAGACAAATTGATTTGTTGATGCAAGCTACAATGAATAAGGAAGGCCACTTCCTGTACCGACAAGAAAGTTGGGTATACTTGATGATTTTGGAAATAGTGTGATCTAAGTTGAATCAATTAATTCATGATCGATGGAGAAATCCTTCATATGTTGAGTATAAAAGAACTCGCTTTGAATACCAAAAATCATTCCTCTCTTAATTTCGCAAAGTTCACGAGGCGATCTGAATTTTTGATTCAGTTAAAGTTGTGTATCAACTAAACCTAACTACGAGCTTCACCATGAACTTCTACTTCTTCTTCATCTTCATATTAGCTGCTATTGTTTCTCTTGCTGTTTACTCTGAGGCTGGTCATTATTACAAGAAACACTACAAGAAACATGAATACCATCACTACGATCATGGTAAGAAATACTACGATTACTACAAGCCCTGATCACAAGAAGGGACAAGTTATAAGACCTATGCAGATGAATAGAGTCTCTAGGTTATCCATAAAATTCATTTTGTGTTCCTTTCGAATACCAATTGGATTATAATCTCCTCACTCAAAATCATGATGACTTTCCAATTCATTGAAACTCGATAAGTGAATTGTATTTGAGATTTCGTCCTCTTGAATAAACGTCCACTTTCTATGATAAAGAATGAATTCTGAGAATCTTTTCGGGTTTGGTTCTTGTTTTAACATTATCAGGTGCCGGAGAGAGTCAAAATAGAGATCCACACCCAAATGCACTTTTGGTACATACTGTAAGAAGTAGGAAGTTAAAACCAGAAAACCAGAAAACATACCAAAATTCAATGCCTGTTCCTGGTTAATTTTTTGTTTATCAGCTCAGTTCGAATAGTGATCAATATTCCCATCTGAGTTTCTTGACGTTTTGCAATAAAAATCAAAATTTTGATTTATTAGTAATCATCGGTCTCTCTTGGAGCTATGTTTCTTTGAGATTCAGAGACATAAGGCTACGGTGAAATGTACAAGGTTCCAAAAATTCCTGTGTAATGATTATTTCAAATTGTGGTGTGAATGGATGTGAATTATCAGGAAATCTGATACTTCTCAATCAAACCAGCAAACAAGCTCATCACTGTAGAGCAAGTTGGACCATCATTGAATTGCAAGCTATCTCTGATAGAGTCTGAAACGAGAGAAAAAATATGCTTCAAAACTTTTATTCTTAGCTACTAGTTGATAAGGTGAAAAGATATCTTCGATTAAACCTTGACTTGAAACGAATTCACCATGTTGAATACTACTAGCTATAAAGTATTGTCCCAGATAAGCGACTGAAAGTTCATTGGGCAATCAGAAATCATTATAAAAATGTTGTGACTCACAATTAAGAGGCCATAATTAAACAGAGGAGCTGTATCAAATATCGTGAAAACACCTCGATGACCCTGTTCATAGGTTTGATCTTGAATTTTTATGCTAACATGGGCTGGTACCCTACACATTGCCAAAGAGAACACATTTTTTCGTAATCTGGTTACCTTCAAAGGAAAAATTTCGTTGATTCGGTTCAAAATGAAAAATGAAGCTCATGAGGTATACCTTGTTGTAATTACCTCCTCCAAGAAAGAAAAATGGGAAGCAAAATGATGTCATCAATAATATAGTCAATATGGTTACTATTTTGGCTCCTCCATCAACACGTGTTGCCACTACGATTGCTGCACCTACACATAGGATTGTGCATAAAACTACAATTCCGATTAAATTTTTCCAATACTCATTACATTTGTGACCGAAGTTCAGTAGATAATTGTATCGATACAGAATATTCAATGCATCTTTACCCGATTTCATTTGTCTCTGAACTGAGCATTTTCTCACTCTCTGAATCCTGAGGTCAGCGGATATGTCATCGAGACATGTATTGTAATAGAAGAATATCAGAAACTGTGATAATACAGCAACAAAAAACTGGGCCAAGAAAAAGAATATTCCAAATGCCCAAAGAAGAGCCCATATAAGATCAATTGTGAAAACGTAAAAGATATTATTACAAACAAGATGAGTAATGAATGCCCACATCACATAATAAAACGACATAATCAAAAGAACTTTTTGGCACCTATCAAAATTCTTTGAGCACCATTTCTTAACTACTTCACTAGCATTTTCTATAGCTTTGGTTCTTGAATGATGTGGAATTTTTGGAGAATGTTTGAAAATTCGAGTCCATATTGTGACTCGCTCATTATTCTGGTAGTTTATCATCAACAACTTCTGTCCAATAGCGCTGGCATTCAAAACTGTAGCAATTAGACAGAAATAAAAGTTTTCTCGTTGATAGTAACGAAACTGATTGCTGAGAGCTATGTTGACCATTTTGCTTTCAGTATTCGAGAGGATCAAATATTTGATGCATGTAATTAACACAGAAATTAAAGAAATATACACACGATAGCCTAGACGATTTGAAGATTTGGCATAATCATTAACCTGAATAGGTATTCCCCATGTTCTGAAATACTTGTCAATCAATTTGAGATCTACAGACTCATCAACATCCTCCATTTGGAGAATTACAAATTTGAGAGGATGGATAATTAATTCGAACATTATCCAGAAATGATCATAAGGATGCTCAAATATATGATAAGAATTTTGAGAAGAGTTTGCGTTAATTGTTTGCGCAGCAAAACAAGATAGCCTGATGGACAAAATTGATCTTCAATGCTAATCGATTGAAAGCTATCATCGATCGAATTATAGACCCCATTGAAGAACGTTTCGCACCCAGGAAACTTAGCATTTTGCCATTGCTTTTCCATGATATGCGGTATTCCACCAGAAATTGATCGAAAACATCACTAATCTACATGTATTAAAATTATTAAATGTTCGAATGCCATGATGTGAGATCTCATCAATGCCAGCGTGGTTGATGAAAATTCGGAGCATTTAAGTCACCTGATCGATTTCAAAAGACACGATAACCATTGCATCAAGCTTATATTTATATGAAGCAATGAATATTGAATATTAATAAGTCTCCAACAGTATTCAAAAACAGATAGAGAAAAATGATACTTTGTTCAACTAATAATTTGTCCTTCGATAATAGCGTGTCTCAAATAATTCCATTTTCAAACAATTCAGTTTCGATTGCTATTAATTTTTTGATATTTTGAAACTTTTACTTGTTAAATGGCTCCCTATTTAGGTTTTTTACTTCATTATATGGGCTATTCTGCGAAGATGAAGATTATGGGTTGCTTTTCCTTGGGTTAGAAATCTCAACATTAGAATTGAAAATGAGCAAATCTTTTGAAAGGAGTGAGAATACGATAATGAACATTCACGAATTGTGAAATATTCATTGAATTTATCGAATTGTGCTTTGTGATGTTCATCAGCAATAGGTGTGAAACACAATTCCCATGCCTCATGACGACAAAAACTATTCAACTGTTCTAAGACGACTCGAAAAGTCTTTTCAATAAGAATATTCAAGACAAAATCCATCACCTTTAATGAATGAATGCTAATGAACAAGTGAATGAATAAAATATTGGATGAGGAGAAGCTTAGGATGATTAAAGGCCCAGAATAGAAAAACGGTGGAAAATGGACGGCTCTATTGACAAAAATCTATTTAAACTAGGAATTCCAGTAACTATTGGTGGAAACAGTGCCCCTTTAAACCAGACTGGTAAAAGAATGATTATGAAACTAATCCATATTGTCCTAATATTTGGTTGGGTCCGTTATTTGCTCTTCATTCTATTCCACCATGAGAATATAAATCTGATTCTCGGAAATCCTTTCTACTTCTATCCAAGAGCGAATTATTTGCTGTGTCTAGCTACCTTCACCTATTACATCGTTTCTCTTAGTTTCAGATTCACAATGGTTTATTGTCAAAATATTGATAAAATGAGAAAATGGACCAAAATATTCGAATATTCTACAAGATTGAAAGCTCCATTGCAGACTCTTATTGAGGAAAAAGACAAATTGAAGTTCCTTCAGAGATGTGAATTCGTTTTTCGAACATCTGTGCTAATTTTTCTATCAGAGTCCATTGTTTATGGAATGTTCTTTCAAACAATCTATCTGAAGGAGCTTGATGTTGTTCTCGCATGGACGATTGGCATTTTTTGGACAATTTTCTCAGGAATCATAACATACTTCGCTCTGACGCAAAACTTTATGACCCTTGTTATGGCTCTTTTGGTCTTCAATTATTTTGAACTCTGTCTGGATAATATATCCAAACTTATTGAAACAGAAAATTCGTCCAAAACTAAGCTTCATAATAGGACTAAAATTCTTACGATCTTGAAGAAATACAATTCAATAGCAAATTTCATGTTCGATTGCAACGAATTTTGGAAATACTTAATTGGAACTTCTGTTTTAGGTTCTCTCCTCATGATAAGTGCCATTTTGGTTGGTTTAATGGAAAATGTAGAAAAATTTGCTGCTGGTGTATGCTTAATTACAATAACTCAACTATTAATTTTCAATTTTTCTCTTCTACTGCTAATTGGATCGAGAATAGAAAGCAAAGTAAGATTCATCTTGGACTCATGAAATACCCACTTGGTATATTTTTCTCAATTCCAGAATTCTTTCGTGACAAGGAAGCTTTTCTCAATGGCAATAAACCCTGTACAAGTTTCGATGGCTCTAAAGATTCAAGATCTAATATATAGTCAAAGGAGAGGAGCTTTCAGTGTTTTTGATGCATCCCTCGTATCTAACTTTACATTCGTCAAGGTAACTTGTGTTGGCTAGAATACCAGTAATAAGCTTCTGATAAACATTTCAGGACCAAATCTTTTACATTCATCTTAATTTATCTCTCCAAAAGGCTACTCTTGAACTCGCATGTTTTACAATGATGGTACAGCTTTCAGCGTCCAATCTCAAATGAGAATTTAGGTAACTGGTTGCTTCAAGAGTAATAAGAACGATTCTTAGAAAATCCTTGTTTAAAAACGTTGATGGGAATTCTACATCATGAATAAGCAAGTGGAAAAGGAAATTCGTCAAGTTACTACTACTCGATGAACTAAGGATCGAACCTTCGTCAATGGAATTCACCGGATATTAATCATTAATCATATTAATCATATTAATCATATTAATCATATTAATCATATTAATCATATTAATCATATTAATCATATATAAGAAAAGTAAGAACAGAGGCTGACCCATCTATACGATTTTGAGAGAGAAGTAGAAGAGAGAATCAAATCTCTAGACAGCTTACCAAATGCTTTCCAGGACAGTTCTTTCCTTTTGCGCAAGAAAACCACAGCGTTGAAGCACAGTCTACAGGAATCTCACAACTTTTCGCTGTTTTTGAAGCTGAAATAACGGTTTTTCTGAATTAAATCAACAAGAAACGGAGTTATAACTGTGTAACTGTTTTATTCGGGAATAAGTTTTAATTTGCAAAATGCATTGCAATGAATTGAGGAGAGGAACTAAAAATCAAATTCTGTAGCTAGATTGAGAGGTTTTCGGGGTTAATCATATTTAGGATTTTTCTATCAGAGCTTGCATGGTAGAAAATAAAGAGATTAGTTTCAGTTTGCTAAGTAAAAGGGTGTGTAAAGGAAGAAAACTAACAAATAAACTTTTTGAATGACCAAAACGTGGGTTTCCAGAGTCCATCATTCTTGAAACTTTTTCCATCATCGAATCAGGGCGTCCATCATCAGAGGTATTATGGGTAGTATTTCTTGTGGTGATAATGTTTCTTGTAGTGTTTCTTGTAGCCAGCTTCGGAGTAAGTAGCAAGAGAAGCAATAGCAGCGACCATCAAGACGAAGACAAAGGAGAAGTTCATGATGAAGTTGGAAGTTACTTTTAGTTGATGGTAACAATTGAAATAGTAAACACAAATTTGATTTGTATGTGAACTTTTTCCACTTGAGATGAAAAGAGAAGTGATTTTCGATATCCAAAACAACTCCTTTTATACCTAAAATATTAATGAGATCCCAACTTTTCGTGGATCGATATGAAATGTCGTTTCCGGACCCAATTGTAATAACCAAAAAGCTAATATTTAGTTGTAATTTCAGCTTGTGCTAGTAGGTCCAATCGTCCAGTGTGGTGAATACACGCAAATTTGTTCTCATGTAATTTAACTGAGAGCAATGTCCATTTGAGATTATATTGAAGTGACAAGGCTAAATTTGATTATTTTAAAAGCTTTCTAATAGATAATGTTCAAGATTTCCAGACGAATTACTGTCTGAACTCATTTGAATTATGATTGAAAATTGATTCTTTTTGACACTTTTTATCAATTTGATTCAGTCTGGGTCATCAAGTACATGTATTTCTTTTGAAGGATAATTTTTTCCAGTTTGAATAGTCATTTTTATTCTAGCTATTAGCTAATTTTATAAAAGTGGTACAAATAGACAGCAGTTAGTTTTTATCAAATAATGAACGAACTCGAAAATTTTTGGGTAATTAAGGTAAATAATTGCTTATTCTTGAATGAATGAATATTCGGACAATGCATCATTATTGATGAGTAACTATCCGTAAGCCACAGATCAATAATGTGTGTAAAGGCTATGCCTAAGAGTTGAGGAAGGTTTATATTATACAAAACTTCCACCAATATCATGTTGATGTTCTTCGGCTTTAATTGGAGTATCTCATATCCAGCTAATTAAGCGTTACAATGTCGCAATCTCTTCACATTTTGCGTGCACATCGATTCCATACTCTAATCGAGAGTATCTAATTTGCTGGATTTTCGGTGGGAGTATTTCAATTCCGTCATTTTCTTTGGATTACTGTAAGTTGCTTTCTGTGAGAACTCTCACATAAAATACCTTTTCTAAATCTTTAAATGGCTGGCATTGATCCATCTGATCAAAGAAATTCTAGAATCGATGAATATATTCAAAAGTGGGGAATTCCTATTAGAACTGATAGCCGTAGGATTTCTCACCGAGGTTTTTGGTTTCGAAATTCAACAGTAATTTCTTTGCTATTGTTCCTCATTAGTTGGATTAGATATTTAATATTTGTCATCACTCGGGATCACTCATGGAACATATTTCTGGGTAATCCTTTCTACTATCATTGGAAAGTTGGCCATTTATTCTGCCTTTCAGCAGCCTTATTCCTGGCAACTTGTGTATGCTTCAAACTGATCATGCTATACTCTCAAGACAAGAAAAGGAAGATGAATTGGTGGAAAATATTCCAATTTTCCACAGCTATTACCATTGAAAATCAAATCCTCAGTCAACCCAGTGAGCAAATTAGAATTTGGTCTTCCATTATTCTTCCAAAATTTGATCACATCTTTGTTGTATTGGGTATATTCTATGGAATCTTTGATTTTGCCACTCATCTGGTGTACAATGATTTTATCTATGTTCTGACAATCAATTTATCATGGTCAGGTGTATGGGCTGTCACCACTTATTATTGTTTTGCTCAATTGATTACATCTTTGATGTTAGCTTTAGCCGTGTTAGTTTGCAATGATACTTGCTATAGAGATGTACTATCTCTTGATATTCACATCTTCTCGCGAGAGAATTCTGCTAAAAAATTAGAACTTATCAATCGATACAATTTTCTCTCAAATTTTATTCATGATTGCAACAGCTATTGGAAAAATTTAATTGGACTCTTAATATTGACCTGTGTCATTAACATGGGAACTGTGGCTGTATCTTTAGGACTGGTTGATCTTGGAGCTAGAATAGTGGCTATTTGCACGCTCACCATATTTTTTCTAGTTTTTTTCATTCCAATCTTGATTCTAGGCTCAAGAATATCCAAAAAGGTATTCCATAATTGATCCTGTTTGTGACCAAACGTTAGCTTTCATTTGTCTTTTGCAGAGTGACAAATTGAGAAAAAGGTTATTCTCACTTATGATCAATGAAAGATCTATGTTGATCACTATGAAAGTTTACAATCAAATTGATTGCACACGGTTGAGAGGAATTTTCACGATTTTCGATGCTGCTCCTGTTTCTCATTATAGCTTCATGATCGTAAGTGCCCAAAGTTTCTGTTAGAAGGAATTTGTGTTTATATCTTATAAGCAAAAATAAAAAGTAATTTGTTAGTGAATTTGATTACAGGCACTACTAGAATTGGCTTGCTTCTCGATGATGGTTAAACTTACAATTCCTAGTGAAGAAGATAATGATTAATTCCTAGAAACACTGCTAAGGAGAATCTCTGTGGAACAAAATGAGCAAAAAACACTGTAACTCAGAGGAACTTCCCCTCTCTTCGAAAAATGTCTCCTCGGATGAACATTTGAAAACATGATGATTGATCCAATTAATAGAGAGACCATTTCTAACAATCAACCTTGATTCTTATGCAGAAACAACAATTTTTCACGATGAAAATCAAATATCTGATTGATCATGAAATCTTGAACTAATGGTTTTTCTCAACTTTGACCTCATTAATGGAAAATGCCGCCAGTTTAATGAGAAAACTCAACACTCATGAAATTCGGATACGTGTACTATTCTGAGAATTAAGTCAAGTTTACTGTACTAATTCAGGATATGATTCATCGAGCTTTATCCGAAATTTTCTTTGTCTGCACCCAATGTTCGAAATTTGATCTGATCAATTCGATTTCTTATGAACGATTTTCGAATGATTCAAAGTTGAAAGTATTCCTACTATAAAAGGTCTGCTTTTTTAAGCTCAAAAATCAATCTGCTCCTCAGCTCAAGTGAACAAAGTTTCGAAAAATTTTGTCTTAGTTCTATCTAAATTGTGACTTCTGAATCCAACTATCGACATCATGAACATCTATCTTATTTTCGCCTTCGTTTTAGCCATCATTGTGTGCCTTGCTGCTCAATCGGAAGCTGGTCATTACTACAAGAAACACTACAAGAAGAAACATGAGTACGAACACAAGAAAGAAGAAAAGAAAGAGGAATATGACCACAAGAAAAAAGAATACGACTATTACAAGCCCTGATTAGAACAAGAATCCATATCAAAAGTTAGAGAAATCCCTTTTCCAAACATCTCTGCAAACTGAACCATGTGAAGTGCCCACAAAAAATATGAATTATTACAAATTTTATCCTAGTTTCCCACGAAGTTATGTACCATAGAGATAATTACCCCCCTGATGTGAAATAAAACTGAATTATATTGTGGAAAATGTGCTCCAAATCATTAATTGTTGTTTCTTAGTGATTTTAGACCCCGTAATCGAGATATAATATTAGAACCAAAGGTATGCCATAAATCGTTTTATTTTTTTCCCATCATTTCTCTCATGCCAATTCACTCTGGCAAACAATTCATATGTTAATCGAAGCAAAAAAACGAAAGATGACAAAAAAAGGATTTATCTTTTCAATATCAAAAAAATGTTAAAAGATAGATGAGCCTGTCGAAAATGCTACCATCCATCAAACCTCACTCATAATTATCCAACCCTACCTGAACCAGCAGAATAGTATTTATCTCAAAATTTACCAGGCAATTCATTCCTCCAGCCCTTTCGAAATTAAATTGAAATCTTTGATCTTCAATTTTCGAATTTCCTGATATTTTGTCCAATATTTCCGATTACGGCTTCCACATACACACAGGATGACAGCACATCTGCGCTCAGATTGCTGCTTTGTTATGAGCAACACCATAACAACAAGTTTGGCCTTTTTTGGGAGACAGAACAACTTTTGGCCCGTTCCGAGTTAAAACATCTCTCTAAATGATTTTTTGTTTAAAATCAATTTTCGTAAATTAAAGTGATCCAAAAAACGGCAACAATCTTTAATAGTGATTGTGTGTGTGTATATTTTGTACACCATTTTTTTGTGATAGACCCTTTTAAACGGTAATTGTGTTTGGTTTGTGTGTGTTTGATCACTTGTGGCCGTGTGTATGGCCGAGTTTATTGAGATACAAAGTTCATCAAATGATGATGATGCATCATCATCTGGTGTGTCTGGTGAAAATGGAAGTGCATTTGTTTCCCAACACCAACATCAACAGCAACATCACCAATCGTCAACACCAATGATCGATGGTGAGCCAGAAATGTTTACCCAAGAAGAATTGGACATAATGTGTGTTGATGATCCGATGGGATGGCTTATTTCTCCACCATCGGGCAATCATCATCACCATAATGGTAATGATGGCGGTGGTGATGGTGATGGTGGTGATCATGATGACGTAAATGAATGGCTATACAGTGTTTTGGATAAAGCAAATCGGGTAAGACCGGAACTTGCCAGGCTCACCCATGAAAGCAGAGAAACCAGATTAGATACACGAACAATAACCAAAAAAAGGCCCACTTTTTTCAATCGCTTCTCTTCTACCGAGGAATTGTCAATGCTCCGGTTGCCGTCTTCGGGAAATTTATACAATAATAAGCTCAATTTAAGTAGCCATAATATAGCTGGTAGTAATGGTAATCTCAGTCAATTACATACCAATCATACCATTAATTTGACAGCAACAAATATCGCCACAACCATCACACCATCAGCAATGGATTCCAATTATAATGGTAGCTACATGAATTCTAGAAAATCTAGATACAATAACACTTTCAGTATGGATGATAATGAGCGTGTTATGGAGACACCATTACGCCGTGAACCACCTAGAATTCATATGATCAATGGTAATACAATCACCCGAAAGCCAGATATTGAAGTGATGAGTCAAACATCACAAGCATCTCAATTAAAGAAGAAGCCTTTGTCCATGTATGCAGTGTATGCAAAGCCAACCGATAGATTACCCGTCCGAAGTTCTAATAGCAGTATGCTTAGTGCCTATCGGAAATTCAAGAATTCTGCCTTAAATAGACAGTTTGCCGGTGATTATCGAGGTGATGATATCTTGATAAATACTAGCCGATTTTCACCTGGTAAGTTGGATGAACTTTTATGTTCCGATAATATTTTTCTACTATCTCCTTAGTTGACATGGTAATCTATTTGATCAAACTAAACGATCTCTCTTTTCTCTCTCTCACCCTGTTTTCTGATTCTTTCTTGATTCGCTAGATTTTATGGATCCTAATGAAACAAGTACACCACGGCATAATGGTTCCGTGAGTGCATCTAGATTAATCAAAAGAAACGGTACCTTTACTTGTGACAAATCTTTGCCACGATGTAATGGTTCCTTTATACCTAAACCTAAATGAGAGGAAATTTTTTTATCAATTATATATTCATCTTGAATTCTTTGTAAATTTTGCTCTAATCATTGGTAAAGAGGAACAAAAGTCGTACAATTGTAATGCTGTAAAAGTCTAGCCTTCGCCCCAATCCCACGGAACAATATGCCTTGATGACCAGTGTGCTTTCTTCCTAATCAGTTCTTCTATGCCTTCTTTTTTCTATTTATATTCAAGGAAAAGAACGAAAAAAAAAATTCTTACTCGTGATCATTTTTTATTGTTGATATCGTGTAAAACAGCATTTTTACATCCATCCGTTTTTATCAAGACTACGATATATATATGAATTAAATGGTCCGTAAGTACTAGCTACTATTGTGCCCATTGTTCATTCTTCTACTCACTTTACAGCATGATAAAACAGCCTCACAGCACGTAAACACGCGAATAGGATGCTGTGTATGAGTAGCTCTATTTTTGAATCTCTGAATTTGATTTAACATGATTTGATTCATGTCTCAATTTATAGCGCTCTTACATCATTACTTGCTTCTCTTCATCATCATCCACGCCCACAAGTCAAGTTTCCACAGAAAGAGGAAAAGAAAGAGAGGGAAAGAAAGGAAGAGAGAAAGAGAGAGAGAAGAATCAGTTACTTATCAAGTCCAATAAGGAGGATAAATTTTCAAGATGTCATGTTCGTCCTTGTCCTAATGCTGAGCTGTTATCATGATCCCACTCAATTGAATGTTATTCCCAGTGTGAAAAGTGACTGTTTTGTTAGTGAGTGATTATATCAACCAAGTACAGGAAGTGTCTCCGAAAATGTCTCCTCTCACTGTTGGTGTTACCATGTTTTTATTGCCTCAGGCTGCGTAGGTGGATATAGTGAGAGCAACATTTTCTTTATGCTGAAGCACTTTTATTTGACGAACGATATTCATGGTGTGAGAGTTGAAAAATCTTCAAAATAAGGTTCTTTACTCTTTCTACTTTCTTACTTGATTCACTTGCTCACTTGCCTCTCTCTATGTCGTGTTCTATTTTTGAACATTCCAGTGATCTAGAATGATATCCAAAAATTCTCAGCGTTATCCATCGAGAGTGAGTGGAGATCGTGTAATGATGAGTTGCCGGAATACTCGAGGAACAATCAAGGAGAAAGGAAAGGTTAATTCTTTTGGCTGCAAATCATCTCTCATCACCAGCAGACGTCCTCTTAGTGAAGTTAATCAGAGAAGAGATCCACTTGGTGTGATGGCTGATCAGTTAGCTTCCAGTGTCAGCAAAATTGTGAGCAAAAGTTTGACTGAAAAGTTGAGATCATGCAAAATTAAGGATAAGCTTCCTGCTGGAGTCAGCATGAGAAAATTAAAGCATCGTTTGGAAGAGAAAGAAGAAGAAAAACGAGAGAATGACCCACATATACCCCCGAAAGTTGTTGACTTGAATAAGAATATTCCTCAGATTATCATCGATAATGGTGATGATCCTATATGCCAAAATGCATCAGAAGATGAGAGTGAAATTTTGGGAGATGAAACACTAGCAAGATTGTGTGGTGATGATAGCTCATGGTGGCTTGTAACTTCCGCTGTTAATCCAGTGGAAGATACCTCCGAATTCAACAAAGATGATATTCTTTCCAGTACATTGACAGAAATTTCTGATGCTGATGAACCTCACATCAGCATGCATCCTCCAGATAATGGTGAAAATTGTAACACTCACAATCAAAGTTCATTCAAACTCAACCCATCATTTGACCCTTGCTCATCTCTTTTATCAGCTGAAGATAATTTGCCACCAGGATCAACTCTCAATAGAACTTTCACGATTCGCAAACTGGAGAGAACATTCATCATAACCAGGGGCAAAGAATTATCAGACACTCCTGGAAGACCTAATATTCGATCTCTGAACTCGAACACTGTGGTTCGTGAACCTAATGTTACTGGCTGGCCTGCAAGGTTACTTACTCATAGATCGGCTTCCTATGGTGTAGAATCAAAGATTCCAGTATCAAAGTCTGTTCGTTCTTCATTGAAGAGAAAACGTTCAGAAAGCCCAATCGGCATTGAAATCAGAAGAAATAGTAAGATAGTGAAAATATCACTGTAAAATACTGTTTAAAGTTGTTGTCAGATTTGAAAATTCGTTAGAATATTCTTCAAAAATTCTCTCTTGTTCAAATGTGATGTGTTATTCATCATTTTCATGAAAAAAGGTACGTTACAGATTTCATGGTCTGGTTAGAGAGCAATTCCACACTCTTGCAGATACCATGTTGTAATAAAGAGAGCAGATAACTGCATTATTATCGAATGATATTTCTGAAACTTTAAATTCTGGGTTAATAGAAACCTGTAGAGGAAGAGACAGAAAGAGAGAAAGAATAATGAGTTGTGCTCACTGAATATGAGTTCCCAAATGAGCCTTGATTCATTCGAATTCAATTATGGCTCGAATGAGTGAACAAAATAGTAACAGCAAATATTAGTAAAGAATAGTAAGCTCAAAACAAAGAGTCCCGTTAGGCGATGAAATGCGATGATATGTTGAAATGAAAGTGCTTCGAGTGTGGAAAAAGGATGGAAATGGATGGAAAGTGTGGGTCTAAATAAGGATCGATATGGACATGTGTGGGTAGCTGGTGTACCACCAAACTAGCACTATCAGTAGGTTTTTCAGTGGGATGATCGCACATACACACACAGAGGAAAGTTGAATATCATTAAAGCACCTTGACCCACCTTTCTTCAAAATTGGTAGGAAGAGAAAGAGTCTGGGTTAGGAGAGAAAGATTGTCAAGGAGTGTACTTTGATGCCAATTTGATTGTGGAAAAATTGTTGTTACTCACTTTCAAAGTGTATATTCCGGGACCAACATCTGTGATATCAATCCATTGGCAATCGATATTATTTTTGTAAGTATCAATACAACCGACACTAATTCCTTGATCACCGTAATTGGCACAAGAATATTTTGCTCTTGAACCGCGAATACATTCATTGTCTTCCAAACAGAAGCTTGCCTTGTGGCCCTCGGCAACTTTTCGATTATTGTGATCGATTATGTCGAAATGAGCAAAAATTTCCATACTATGATAGTGACGATGGCATGAGTGCCATTCCCAATTAGATTTTTCGAGGAATGGTAAAAAATCGGCTGTACCAAAGTTGCCCACTTTGGCTGTGAAGCGTAAAAGGCGCCTAGTTTCCGCAAACCAACCTGACATGCAAAGATCATCGAAAAAAAGAGAAGCGAAAAAGAAACAAAAGGATCGGCATTGAACTTCTTGAATGTAATTAACCCAAATTTTTGGAAGATTAATACTCACTCAAACGATTTCTATTTGTTTCATAAGCTTTACTTGAAAGGCAATTCTCTTCCATGGCGCATTGAAGAAACAAATGAGGTCGATCTTCTAAGTAAACTGATTTTTCGAGTTCTTTTTCATCTGGAACAAGATCGGGCAGCTCTATTGGAGAGAAAAATTAATTAACTTTTGTTCAATTTTTCTCCCACAGAAAATGGCAATCAAGAATATTCAAATACCTCTGGTACATATTACGCCAGCAACATTGGTAGATCCACTTGAGCATGAAGAACTTCCATCGGAAGAACGCAATTCACAATCACTCATCCGAGTTTCAGTTCCTCGACAGCGAATTGCTGGAAATACTCTTGTCGATCTTTGGTCAACAAATTGTCCAACCAATGCATACTGAGCATAACCAAGTCTCATTTGACGACAAGCAACCATGGCCTCTAATAGAGACCATGCATCTCCACACATATCGTACCATGGTGAATATTCATCAAATCGTACTTCGATTCTTCCCTCATTTGATGATCGTCCACCGACGATCCTCAGCTCTCGAATTGACTTTGGAACCAAAGCAATTGTTTGATAAATATCAAGTGCTGGTGCTGGTGTTGGTGTTAATCTTTCGGTGAAGAAAAGTCCATTTCTCGTTGAAGTATTTGTTCTATATCTATTGGGCAGATTGATTACTCTCAACGAATTAGAGTTTCGTTTACATATAACTCCAGCAGCTTCCGTTGATGAGCAATCATGCTTCTTCCATCCATCGAATTGGCAATCACTCAACTTTCTTTCATTTCCTGAGCAGAATACGTTGTCCATCCAGATAAGATCTGATCTCATTAGAAAATAGAGAAAAGTTATTTATGCATCACAGTGAGTTATTGGATGCGACTTGCTTACTAATTCAACGGATGCTAACTTACTTCGAATTTTTCCGAATCTCGAATTGGTTGTCGGTATGGCATGGAAATCACTGAAACCGAGAGAATTGCAAACTACTGAGGCTTCACGCTCATCCCATTCATCATCACACACAGAGCCCCAACGTCCGAGATGAAAAATTTCCACATTACCCTCTGTGTGTTTGCGACTTCCAACCAAACGTAGATCACCTTCGTTGGGCTGAATTGGACGATATCTGTGGATCAGACTCAGACGATTTCGTTGGAAAAGTTGAGCATGACTCACAAACAGATGTATAATTAGGATCAGAGTAATGGAAAAAAACTTCATTCTTGATTTTGAAAGCATGACTAAAAAATTTTGAGGATATCATTTGGGAACTTTTGGCTATTAATTTACGATCAAATTATTCTGATAGTAACTGGCAAATGAGAATTTTTCCTTGAATAATTTTTCGATGCTGCACTACTAGCACTCTAATTTCTTGAATGAGCTGAAGATCTTTTCAAAGCAATGATGGTCCCTCAGAGTTTTCTTCTCTCAAGGCTCTTGAGTATCGCTCATGTTAGAAGAATATGACAAGTCTAATCGGAATGGAAAAAAAATCGGCAAAGAAAAACTAGGCTATACTAAAAGAAGTACGAGGTCAAGCTTAGAGTAAACTTTTTTTCTGTTTCTTTTTTTTAATTTTTCTCGAGCAAAAAATAATTATTTTAACACCCGTTCAGATGAAATCATGTTGTATGATGGTTCAGCCTTCATTTTTGTTGGAAGAGATTGGCTCAAGCTTACGGTGTTGGACACCTCGGGGAACTCAACAAAGTTTCATACAATAAAATTAATAGGAAAGTGCTTTATAACATTCCCGATCAACGTATTTTCTACGTTTCTGTATTTCTCATCCCAACGGAAAAAGTAAACAATTTTTTCATCGATTCTGAGGTCTAAAAAAATCTATAACTGCTCTGACTCACAGATAATTTTTCTACTTAAAACAGACAAAATCCTCAAAGCAAGCATAGCTGAAAACGATATCTTGACCGAGTTTCGAGATAATAAAGTAAAGGAATATAAAAACTTAAAGAATAAATATGTTCGGATATCACCTCGAATTTTATATTTAGAAAGCATATTACAATCTTATTAACAAGTTTTAGACAATATATAACAATTTACTACCATAGCTGATGAGTGAAGATGATATATATAGAAAAATGATGATTTTATCAATATTAATACACGAATTTTCACAACAAATGACACTAATTTTCACTTCTTTCGATGCGAATTATATTAGGTGTTCTCACTGTAGTAGTTACTGCTCTAGGAGTGAAGAATCGCTGCTGAGATAGTTGAATACCTCTGGTCGTCTGATTTGATTGGAGTATGAATGCTCTCTGTTGTGGAACTTTAGCAGAAAAAGCATTTGGATTGGGTGAAGAATTGAGAGTTTGTCCAGCGCCATGCCTAGTATTTCGTGCATTTTTCACTGCTTGATGAAGGTATTGGCCAAGAAGACCATACTCATTCGTATATTCCTCTAAAATATCTGGAGGTGAGCGGACCGCCTGATTGAATATAAAAACAAAAAAAAATGATAGGCTTGAGGTCATAGAAATTGTATATCTTACCTCAAGAGTGGCTGTCACATTTTTGATTAAATAGTTCTTGATATGTTCAGCAGCAGATCTATCAGCCGGTGTGCCTCCTTCTTTTTGGAGAAATGATCGAATTCGTTCACTGATTCCTTTCAATCTTCTGAGAACTAAGGCTTTTTGAACCTGAGGACCTAATTCACATAAACCGGAGAGAGCACCATATTGAGAGGAGAGAGCTAATTTGTCATTATCAAGAGCTCGACTCAGAAGTCGAGTGATTCTAATTTGAATATTGTTTGTTGACGTATTATAATTCTTGCATATTTGAGCTAGCAATCGTGAAGCAAAATCTCTGAGTGCCCAGTGATTATCCACATCTGGGCGCAAGCAAAGCTGTTTGGAGACTATACAAGTGATGACAGTGGGTATAAGCTCATGAAGATATTTTTCCAGGTAGAGAGTTTGATTGTCTAAGAGAGCTTTCACCATACGCATAAGATAGATGAGAAGGGCGAGATTGTTTTGTTCAACGTTCACTTGAACACCAACCCAAATGAAAGTACATAATCTTGGTAACATTTGATGCAGACCCGAATCATACGCTAGACTATGTAATGCCTCCGATCGGCGACCTTCATCGCTACCAACACAGGCTTCGGTAATTTCTTTGTAATACAATTGCTGTTCCACGCTCAATTCATGAGTAGCAAGATCTTTAACACGAACAGTATCGACATGCTTTTTGCGTCTCTCCAGTCTTGCGAGAGCTCCTTTCGGTTCTTTTTGTGATTGTTTAAGAGATAATGCCGGGTCTACACTTTCTTGACGTTGAGCTTCTTTCGATACAGGCGGTGGATTCTCGGGAATTGCTGGCTGTACACCATCAATACTCAACCAATGTGCTTTCAGAGCTAAATCTTGAGGCAACTTAGGCAATACGGTACTCTTTATTACCTGATCCAAAAAAAAGAAATGATACCGATTGTTACAAAACGAATTATCACTCATAGCACACAAAATTTTAGTCATCACCAATTTTCTCCCCAGATGAATCATAGGGTTCAAATAAATTCTTTTAAGGAATTCAACTTACCTCACCGAGATCAACATCTTTATCCTCAATAAAGAATAGCTCTCTACCACCTCCCGAAGCAAATCGAAATGGTATATGATCATTTGATGTGAAACCATACAGTGGCTCAATGTTTTTAATCTTAAGGGCATGATCCAAATCACTGGCAATCAGTCTGTTACGCTTAGAATGTGCACAAAATTTGACAGCTTCCTCCAAAATTGATTTCAATCGAGATGACACTTCATCGGCAAGCAATCGAGATGCATCATCAGACAAATTATTAATACCAACCGATTCGGCCATACATTTCAATGAATCAATAGCGGTAACAAATCCACCACCACTTCCCGCCATACTGTTGGACACGAACACAATTTTTTTTCACCCCACAACTACTCTATCACTTGCACACACTTGTATATATTCGAAAACACCAATACCAAACAAAAATGATTCACACAATAAATTAAAAATTAACTAATTACACAACTCTCTTCAATCAAAACTGTGTCTCTCTCTCAGTTCTCGGAACGCTGTTCATTGCCAGTGTTCAACAGCGAGTTGAGAAAAGCAAGAAAAGAGAAGAGTCTGTACACTTCTGCCCTCTATATAGTTTATTTCCTTGACACAAGACAGCAGGATTGCACTGTACTCTGATTGGTTGAAGCCACATGTTGCCTTAGAAACGATACACTTTCAAATTCATTTTGAAGTCCAAACTGAATGAGCGAATGAGTTTCCGCGCTTCGCTGTGTGTGTGCTTGATTGTGTGTGTCTGTGTGTTTAATTTAATCACACACTTTAAATGTGATTGTCTGTGTAGTAATTTATTTTCTCTCTCCTTATTTTAATTGTGCATCATGTCGTCAATTATTCAATCGAATGATGAACAAGAAAATGTGTCACGAGCAAAAACTGTGAATGGTGGTGGTGGGCGAACGGTTTTAGGATCTCGACGGCCTTTTGCAGAGGTCAACTTGAAGAAAGAAAAGAAAATTATCTATGTTAATATAAATGATTTGGATAAAGGTGTCCGTGTTGGTGGTAACGATGATGATGATGATGATATTAAGAAAGAAAAATCTATTCAGTTACAAGTGAAAATTGAAAAGGTCGAGAAGGTTGAAAAGGTTGAAATAATTGAACAAGCCGTGAAAGCTGAAAACAATGTTAAAGCTGAAGTTCCTTCTGATGACAAAAAAGAGGGAAAAGGTGATGAAGTGCCCGCTGTTGATGATAAGAAGGATGTGGAAACAGAATTACCAGTGAAAAATGAAAAAGAAAAAGAGATTATCAATCCACCTACTGAGGCCAAGGAGGCTGAGGATACTGTTGAAAAGGTTATGGACAAGGTGAACGAAATAGCCATCGATGAAGCCGAGAAAGACTTTGAAATCAAAGTTGATTCTCGAGCATCATCTCCCGGAACCACTGTTCCTCCCGAATTTGATTTGGATGAAACAATAGATCCGAAAGAGGCCGATAAAGAAAATATCACAGTATGCTCATCATCGATGGACATTCTTTCTACAGAGGAAAAAATGCCTCCTGAAAGTATGGACTTGAGCAACACCGTTGAATCCAAGCCAGCAGATATGTCACACATGAGCGTTGACTCTAATTATCCTGATCGGGATGATTTGTGCTTCGATCGAATCTTGGAATATGATTTTCCGTTGTATGAGGAGGACATCCATATGTATCTGATCAAAATGCAAGAAAGAGTTCGAGTTAATCCGAATTACATGTCAAAGCATGAAGACGTTCTGTCCAAGGCAAGGAGAGCAGTACTTGTTGATTGGATGATAGATGTAGTTGAAGAATATAGGATGACCAGCGAAACATTATTCTTAGCCGTCAACATTGTGGACAGGTAAGCCACTATTCTCCTGAAATGGAGGATTGAATTTTACAATCTCATTCTTTTTCACACAGGTTCTTGAATGTTGACAAAGTCACCCTGGACACCTTTCAAACTTTAGGTTGTACCGCACTTTTTATCTCATCCAAGTACGAAGAGATCTATCCGCCAGAGATTAATGAGTTCGTATACATCACGGACAATGCAAGTACCAAGGAGGATATACTTAAAACAGAGCGAAAAATTCTTAACACCCTTGACTTTGTGATATCGGGACCAACAATTCATTACTTTTTGAGAAAATACTTATATAATCTAACCAGTCCATCCGAGTTGTCCATATTTCTTCCCCAAATTGTCGGAATCATGGCCGAGGTAAGTCATTGAAAGTTATCTCCTATTCACTTCTAATTCTTTCCCTCCAATTTTACAGTATCTGTGTTACCTCACAATTCTAAATTTGGATATGTTAGCCTATCTTCCCAACGATCTGGCAATAGCCGCGATTATTGTTTCCGCAAGCATGTTTGGAATTACTGTGTCCACGGAAAATTTTAAATATCATTCCACTGACATCGTTGAGTGCATTGAAAAGATGCATCAACTGCGTAAAGCCCCCAAAAACACTGAGCTCAGTGCTTATAGAAAATATTCAAGAGATGAGTAAGTTCACCATCAGTAGCATTTCATACCCAAGCAACCTAACAATCCGATCTTTTCTTTTTCAGACTTTTTTCTGTGGCTCTGATGGAGGAATCACAACAAGAAAGTTAAAAAATTCATTTCCCAGTCTTTTATACTCTTACGAAATACTTCATATTCGCTTGATTTTAAATACTTAAATCTGATCAATTATACTCATTTATAAATCCCAAATAAATGGACTCCGAATCATTGGTTGGATGAATGTTAATTATTATTAAACTCGGATATTCATCCTGAGTATCTTGAAGATCAGTAGTCAACTTGAAACTGACGTCCAATCATATAAAATAGATACGCTCAAGTGATTACAATCAAATTAGTAAGGAAAACAATTTGAAAATTGATTAATCATTGAGTGTCCGACCGGGGCCCCAATTATGACCCCATCTATCATTTCTTGGGCCCGTAGATTGACCTGTTCGAGGTGGAATGAAGAAAGCGGCTCCACTTCGTGTGACTGTGGGTGGAAACCATTGATGGAAAATTTCAGGTGTTTCAATCATACGGTAGCCAGTATCAGCAGGATACTTGACCATGACAAAATAGTACAAATGGCCTACAAGGATTCCGATGATTTCGTATAGACCTCTGTGAGATAAGAGAAGAACGTAGTTGAATTTAGAGCAGTTCGAAGGCTAATCTCGACCTTATGGATAAGAAAGATCACAAATTAACACTTACCCTCCACCCATGAGCATATTGAAGCCTAGCAGAACGAATGGTAAATACATTGCCTTCATTTTTGTGCCAAACCAAAAGTTAACTATGACATCCTTATTGAACTGACACCATATATAGAGAACACTTAGAACCATGGCATCCATAAGAAGGTGGATATTGAATATATAGCCGATAAGAACCGATGAAACCCAACAGAATATTAGAAGAAAGAAATAATCTCCAGGACGTCCCATAAATTCAGGTCCTGAGAAAAAAATGCGGTTGAAAGGTCAAGTTTAGCCGTTTCTTATGCAATCTTGATTGAAAATCATCCACTAGATAAGTGGAACACTAAGCATCGTCATCTTAGGATAACTTTCACCATATGATGACTCATCATAAGATGATGTACATCTACACTGTACTTGCCTGTCTCAAGTCTCATTGAATAGTTGTAGAGGAAAAAGAGGTTCATTAAATAGTGAAATCCAGTTGGATAGTAGAAAACTGCTGTTAAGGGTCTCCATAGCTGGAATGAATACAAAATACAGATGTTAGAATTAAATTAAATTTCTATTCAAATTTTTCACTCACATGAAAGTTTTTTGCGAATTGAGGTGTCATGATGAGACTCATAGGACTCAATAATCCTATCTTGGCAGCGATGGGAAAGAAAACTGATGCCCCAAACCAATGTCTGGTGAACAGAGGAATCGAATTATACCATTCCATTATATCGGCCATTATTGATGTAATCAACTACAGCTCAAAAAGCTGGACCACCGGTTATCCTTCAGAAATATATATCTAAATCATGAGAAGGAAGAGAAAATTTATCATCTCATCAAACGCTCTCACAATCAGAGATCCCCGAAAGCATTCAGACACTAAACATCTACTTACAAATAATAGTAATCAACTAGTAATAATGATTATAAAATTACACAATCCAAACGAAAGTGAACGATCAAAATATTACATTCAAAATCAAAACAAATCAAACTCATAGGTTACCAAACTGATGTTGATTCGTGTACTGTAAAAGAGAGCAGTTTTTTGCGATGTATATCACTTGTGGCGCCTTACATGAATAGGAATGGTTTCGATAATATAAAAGAAAACAGCTTGAAATCGTTAGAGATCAATCAGATCGTTCAATAAATTAATCCAAGATACAGGTTGATTCAATTAACTTGATCGTGTTAATAGTGTTTCAAAATGCAAGTGATCAGAGAACTTTCAAGTTGTGTAAAATGAAGTTTATATGGAGTCTTGTTACTTTTATTAGGGAAACTGATTTTGAGTTTTCGGCTATGAGTGATGTAATTTTCCGTTTGCTTCCATTTCCTGTGATAATATTTGATGGCTGATGAGAACTGTAGGATAAGAAGCTACGAAGGATGAGAAGCTTACAGATGATGAATTTTCATCAATGAGCTTCATAGTTTAACTCACTTTTGATAGGAGGTATGTTATGAGAGAGAAAAAATTTGATATTTTTTGAATGCCAACTCAGGTTAACCTGTTAAAATGCTTTAATCAGCCAGTGAATAAATAAATATGATTCTCAAATGACAGTGATATGATTCAAAATAGACAGGAAAAGTTTAAAACATTACATCCGGAGCACAAAGCTAACGATCACTGATCAAATCAGTTCAAGAGGAGAGAGGAGAAACCCTTTAATCGGTTCAACTTATTTTTTGAGAAATTTAGAAAAAGCATTCACTACTGATGATTTTATGGCACTGATCGAGGCAGATCTGGATGGTTGAGAAGATTGAGCTTTCTTCGCTTCCAGTTGCTGACCACACCGCTGTTTATGGGCATCTAGACATTTTTGGAATCGCAGCTTGCATGCGGCTTCAATTGTTTTACATAAAGCTCCAGCGCTTGGATCACATTGAAAACAGTGAGCCTCATAAGTTTTCTCATCAACTTGCAAAATGAAACCACAACATCTAACATCATTTCGACTGATGCCTAGAAATGATAAATATCTCACACGACAGTCAACGAATATTTCACCATTAATAGATGATTCTACCGATACTTTTGATGGAGATATATGGACAAGCACAACTTCTCCTCGCCCAGAATCTATTCCACTATCCATGAAGGAGGCACTTTTGTTAGAATCAATGTCGAAACATATTTTACTGATAGCCTCATTGAGTGTTTCCACACCGGTAGGCTTGGGTACGGAAATTTTGCCTAAATATCTGGCGACGATAGTTTTTCTGGGTTCTTCGATTGGTGTTGGAAATTCAACTGTCGGTGAACCAATAGGAGTTGAGGTGAATTCATCAATGACGAGATCTTGTGGACGATTGGTGCCAGTGTTTTGTTGTTGCATTGATTTGATCTTTATCATTCCTTCTTTCAAAAGATTGGCTATTTTCTGAGCGGAATTTTCAGAACCACTATCATTGTCACAATGAAAAACATGACACTTGAGAACAGGTGCTTTGGCATCAGACTCGAGGAGAGCATCTCTTTCGGTACTCTCATCATCATTGAAATTTTGATCTCGAGCGACATAAGCGAAATCATCACTATCATTCACTCCCCAAACCCTAATTGTGGCTATCGGCTGAGTTGTCAAAATAGTTCCACTCAAGGGGTCGAGAAGCTTTAGACATCGATCTTCAATACGCAGAGTGAGACGTTTCGTTTCCTGTTTACCCCAAACTCGAACTGCATGTTCACTTTGTGTGGTCAGTTCTAAAATACATTGTTTGATTGCCTTGGAACTGAGTTCAGGAGTCAATTGTGATTCATCAAACTCCATCCATCCCATGGAATGAACACTGAATACTCTTTCTTCAACAGAGAAATCTTCGCTTAAAGACATATCTTTGCTAATTTGCTCTCGTAATTTTTCCAGCCCATCTTCTTCGTAGTAATAGATAGAGTCTCTCTTGGATAAATTTTCCGTCGGTAAGTGTCTCTGAATGGTGCCACTGCAAGTAAATGAGATAAAATTCAATTAAACATGAATTGAAGTGGAGGAAAAGAAATTCTCTCAAATCAAATCGCTTGTTCAATTTTGAAATGAATTTTGACTGGACATCATTGATCATGTGATTACTCGGAATAGATTTCGAAACCATCAGAAACGAACCTTGGTACATGCCAGTAGTATGGCCCATTATCATCCTCGTGCTCTTCCCATCCTGATGGAAGACCATTTCCACTTGAATCTCCCACATCATTACTATCATTACTATCTTCATCGGTATTAGATCCAATCATGGCTGTGACAGAGAGGGTTGAGTATAGCTTTCGATAGTTTGGATTTTCATAATCTTTAAAGGATTCCACCTCTTCCTCCTTCTTCTCTTTTGATCTCTTGGACTTAGACTTAGACTTTTCCATTTTTTGGAAACAATTTGTTGATTCAAATAGACACTACTTGTACCTAGCAATACCAATATTTCACTTATTCTTTTTGAAATTTTTCATCTGTACATTGAAGCACTCTTTCAATTTCTCGAATTCACTTGCACAATCCCCTTTGTTCAATGACTTGAGTTCTCGAACAGATACACATTGACCATATGCAGCAGCCTGTGAACAGAGTCAAGATTAACCATTCCGATTATAAACATGAGAAATAGGATAAAAAAATTACATCGATAAGAACAGCAAAGATTAGTTATGTTCATAATCTAGACAGATTTAAAATACCTGAGGCAAACAATTGAGAAAGCATGTAGGATATCCTTGTCTCAGCAATCGTCTTGCTTCTTCGATCGATTTGTGAAGATTTCCAGACATTCCTCAGTCTTAACACAATTTCCAGATATCTGGTAAATAAATTAAACAAATGAGCTAGCAAATAAACTGAATTACAAAATCAGATCATCACGATCAAAACATTACACAAGGGCAAGCAGGCAACATAACTCATGCTCTTTACATACACATACACTTGAAAGCTGTAGGATTAGTGTTCGGTTTCAAAACATTAAGCACCAAGTACTTACCATTTTCTCATGTTGAGAATCACTTACATAAATTTCATCACTTTTGACAATTTTCCAAATGCCAACAATTTAACATAAAGTTCAATGACTCACACAGAGAGACGAATCTGTGTTAAACATCTGTTGTTTATGTAAGGTTTCCACATTTAAAATGACATTCCAATGCACATACATGTATGTATGGGATACCATGAATAATATCTGATCTTATTTGATATGCTCAATCGTTCTGAGTCATAAGTTCTGACTTAGAACTTTTTGGTCGATATTCATTGAATTTGCAATTTTTTCTCGAATTAGCTGAGTTTTCAGAAAAAAATCATTCAAATAATCAATCAATTGACGATTGATTTTGTAACTTTTATAAAAAGTGAGCTTTTTTCTTTGATTATACAAGCATTTCGAGCCACTATTGATATGAGACAATAAATTGAATAAGTCGAAATTCAACACAATTATTCTTTACCTATTCTTATGAAACCAGAGAAAGAGAAAGAGATAGACAGAGATGACGGAATTTTTTCTCCAATATCAAGTTCAAAGCAAGGCCTTGAAAGCTTTATATGTCTCGATGATAATCGTAAACATGAGCAGACTCTAATCAATTGAACCATTGTTCCTCGATTCACATCCCCTTTTCGAAAGATTTTCAATTCCTCAAGCTTTTCGCTCACATAGAAATTATCTAATCAGATTCATTGGAAAAGTGCTTCTGATCACTTCATACATTTTGGGGAATATTTACTTAGTGATACTCTCTTCTCACCGTTATAAAAGTGATAAGCTGAGATTTTCTTCAGACAATGAATTTTGCTTCCCATATGAGTCAGTTATTTGACCATCTCAACTGCATCATCGAGCCACAAACTCTGAAAGAGTATGAAGGGGTAGCAATTGAATTGGCCAGACAAGCTGGGGCTATGATGATGAAAGCAAGTGTGCAATGTAAAAATATTGTGACGAAAACAAGTTCAACTGATTTGGTAACCGAAACTGATAAAGCAATTGAAAAATATGTATTCGATGAACTACGCAAACGATATCCAAATCATAAATTCATCGGTGAAGAATCGTTTACCGGTAAAGTTTCATGGACATCAGAGCCAACATGGATGATCGATCCAATTGATGGCACAATGAATTTTATTCATACATTTCCTGACGCATGTATAAGCATTGGACTCACAGTGGACAAGGACATTGTTCTGGGACTTGTATATTCACCATTCTTGGACAAACTGTATACAGCTCGAAAAAGTAATGGTGCCTACTGTAATGGTGTGCCTATTCATGTCAGTAAATGTGAAAAATTATCTGAAGCATTGGTGGGCACTGAATTGGGCGGTGATCGTGATCAAGAATCTAGGGAAATTATTGAAGCCAATATATTCAATCTTCTCGGAAAAGCTCATGGTATAAGAGCCAATGGATCAGCAGCTCTGAGTTGTGGTATGATCGCCTCTGGACAACTTGATTGCTTTTTCGAAACTGGTATACATTGTTGGGACATGGCTGCTGGAACATTGATCATTCGTGAAGCTGGCGGTGTGGTAATAGATACAGCTGGAGGTGATTTTAATTTGATGGCTCAAAGAATGTTGGGTGCAAGCAGTGAAAAATTGGCCCACGAACTGTCAGCAAACATGGTGAAACATCGGAAGCTCAATTATGATTGAGGAAGGGAAAAATGTATGATTAGAATAAAAAATTCTTGGAAAACCAATAGATTGCATTCTGAAATCATATTTATATTCTCTAAAACAAAGTGTAGAATATCTCATTTCTTCTTGAACTGAGGCGTGAATTTTTCTGACAACCACAAAACACTCAAAATGTTCTTGATGATATTGTTTCTGATGATTCAAGAAAAAGTTCAATGGCTCACGCATAGTGAGGATCTTTCTTAAATATCTGATGTTGATTTCTATGGAAATTTGAGTCAGACATTCACTGAACTTTTCTCAAAATGGTTATAACTCCAGAAAAAATTTCACTTGGAAAAAGTATAGCATTTCCTAACTTGGGCAGGAAGTCATCGTCTTTCTTCGATCACCTGATTACTTCAGGCAATTATTGGATGATCTGAGCCATTCAAATGAATTTAATGAATTTTAATTTCATGATACTTGTCTTGAAATGCGAGAATAAGAGATAAATTACGTATATACCTGAATACAGTGTTATTGCATCATCGTTTTATTTCATGCGTTCTGCATCCTTCTAGCGTCCGACCAACATGAACAGAAATTCCCAGAGCTGACCTCTAACCGATTAGAATCCGTCCTGAAGTCAGTAGAATTGAGGT
Organism: Brevipalpus yothersi; assembly: GCA_003956705.1. Classification (NCBI taxonomy): domain Eukaryota; kingdom Metazoa; phylum Arthropoda; class Arachnida; order Trombidiformes; family Tenuipalpidae; genus Brevipalpus; species Brevipalpus yothersi. Next base: position 104,003 of record QZCP01000457.1, on the reverse strand, counting down.
CACAATGCTGAGCATTTTCCATAGAGATCATATTCTAGGCCTTCAACCGGCCTTCGAGCTCAACCAGAGCCTCTGTCGGTTTATTTATCAAGTCCATTCAACTTTGGTTTAGAAGAGTTCACAAGTTTTGGTCAACTTTTGTAGACCTTTTGCCTTCGAGATGATAGCAAATCTTTCTTCAATCGCCTTGATTTCGACTATTTTGTGCTATTCTTAAACTGTTTAGGAGTGTCAGTTTCAAGAGATGGCTTCCAAGAAATTTAAATCAAGCGACAATCTATGTGATGATTGCGGTGTTTCGATGAGTGAAGTGAAGTCGATATCTTTCAGTGACTGGATTGGTGCAGAGAACACAATCATGGATGAATCTCAAACACTTTTTAATGAAAAATTTAGTGAACTATTTGCTAATGGAGATGATGCTGATATATTTCTCAACATCGCTGACTACTTTCTTCATGATTCAGCTCATCATTTAGTTTCCCTTGAATCTGGTCTGATTGAGAGCGGGAAAAAAGTTTATCTGGTTGGAAAAGTGAAAGCAATTTATGATGTTGATGAGGAAAGTCAAGACTACATACCGACACGAAATATCGGCCCAATAGCTCAATGGTGGATAAGTGGCTTTGATTGTGGTGAAAAAGTTGTTATCGGTGTTGAATCACCATATTGTCAATACAATCTACTGAAACCTCATCCGGCATACAAAGAATTTGTCGGCCAAACACTACGAAAAGCTATGCTCGCGAAGTATTTTATCGAATTTCTGGAGAGGAAACCAGAATCCTCTACCCATGAACTCATGGAATACATTCAGAGTAGGGACAGAAGTTTCAAAGAAAAAGAGATTCTCTACAGCATTCAATTTGTGCTCGATCAAATTCAAAGTTATGATGAAGCGGCCGAGGAAGGTTCTCAGCTTATATTCGAAAGTTCTTGCCTTCAAAAAGTGATCCAACTTTGTTCCTTGAAGAAACTGAGAATCAAGTGAGTATAAATTTGTTGATTACTCAGATATTCAAAGTTCTGATTCTCTGATGATTTGTCGATACAGCTCTCGTCCATCAGATCAAATCCGTAGAAAAATTGATGATCACATCGGCCGAAGAGATCGACGACGTGTGTGCAATAGTGATTCGTATACAACTCATACTCCTCTTGTGTACACTTTTTTTGATACAATGTTCAATGAAGTGATGGTGCAAAAATGTTCTGAAAATCAAGAAATTATTGATAAGCTGAAAAATAAGAAGTTAATGAGATCCAAGGAAGTGGGAAGAAATCTTAAATCTAGGAAAGCAAATTGGATAGGACATGCAAAGCATGAGGATAGCTTCTCTCGAAGAGTTTATTATGAAGCAGTTCGTTTGGATAAGGAAGCCTTCAAAATTGGTGATTTTGCATTAGTTAGAGTGGAAAAGATGAATGGTAAAAGGAAATGTCAAATTGGACGGATTATTTCGCTCTTTGATGATGCCAGTGGTCAAAAGTTTGCCCATTTCAATTGGTTTATTCATTCTACTGACACTTTTCTCGAAGAAGCGGGAATTCCAGACACTTGCTATCTTCTTAAAGAATGTTCTGATGTGAGTTTGATGGAGATTTTCGAAAAAGTTATCATCAATCTGAATGAATCTGATTTGGAATCTGGAGCATTCAAATGCAATTCAATCTATTCTGAGGTTGATGGATCATTCAAAAATTTTGAACCAGAAATCAAGAAGGAACTCAGTCTAGGAAAATGTATTGGATGCTTCAAGTATCAAATAGAAAGAAAACAAAATCAAATCGAACTTCATGAGGAGCATAGTCAAAGCGATGAATATCAGTACTATCATTCTTTGAGTAGAGGTGAGAAATTTTTTCGAATCGGCTCAGATTGTCTCATTGATTCGAACTCAGTTAGTGTCCCCGATCATTTCATCACCGAGATTGTTTCATCCAAAGCACCATCAGATGTTGACTATGATGAGGATGAGTATCCAGAACGGTACAGAAAGATGACAAAATTTGACAACAAAAGTTCAGAATATGTAAAAGGATCACTCGATGATTGTCCTCTTCCTACAGTAGTTGCCAGAATTTTGAAGATTTTTAAATCAAACGATGAGTGTTGTGAAGATGCTCAAATAGAAATTCAATTATACTTTCGACCACAGAACATTTTCCAAGATTTTAACAGTATCATCGAATATCCAGTTGATCAACTGTTTTTGAGTGATGATATAAGAATCATCAGAACTAAAGATCTCATTGATATATGTGATGTCGAATATTGTGATGCGAATTCGCCATTACAAATTCCTCAACCAGGAAAATTCTTGTGTTCATCAAAATTCGAAAAATTTTCCCAAACAATTGTTCCATGTTCATCTCCACAGTCGTCCTGTCCATCTTATCATGATATGGATGATAGAAATAGTTTTACACCTTTAAGAACAATGGATTTATTTGCTGGCTGTGGTGGACTTAGCCTAGGTTTCGATCAAAGTGGAGTGTCCCAGACTCGTTGGGCAGTTGAGAAAGATAAAAGTTCAGCTCATTCTTTTCGAAAAAATTTTCCAGACGCTATTGTTTATCATGAAGACTGTAACATTCTGCTCAAAAGCATTCTCGATGGTGAAAAATTTTCCAAAGATGGACAATTGTTACCCAAAAAAGGAGATGTCGAAATGATTCTCGGTGGACCACCATGTCAAGGATTCAGTTCTCTCAACAGATTCAGTGATAGACCTTATTCAACATTTAAAAACTCACTTGTAATCACATTTTTAAGTTTTGTTGACTATTATCGACCAAAAGTTGTGGTTTTCGAAAATGTTCGCGATTTTGCTCAGTTTGAAAGAGGAAAAATTCTGAAAGCTACTATCTCATGTCTTTTGAATATGAATTATCAAGTGAAGTTTGGTGTTTTACAGGCAGGTCAATATGGTGTTCCTCAGTCTCGTCGAAGAATGTTCATCATAGCAACATCTTCTGATACTATTTTACCATCCTTACCTTCACCTAGCCATGTTTTTTCTCAACGATGCTGTCAGCTGGACATCAATATTGATGGTAAACGATTTTCACCTCAATTTAATTCTCGAGGAGGAGTATTTCGAGCTCTCACAGTTGCTGATGCTATCAGTGATTTACCGTTAACAGTTGGCAATAGAATTGACTTCATTTCTTTTTACAAAAGTTCTCCAATCACTCAGTTTCAAAAAATGATGCGAAAATCTGTAGCCGAAGTTCTACAAGTTTCACTTCAGATTTGTCGTCCAATCAGTGAATTGATTCAAGCAAGGATTGATCGAATTCCTTGTTTACCTGGTGCCGATTGGAGAGATCTGCCAAACGTTCGATTAACCCTTTCGGATGGAACTGTTGTTGAAAAGTTGAAATATTTGTATGATGATGTGAAACATGGTCGATCTGGCACTGGTGCCTTTCGTGGTGTCTGTGGATGTGCATCTGGTAAAGCAAAAGACTGTAACAAGACACAATCCAAACAAGATAATACCCTCATTCCGTGGGGCTTTGTTCACACAGCTAATCGTAACTATAATTGGTCTGGTCTATTTGGCAGACTCCAATGGCATGGAATGTTCATCACAACGATAACCAAAACTGTTCCAAGCAGCAAGCAGGGAAGTGTGATTCATCCATCAGAGAATCGAACTGTATCAATTCGAGAGAGAGCAAGATCACAAAGTTTTCCAGACTCATTCATTTTTGAGGGTCCATTAATTGATATCGAGACTCAGGTTTGTCACCTATTTTACTCGAAAAATTAAAATTCATGCGATTCCTTCTCTTTCTCTTCAGATCGGAAACGCTGTACCTCCTGTCCTAGCAAGAGCAATCGGAATGGAGATCAAGAAAAGTTTGACACAAAATCAAGAGTAGCAGCTGACTCATAATTATCAATACGTACAAAATTTTTTATCGATAATATGTGTTTATAGAGCATGAAATTTCCACTTAATCGAGCCATCTTGCATGAAATTTCCTCCAACTTGTGAGTTTCGATTTTGAAAATAGTTTTCTGAAACTTCCGCCCGTGTATTTCAAAAGATGCGCCACTAAGAGCACTAAAAGCAATTGAATTGAAAAAAACTTTCACGAACTGCACTTCATGCACTTGAGTATGAAAACCGCTTTTCCGTGCTGATTCATCAGATGAATTTCATCTGATGTGTATATATTCTGATTCCAATCATGAGTTTCTAGCGGATGAAACCTGTGGCATGCCTAAGTTTTCTTCACGTTAAATGTTCCATCTGTGTTCAATATATTGTCCGTTGATTTATATGAATTCAGATGATAAAGTTGACAAAGTTTTGTAAACAACGAAAGGTCTCGATTCAAGGTGCCGGTAGAAGTGGCAAGTGATAAAATTTATTCATCTATCAGGTAATTTGATTTGTTACTCCTGCCCTGATTATTTCATTCGATTATTTTTTTTTATCCAGGTAGATATCAGTGGAATCTCTCTTGTTCTTCTCCCTTATCAATCATCCAAGATGAACTCGAACATACGGCATTTCTTCTGTTCTCGAAACTTGTTGACTTTTCAACGAAATCTTTCCCGTGAGTTGTGTGTTTAGCATGAGTCAAAGTTGTCATCCTAACTCGAGTATTGTTTTTATCTCTCTCGATTTCGTTTCCAGAAAGTACCAAACCCAAAACAGGTATATTCATGTTAAATATGGGAGGACCTGCAAATGAACAGGAAGTAGAGCCATTCCTAACCAGACTATTTCTGGACCGTGATATCATGACACTTCCAATGCAGAGGTGAGAAATGATAAATGAAAGAGTCCCAATTTGATGCTGATAATTATATGTATTTCATGGCAGTAAACTTGGACCATGGATAGCGAAGCGAAGAGCACCTAAAGTGGCCGAGAAATACAAACAAATCGGTGGTGGATCTCCAATCAAGGAATGGACGAATAAACAGGGAGACCAAATGTGCAAAATTTTGGATAAAATAAGCCCTAGTACAGCTCCTCACAAGCATTATATTGGTTTTAGATATGCAGAACCACTGACAGAGGGTACGATAGAAGAAATGGAGAGGTTAGTGAAGCACAAAATCGATAATATGAACACGGCTATCATTTATTAGTGTAATAGAAGAACACAAATAATTCCAACTCTAATTGTCGAGCTTTGATGACTTTGATGATCTATAACCTTTGATACTCTCTTGTCACTGGTTGGATTTCAATTTCATATTTGTCTCTTGCAGGGATAAACTTGAAAGAGTTGTAGCTTTCTCACAATATCCTCAATACAGTTGTGCAACTTCTGGTAGCAGTTTAAATGCGATTGCTCGTTATCATACAGATAAAAAGATGAAGCCATCCAATTGGTCTTTCATTGATAGATGGCCTATCGATGATGGCTTGATTGAAGCATTCAGAGATTTGACTTCGAAGGAGCTCGCTCAATTTCCTGACAAAGTTCGAAAAGATGTTGTAATTTTATTTTCCGCTCATGCACTCCCTATGTCTGTGAGTATCTCCGATCTACAAAGTAGGGTGACTTCGATATTGCTTGTAGATAACTTTTTTCCATTTTACAGGCTGTGAATAGAGGTGATCCATATCCAACAGAAGTTGGTTCAACTGTGATTCAAGTGATGAAGGCTTTGAATTGGTCACATCCTTTCAGACTTGTATGGCAGTCCAAAGTTGGTCCTGCTCAATGGCTTAGCCCTCAAACTGATAAAGCTTTGGAAGGTTATGTTCGTCTTGGGTACAAGAACTTCCTTATTGTTCCAATATCATTTGTAAACGAACACATTGAAACGCTGCATGAACTTGATATCGAGTATGCAGAAGAGTTGGGTCACAAGGTATGATGTCATTATCTCCGCATACAAACTGATTATAACTCTCTTCTTTATCCATAGCTTGGAGTTGAGAATGTGAGAAGAGTACCAGCACCGAATGATCATCCAGCCTTTATACAAGGTATGGCAAACATAGTGAAAAAGCATCTCGAATCAAATCTCGTTTGCTCTCCACAACTGTTGCTACGATGTCCCCACTGTGAGAGCAAAGTTTGTCATCAAACGAAGTCCTGGATTCGTTCTCTCTCAATCTAACCAAATAAAATAAACCAATCAATTCCCCAAAATCATTTCAAGAGCTTAATTTATTTTTGACTAGAGGAGTAGGCATTCTCTCACTAGTTAGAAACAAAATTAGGTCAAGATAGCTTTGGTCTAAATTTCCGTAAACAGAATATTTCTCAGAAGAATTCCAAGAAAGTTTTCTTTAAAGGTAGGAACAAACTCATTAGGCCATGAAGCACAATTCTAATTTCAACTAATCGGAAGGAAAATTTAACAAGATTATACCATAGCTATTGGCTGTAGAAACAGTTAAGATTTGAGCGTTTTCCAAGTTATATTTCAAATTTTCATTCAATTATCTCGAAAAACACTAGAATTCAAGGCAAATCGATATTGTCTCAATTTAATGACAATCGAAAAATTGAAATAATCACAATTCAGTAGGAAAGATACATCATGCTTGCTTTACCGTTACATTCCCAAGTGTACAGAAAAAAGTTTCCCAAACATTCAATTTTCGAGCCAAACAAGATGTAAACAGACTTGACTCGCGTGAAGCTGGTTGATCAAGTCTTGTTCTTCTGGAGACTTTTCTGATGATAACTTGACACAATTAATTCAACTTTTTATGACATCTTGTTCTGGGTTCTGTGTGGTGTTTTTTTTTCAACCAAACGATTAGAGAATGATGGTATAAACATCAGAATAAGAAGTGTAAATTGATCTCTTCCAGTCTTCCAAGATGAAGTATCTGGTAAGTTTTCTCTTTCGGTTGTGTTCTTGTGTATGAGTTTTACTGATCACTTCTATTTTGTCATCAACAACAACAGACACCAATACTTACCACCAACAAGCCTCATCATCTGTTGAAAGTGATTACTAGATGTATATCGAGTGATCATTTGGATTATCAATATTTGGAAAAAAGTAATCTACCCACCAATAAGTTTGAAAAATCTTTACCTTCTCTGCCGATACCAAATTTGGGCGAATCATGTGAACGTTTCTTGGAGTCTATGAGAGCATTACTTGACGATAAAGATGAATTTTATGAATTTAAGAAAAAGATTCAATACTTCCAAGGCAGAGAGGGTCATTTTTTGCATGATGAGCTTGTTAAACTCAATAAAGCCAATAAACACACAAGTTACATATCAGGTGAGTTCTCTTGAAGATTGATGTTTAGAATAAATCGTTCTAATGATGTTTCCATTATACTCTTCCAGAGCCATGGTTTGACATGTATTTATCATCTCGTACTCCTTTACCAATTCATTATAATCCATTCATGGCATGGAAAGAAGATCCTTCTCCCGAGATGAATGAGCCATGCATTCGTGCAGCTAACTTTGTAATAAGTGCCTTGAGATTTCGTCGATCATTGATGGAAAATGTTTTGACACCAGAGATCTTTCACATGAATCCTAAAAAAAGTAACACTGATTTTTACCGTAAAGTAATGAAACTTACACCGGCAGCTATAGCATTTTATGTTTCTGCTGCTTTCCAAGCTTTCCCCTTGGACATGAGTCAATATGGAAATCTATTTAATTCTACTCGCATACCTATGCAATCGAAAGACATTTTACAAAAATTTCCCCAATCAAAGCACATACTCATATTGAGTAAGGGCAATTTTTACACTTACGATGTGCTCAACTCTTCTGGTGATTTGAAATCCCCTCAAGAAATTTTTTCTGCCTTAAAGACTATTTGGGAATCGAATGATTCTCATAATACAGATAGTATAAGCATTCTGACCACATTGGACCGTGATGAGTGGGCAAAACATCGGGAAAGTTTACGGAAAAATCCTCAAAATGCCTCAAGTATCGATATGATTGACTCTGCAATATTAACTGTTTGCCTTGATAATGACATAGATATGACCCATGAGAAGGATCCTCGACTGAATCATGCTCACAATTTTCTTCATGGGTGTGTTAAGACTGACACTCCAAACAGACCTCTCAATCGATGGTTTGATAAATCTTTCTCAATGATTTTCTCAAAAGACAAACAGTGTGCAATAAACTTTGAACACAGTTGGGGCGATGGAGTGGCTGTTCTCCGATTTTTCAATGAAGTTTTCAATGACTCGGCGAAAAATAAGTTTGTAACACCGCAAACAAATCAAGACAAATCAATTGCCTCTCAAATCACTAAACTTAACTTTACAATCGATGGACAAGTGAAAGAAGCAATCAAAGAAGGCAATACCAAGTATCAAAATTGGACCAAAACTTTGGGATTGGATTATGTACTATATGATAAGATGGATCGCAATTATTTCAAGAAGAGCAAGCTTAGTCCTGACTCCATGTTTCAACTTGCATTCCAGATGGCATATTACAAGATATCATTCGGTAAAACTCCTGTCACCTACGAATCTTCATCGACAGCTGCTTTCAAACATGGTAAGTTTCACTTTCTCCTAGATTGACGTTCACAAATTTGACTTTTGTTTATACATTCCGATTAGGACGAACTGAGACTATTCGCCCAGCAACCTTGCAGACCAAGAAGGCTTGCTTTATGATCCATTCTCCGGTACAAAAATTCAGTAACGATGAGATTATGCAAGCAATACGAGAGTGCTCAGCTAAGCATTCTGAATTGACCAAAAATGCTGCTATGGGGAAAGGTTTTGATAGACACTTTTTTGCCATGAAATATTTAGCAATGAAGAGAGGGAAAGGCATACCGAAATTATATGAAGATCCAAGATATCTTTATGCCAATCATTTCACGCTCTCAACTTCTACCCTACATGGTGAATGCTTCTCAGGAGGAGGATTTGGTAAGTATTTACCTTGAAAAAATCTGGATCCTTACTATTTTTCTCATATTAATTAATCTTAATTAGGACCCGTGGTTCCTGATGGTTTTGGCCTAGGATATGGTTTCTTTGGTCAATCTTTGGGAGTTTTTTGCTCAACTTATAGACAGAATCGAAATGGAGCCGAATTTCTGAGGGCTCTGGTTGATTCAATGGATCAACTCGGTCGTATCATAGAGTCTAAGACATCTGCATAAAGTGCCCGCTTTACCTGTAATCTGTTTTGTATTTTCCTTAGAGTTGATTATTTGTAAAATTTTCTCAATTTTATGCCTTCAGAATTGAACTTTCCTCGGCTATTTTCGAATTTTTTAGTCAGACTTGACACCACCAGATTCTCTCTCGGAAACTAATCGGCTCTACCTCATTCTTATTCCCTCCGTTACATTCGGAAATCAAAGGGGATCTGAGATGAATCTCAGATAGGAGATTGGGTGTCAAAAATCGGTTATCAATGGAAATAACCAGGAAATATGATGAATATCATCTCTTGAAAAATTATCACTTGAGAACGATATGCCCGTGAAGTATGTTGTTTTCTTCCCGAAACAGCTCTCAAACTGCAATGAATGAAGATGATAGCCTCATCAGGAAAATAGCAATTTCTTATGTTAACTTTCAGGGAGAAAATTTGGAGCCTCATTAAAAACTTGTGGCCTATATAACAGCTCATATTATTGTCGAAGAAATGAGAGCTTCACATACAAATAGTACTACTAATCTCTGCAATCAAAGGACTTTTGGGACCTCTAACCTTGATCAGATCTTCTCTTCACTTTTCACCGAAGAGCTTCCCTATACGTTCATACTTTTCTAACCTCATCCTACTTGCTGGATCAATGAGCTAAAAAATAATGGCTAGAAAATGATCGACCATCCCTAGAAACGAACCATTAAAAAGCATCGTGAGAAGGATAGTCGACTTCGAGAAAGAACTCGCAAGAAAAAAGAGGGGAAAAGTTGGCAACTTTTCGAGAGCTATCTAGAGAGCTCAATAATCTATTAATCTTTAAAACAATCGTAACTGTGCCTACAAATTCGTCATAAATCCATGATACCTACGATAGGTCAGCGCTTGTTATCAGCACTATCTGCTATCACCCATAACTCACCACTAGATTGGAAAATTCCCTTAAACTATTCAAGAACCGTTAGATTCGAAGATTTTGTTTCCCATATCTAAACAATCAATGATCGAGAAACTTCGTGACTGTAAGTCAAGTCTTATTTCGAACTGGTTTCATCCCACGAAGCAAATTGATTAATTTTCGAGAGCTCTAATCTTCATCGTATGACATTATTGGTAACGTAATGAAGATTGGGTGATCTTATGGGATATGATCCAAGTGATGGAAGAGAGTGTATCTTGAAACCGAGTAGTCAATATCAGGAGTACCCAGGAGTTGAGCAAAAACGAAAAAAAGAGAGAAAAATTCAAGTACCCATAGTGAGGAATGTCTCTCTGTGTTCAGGGCGACCCGAGCACGGATGAATGTTGCCATAGAGAAAAAGACAGCGAACAAGATACTTTACTTTGTTACGTAAGTTGACTTTCATCGATAATGGAGAGGGAAAAGAAAAGAGAGAGAGAGAGAGAGAGAGAGAAAAAAGAGGCAAGTGAGAGAAGTATCAGAAGAGAGGGAACAAATGGCAAGAAATAAAAGAAAGTTGATAGTTCTTACCCGAAAAACATCTCTCCACTTATATACACTATCGGAATCAATATCTTTCATCTAGCATCGATTTTTCTTTTGTCAAAAAATTCGAAAATTTATCCCAAAAAACATATATTCAGTGAAAGTTTGACTTGTATTTCGCGAAAATTTTTTTCTGTTTTTACTCAGAGTTGGCCTGTACTCAGGGTGATATTGCCATTATTCCAGTCCAAACGGTGCAATCATACCCACCTTTCAGGTATTCATAATCAATTCACGTGGTGCCTATATTTATATATATATAAAAGAAAAAGTTGACAAGTTGGATAATCGTTCATTATTATTCATGAAAACGCTGATCATCATCATCAAATTCAATGTAACATCGTTTTTCTTCACCATTCATCCACTACTCTTTCAATGATACTCTTACCACTTGAGATAAATTCATCCAGTTCTTTATCGATATCACGGACAATAGTCTCTCGTAATTCTCGATCCACAATAATCTCATCACATCATGAAAACAAGCGGAACGTGGAACATTCAAGTTTCCCAATTTGCCACCAAGACAATCAATCCTATTCGACAAGTTTTAGAAAATCTAAACGCTTCACCAAATCCAGAGAAAGAATTTATATCTCTATCAATAGGTAAGAAAAACTGTATTCTATCAGCCTATGAGAAACTTTATCAAAACTTTATGACACTTTTTGATACTCGATATTTAACAACTCGTGAGTTACTAGAATGAAGTAGTTTTTCGTTTCCGCTATTTTCTTCTCCCCTAATTCTGTTTATGATGTCAGTTCTTCTACGACTTAAAACATTATATTGTTTGTTAATTGCGTTTTCTAGGAGATCCCACTATTTTCGGCAACATCGAACCTCATCCAACCATCATGGAAGCCATGATCGAAAGTCTTAAAAGTAATAAATACAACGGATATCTACCTTCCAATGGCTGTGAAAGTGCTCGAAAAGCAATTGCCGAGTATTCTTCCATTAATGGACTTCAAATAGATCCAAGGGTTAGTACCAGAGAGAATATTTTCGTTTCGATATCTTCTTGTTTGTTACGTCCTTATCATTCATCATAATCAATATCGTCATTTGATTGACTGATAACGATATCCATCGATATAGTGATGTTTTGAGGTGTCGATTGATGAGATCATATTGATTTGTGTTTTCTTAGTACACATACAAATCTTTCTCTTATCATTTTTGAACATGATAACAAAGATTCCCAATTATCATACTTTGCTACATTATTTTCTTCTGAACATTATTCTCAGCATTCATGCTTTTTCGATCAATTTTCTTTCTCTTTCTCTCTCTACCAATTCATGAATGAGATCTGCAGCTTGATTGATGTAAACAATCTTGATCAACATAATAGATCCTTGAATAATAATGAAGGACCAATTCTTGAGGGAATCTTTCGAGAAAAAAATTTCCATATCTCAGAATTTGAGATTCCAAATCTGAGCAGTAACATTTTTCGAGTGAGAGTAGGTCATTTTTTCTTCACAAAAAAGAAAATATTAACCGCTTGGTGACAGTTCTCAATGTTATCAGCATGCTGAGTACTTTTTCAAGGAGATGTTTGTTACTCTAATCAGTTGCCAAGATCGTTTGATTTGAAGATCTGTAATCGAAGCAGGCAAAGCAGAAGTCAACGAGAGTTTTATCAAGTTCTTTTGCCCACGAAAAAGGAGAAGTATGACTCAAGAGAAGATAATGTATAAATGAACAACAATTTAACAAGCAGCTTATCGATCAAGATTAGCATCAGTATCTTTACCCTTTCATATTGAATTCATTTTTTTGACCCGATTCAGTAGTATTTACAAAAACCGTGATGAATATGAAAAGATGATGCTTTTTAGTGAAAGTTGATAGAATTCTTCAACTTCTTGCTGATTGGAATATTTCATAAATTTATGCTCAAGATTGTGCTACTCGATATTTACAGATTCGTCGTTTTCTTCGTTCATTGAATTTTTGAGCTATGAGAACCAGTAACATAGTTATTGAGATCAAATTTCACTCAGTTTTTTTGTCACTTTTGATTCTAAAAGTTTCATTTTCAGTCATTTTAGACTAGTAGAAAAAGTATCAATCATATTTTTCTAGTATGAATGAACAATCGAAAAAAATAAATGAGGGCTCATGTACTTTACTTCACCTTTCTTATCATATAACTTACACAGCTTCAAGAAAAAATATGATACCATACGAACTTTTGGGTGCTTTTGGGCTCAAATGACTCCTTTTGTTGATAGTTCATTCTGACTCATGCACACTTTATCGATATCTGCTATACTCACTCTTTTGGGAAAATTTCAGCTACTTGGTGCAGAATTTTTTATCAATAAAGCCTCAAATTTCTGATAACATCTCTAGATGTACCTCTTGGAACGTCTACGTAAATCATTTGAGAGCAAGAACATCATCATAAGATGAAACATCTTAGCACACACGTCTGAGTAAGATATGAACCAGAGTTTACCAGTATTTCAGGAGAAAATCCCGTCAATGTATTATGCAACTTTTTCCCTTACTGAACGATGCACTTCATGATGCTGATGAAACCTCTCAAACAAAAATATATTAATATATATATATTTTTATCAAGTCAGCTAAAAATTAGTTTTTCTTCAACAAACAATAGATCTAACCACAAAATCGAATGATTTCTCTTCTTTATTTCAAGATGCTTGGCACTTGAACGAAGGAAGTCATTTTCGTACCTCTTTCATCTTGATATTTCTTTTTTTGTTTTTCCTTTTTTTTATAACTGATAAACACGAGGAAAGAAATTTGATCAGTATTCTCTTGAGAAAATTTATCTCATCAATTTGTTCTCTATCTTTTACAGGATGTTATTATAACCAGTGGTTGTTCACATGCTCTGGAAATGTGTATCGGAGCAATTGGGCAGCCTGGTAGCAATATTCTACTTCCACGGCCAGGATTCCCTTTGTATCAAACACTCTGCAATAGCTTCGATATTGACATAAAATACTATAATTTACGGCCTGATCACAAATGGCAGATAGACTTGAAAAATTTGGAATCATTGATAGACCAGAATACTGTGGCAATTGTTTACAATAATCCTTCCAATCCATGTGGATCAGTTTATTCGAAAGAACACATATTGGAATTCATGAAAGTTGCAGAACGATATCGATTGCCTGTGATCGCAGATGAAATCTATGAAAACCTCGTATTCAGTGGGCAACAATTTATACCATGTGCAAGTCTTATGCCGGAAGTTCCGGTATTATCATGTGCTGGTACAACTAAAAAGTAGGTCATATATTCATGATGTTTTCGAGAGAATTCATGTATTTCCTCTATCAGATTCATGGCTCCTGGATATAGATGTGGCTGGATTGTGATCAATGATAAATTCGGTAGATTTGATGAAAAGGTGAGCTCATGTACTTTGATGATAAATTTTACTGATAAAAATAAATTTTTCATAGTTTCGAAGGGGCCTAAATAATTTAACTCATCGAATAGTTGGCTGTAATTCGATTGTTCAAGGAGCTCTACCAAAAATTCTGAAAGATACTCCAAAAAAATTTTTTGATGATAATATAGCTTTTATTCAAGTGAGTATTTTGGTGAAATAATGTACCAACACAATATTAAATTCTTAAATTTTGGTTCTTCTCATTCTTTTAGAAAAATGCTGAAATTTGTTATTCGATGCTGAAGAGAATTCCAGCTTTGAGGCCTATCATGCCCGAAGGAGCCATGTACATGATGGTTTGTGTGCTGTTTTGATCTTCTCCATGGTGATTGATTATAATTTTTGGACATCTTTTTAAATTTTCCAGGTTTCCGTTGATTTGTCTCATTTTCCTGATATAGAGTCTGATATTGCGTTCGTTGAGATGCTGATGAGCGAGGAATCGGTGTTCGTTTTGCCGGGGAAAATATTCAATATCGACAATTTTGTGCGTATCGTACTAACAGCTCCAACTGAATTACTACTTGATGCTTGTCAAAGATTGGAAAAATTTTGCTCTAGACACTCGATTTCGAATGGAAATTTTGAAGTTCCTAGTGACAGAAATTCTTTGAAGACGAATCTCCGGAAGACTGTCGCTGTAGACTAATATTTTAACTATGTTATTTGAACATGTAGATACTTTTGATCAAATTGTAAGATGCTTGATGAATCAATTGGGAAGAAAGAATGCTAGAAGAAGTTTATTTGAAATCATTCATATTGATACTTCTACAGAGAGCTTAAATTAATGAGCATTCTCTTCATTTCCAGCCTGACAATCATATATATATATATATATTATGAAAATTTTATGACATAAATAAGCAGGATTTTTTTTGTAATAATCATGGTCCTTAAATAGCATATTCTTTCCATGATGCTGTTGGGGCTTGTTCCTTGTGCCTGAAGTAAATTATATCTACAACTATCATCAGATACTGAGATTTTCTCACCTAGATGTGCATAACAAATAGAAATATCATGCAATAAATTTGCAGCGATTCTGTGGAAAAATTCCAGTTTTCATCATCAAAATGGCGGGAAAATGTCTTGTAGTCATGCTGAAAGCAATGTGAGAATACAATCGTTACATCGAGACGATCGTTTCGTTGACCATTGTATTCATTCAACGAAGAGGCAATTGTACTTGTGACTGTGATACTATTTTCTTATTCTCTGAGGATAGGTACAGCGGTCAATTATTGTGAATTTTATTATTCAAAAATTTGATCAATTCGATAGATATACTTTCAGGCTAACATAATTAGAATGGATAATAAGAATGGACAACATTCATCAAAAGATTGTAGAAAAAAATGGTATAAAATAAAAGCAATGCCCATGAATTATGAGAAGTTTGAGATGAGGCATTTCAATCTGACAAAATTTGACCATAGAATTTGAAATAGAGGAGAAGAAAAGCGTCAACATTTATTGCTCAATAATCCCATTTTCTTACTTTATATTAATTGATCAACTGTAACCGTAAACGATAACCGACCATTTCCGGAGGTGATCACTCACTGTCGATCGGGTTGGCATACATTTTCTTTCAAATACAATTGTACATAAGAAAAAACCAACACACAATGATTTGCATTCTATCAACACCTACGATATTTATATGTTGCCCCCAGGTAGGTAGCACATTACCCAAAACCAACTGATGATTGAATCACATCTACATGGTGATTCTTGCTTCCCTGGGAAGACAATCGGATGAGGTGTACTAAGCCTTTGTTTTACCTTTTGAAGGGAACAGAGAGAGAGAGAGAGAGAGAGAGAGAGAGAGAGAGAGAGAGAGAGAGACGGTTTTCGGGACTCATAAATCGTCTATTCTAGAAGTGATAGCACATGTAATCGATGATAACAACGATTATGAAATAATTTTTTTTCTATTATCTCTCTACAAGAGATCTTGAGTGAACTTCTTCATTTTCATCTCTCTACTTGAGAGCGTTGACTAGCTCGGTAAGATGATGTGTGTACAAGTCTAATAGTCTTCCATTGATTTACTGTCCAAGTGTGTGTGTGTAAACGCTGTAGGAGTACCAAAGTAATCCATACCTTTTTGAGCCTTAATAGTCGAAACGCAAAAAGTATGAAGAATGCTTCACATCGCCATATCACATTTCTCTCCAATGTTTCTAATGCTTAATTAATGATGCCTGATTAACCTAGATCAATCATAGTAAGTTATGAATAAGATTATGTAATTAATGTTGCTTTTTTATTCTGTGTTGTTTGGAAGCCAAATTTGTACTACCAATGACCCAACCATATATTATAGCGTCTAACGTTCGGCCGAGTCCACAGAAGCCAAGTTCCAGCAGTTGTAAATTCAACCTCAAGTGAACCACTTTTCCCACCGAAAGTAGAGAGAAAAATTTGTGTTCAGATTTTTTTTCTCTCTCTGGGCATTTAACACTATGGAATTGTGAGAGGAACACTAATTTCCTCTAATCTCGAAGGATTCCGAAATTGACAAGATTTGTGACTGAAAAAAGTTTGGTTTGATTTTAATTTTGTGAAGTAATTAGATCGCGTTTGGATCATCGATTTGAAATTTTGATCGAATTTGTCCCTCTTTAGTTGATCTGGAGAATTGATTCATCATGGCTGAATCAGTTTGGATTATGATCACCCTTCCAACATCCCAAATTCCAGATATACCAGAATCTATGCAAACTAATAGTGATTTTGCTTCAAATAATAAAGGTAAAGTTCTAATGATAATTCTGATAATTAAACTGCAGCATAAGACTACAGGATGCCCTCTGATTTTCTTTTCTCAGATCCTATGAAATTCACTAGGTTTTATTGCTTGATCATTATTCCAAGATTCTAGTATGACTTTTCGGCTAGATTTAATCGAACGATCGTAAGCTCTTGAATTGAAGATTAAGACAAGGCCATAAAGTTGATTGGATCACATGAGACAGAAATTTTCCGTTGAAACGTCTTTTTTTAGCTTATCATGCTCTTGAAAGCATATTATAATCACTCCTATCATGAAGACAAGTTCAATTCAATTATTTGAAATATTTTTCGGTTCTTAAAGCGTGGGAAAAAATTGTTCCAACTATATATTCCAGAGTAGATCAGTGTAGGGCTCATTTTCAGGTAAAATGCAACTGGAACGAAGATTTTTTCATGCAATCAAGCCGGTGTATTGTTATCAAATTCAAAAAGTTTATTTTCCCATCTGACTGTAGAAGAATCTTCTCCATGAACTGTTATTCTGTGATCGGCTTAATGTGAAATTATGATAGACTTTTCATGGTTAGTTGTCTAGTTAGTTTTGTATGAGAATGATTCATTACCTTGACTATATATCGTGCAAATCAATTACTGTAAAGGTCAAAAATTGAAAAAGACTCCGAAATTTTGTTTTCCATCCCTCTATGATACTCTCCTAGTAGACAAAGTTCGCACCAACATTGTTGGAACACTACCATTGCACCAATCGTTTGCAACTATTGGAGTAATTTCATTGATAGAATCATATGGAATAAGCTTCTTGATAACTGAAAAACTTCGATAATTCTCAAATTTTTCTTACAGGAAAGCAAGAGAATGCTACAAAGGATTGCAAATTAGCAACAATTCCCTTTCTGAAATCGGTAGGTAAAATTTTTCCCTCCTCATATTTTCGTCACAATTAGCCCGACATGCAATTGTTCACATCAATATGAGAATATTTGAGTCAGAATGGTATCCATTGTCCAGAATGAGCCTTATCTGTCATTCCAAAACAATTTTATCCTTCAAATTCTTGATTCGTAGGTGCTGGAAAAATCGCTGGAAGAGCTAGAAATTAACAATGCTGTTTGGATCAAAACGTCGGATGACTGCTATTATCATGTCTACTTTACGTGTGATGTGGATAAAAGTGATGAGGTTATCCAATACATTCATGAACAAGGTGTTGGTGTGATGCCTAAAACATTCATCGGGTAAGATATTCATCTCTTTAGATGGAGAAAATTACATCACAACAAAATATTCCCCCTGAAAAAATTCGAGCTCACTCCGTTCTCTTCACACAGAATAATTCCCTTTTCCTTGGCATATACTAATGAGGATGATACTGAGATTACATATGCATTCACCGGGTGAGTTGATTGATGGTACATTCTTTCGATCCATGATTACAAATCAATTTGTTTGGTCAATTGTTTTGCCTAAAATAGTGATGAGGAAGATGAAAAAAAAGTGGCCACAAAACAATCGGGCTTCAAAGCGATGCAAGAAAAATTTCTCAAATCAGTGACCGCTCGATTGACCGTTGCTCAGGTCGTGGCCAGTGTTCAAGCTGGTGCTGAGTTGACATTCGATTTTGTGTGCATGATTTTATGTGCAAGTTGGCTTGCCGCTACTGGTCTTCTCGAAAGTGATGTGGTCACTTTGGTGGCCAGTATGCTGGTCTCACCACTCATGGTATTTACATATTCCAAGATATTTCAAGATCCCATTTGATGGCAATCATTCATTTGATTATCTTTATTTAAACCTTATTCGATCAGGGACCTATAATGGCCATGACTTTTGGTCTGATTGTTCGAGATGGACAGCTTCGAAATCTTGCAGTTCGAAATGCCTCTTTTGGATTCCTCGCCTCAATAGTTTTTGGTAAATACAGTTCTCATTCATATGGGAAGATGAACAATAATTCATCTACAACATGCTTGTTCCTTTACAATTATCATAGGATTTTTCTATGGCTTGATAATATTACCCTTTCCAAACCAATATAAACCATCATCCATATGGCCATCCGATTTCATGCGAGCTCGAGGTGAGCTTCGTATTCTGTGGCTTGGTGCAATCATAGCCTTACCATCGGGTGCTGGTGTAGCTTTGTCCATATTATCGGGCAATCAGTCATCATTGGTTGGTGTAGCCATTTCAGCATCTCTTTTGCCACCATGTGTCAATACGGTATGAGTAAATTTTTTTCATTTTAATCACTCTATAAATTGATCTAATGGTAATTGTGTTACTGTCTGATCATTTTTGGCACCCAAAGGGATTATTGTGGTCATTGGCAGTGATTCGTTCTGTTCGCGCTTTTTATGAGAATGCTGAGCCAGTGTTCGTTAATATTGGGAACACAACCAGTCAAATAATGATGAAACCATCCTTAACACATGATAAGGGATATGAATATTCATATTCAATGAATTTGGCCTATGAATGCCTGATTTTAGGAGTGGTAAGCTTCGGACTTGCTATGGTCAATGTTGTCTGTATATTGGTAATGTCTTGGATCCTCCTGAAAGTAAGTGATTAACGTGAAGATCAAATAGTTTTTTTCCATCTCTTGAGTCCATTTTCTATTAGATCAAAGAGGTCACTCCATCAAGCAAGATTCCTTCACCCCAATCACGATTTTGGACTGAAGATGTTAAAATTGCTCGAGATTATAACACACATGGTCAGCGTAGAGACACTTTACCTCATGAATTATTGCATGAATGGGCTGTGAGTATTGAAATGAGGTGTATACTCACCATTAATAGATGATCGATATCTTTTGAATTGTATTTTGGAAATTAAATATCTTCTAATTTTTCAGCAAATTGCTGGTCTCAATCCAGAGGAAATCTTGAGTCAAGATCCAAGTGCCCAAATAACACAGATTCATACGCTCAAAGATTTGATCAAAGATGTGGAGGAAGATGAAATTTTCCAGCAAATCTATTTGAACACAAGACCTGAGGTAAGATTGAATCAATTGATGCCATGGAGCTCATGTGTATCTCATCGTTTTCTCACCAAAGGCTGATATTGTACGCAAAATGAGCTTACTCCCTGGCCAAGGAATGGATGCACATAGATTTCCGGAAAATTTTGCCATGAAAGATATGGAATTTGGACGATCACGCCAGAGATCAATAGCGATTCCAGTTGAGTTTGATTTGAATTTTCTCCTTTCATTGAAAATTTATGCCGACAATTTTTTATTGATGCTTGATTTTTTCCGATTACAGGAGGGTAGTAGACGAAGTTTGAGATCTCCTCGCAATTCAACCGAAGGACGACTTAAGAGAGGCTCTATCAATCCAATATCCAACTCTTGGGACACAGATTTTCTTCATCGAAGGCGACGAAGTAGTGTTCTCACCAGACGATCTCTTCGAAATTTCGAGCCTGGAGGCAAATCTCTTTGGCCTCGTCGAGGTTCGGAGATGAGAGTAGGCTTTGATGTTCATCGACGAAATCGAAAAAATCCTCAAAATCCGGGAGAAAATCCTGACATCATTGAGAATCCATGAATGGCTAATGGTCAGGAATTGACTCTTCCCTAGCTTCATTAAAATTTTGCGAGAATCTTTCGAAACACTTTTAGAAGATATTTTATTGGAATTAGTAAGAAAAAAGTTCATCTTCAGAAGAAATAATCATCTTTGAAAAATACCTCGAACTTCTTCTTGCAGCAACTGAGATTTCACTAGAACTTTTTGTAAATACAAATATGCATATCTTTCCTTCCATTTAAGCCATGACACATTAATATCATGCAATTGATTTGAAATCTTATTCAATCTTATTCAAAAAGTTTATATGTGAGATGTTTTCATCGCCTTTGATAAAAATAATCAATTGCTGGGGAGGAGTGAAAGATCATCGCCCTCAACATATTAGATTCCTTCGACTCTCAGTTGTGAATTCAAGCATGAATTGACCCTTTTTTCGAATCAGAGAGCTTGGTTGAAAATTGAATCATAAGTGAAGAGTTAATTAAAAGGATCATATTAAGATCTTACAAGCATTTTTTTAGCGTTGGAATTTCTACAATTCAAATATGATTGCTTGATAACGGATATGCAAGAGAGTGGAACGTTTGTCGATTAAAATGGAACTAAATTATTAGCATCCTCTCTATTTCTAGCCTCTTTCAGCTCGATATGCACAACAAACAGATATTTCATACAATGAATTTCCAACAATTAGCTGGAAAAATTCCAATTATCATGATCAAATTGATGGGAAAATGTTTTGAGGCCATGTTGAAGGTAATCATTACATATATCGTTGAATTCATTCAACGAAGAGGCGATTGTATCCACTGTGTAACTATTTTATTTTCCTCTGGAGATAGCTACAGCAGTATTGTGAATTTTCTTCTCATATATTATCGATTTGCCTTTAAGCTGACTTCATCAGAGCAGATAGCTTTTTTTCTATTAAAATGGACAATTCTCCACGAAATTGTGAGGAAGAGGAATAAAAAATTTAAAAAAATGCCCAATGAATTATGGGGAGTTCAAGATGAAGAGTTTAAATCTTGTGAATTTGATCATAGGAATAGGATTAAAGGAGAAGAAAAACAACAGGTAACTTCATCTTTTGGAAAATTTTTCACCCTTGAATCTGATTATCAAGCCTCCTATAAATAACTTCTGTTAGCACGATAAATTTCGATTGGTAAAACCTGGCATGATAAAATTGATCTTATAATTCGATTGGAAATTAATTGCTCTTCAGTCTGGCTCATGATGAACCTTTCTTTAAAATTTTACAATAATTTATTTATCTTTCCATGAAACGTTACTTTTCTCTTTGAGATCGATGCTCTCTTCGTTGTTAATTTTTGATTTGTTCGGGAATTGACCGGTCAATAGTCACATTATTTTCAAATTGAAGGATTCATTGACTGGTCAACAGCAAAATCTAGAACTATTCAAATCTACTTCCACGTGGATAAAAGGAAATGTAACCACTATCGAGCAGATGATTGATCACAGATTGAATGAGTATAGCATGTGTGTAGACAACATTAGTCAATTAACTTTTATCTTTAGCGTGGGAAATGAGATAAAAGAATGATAATTCTTGAACAATCTTGTGACGAACTTTATTGATAATGAATGAACTTTTTCAACAATTTACCCTGTCGATAACCTGGTAACGATATTCAACACCATACTTTCGGGAAAATGATGACCTCGCCAATAGTTGCTGCTGCTGGATTGGTATCCATCACATATTCATCTCTAACACTCTCCCCGAAACATTCAATGATAGAGTGTCCCACTGATGGATGGTCATTAAACTCACCATGAAACACCTCCAGAGATACGGGAAACATTATACATCTAGAAGTGGAATGGAAAATTACTGAATTGCATGAGAAGAAGGTCTTTCTCCATGTCTCTCTCTCTTTCTTCCATTTAATAGACTGTCTTGGACCATCCGGTGAGAGATAAATTCATTGGAGATAAAAACTTTTACTCTTATACCGTCCCAGTCCATTACTCTTACCTTGACTGTCCAAAAAGAAGAAAACTTGAATTCAAGTATATAAATGTATGCTATCGACCGAAAAGTTCAAGAGCGAATTTTTGAATATACATGTATATACATGTATATGTGCACACTATGAAACTTTATACTCGAAAAATTTTCCATTCATACAAATGAAATCTAAAATGAAAAATATTTGGAAAAGAATATTTTTTTGTTCATACTTTGTCAGATTATTATTATTATTATCTGTTACAATTTATCTTTTCGGTCTCTCTGCCTTCCTCTCTCATTTGGATGATCATGGAATACTCGAAAAAAAATAAGTGAGAACACTTATGATTATCTCAATATTGTTGTTATATTTATTGTTTCCAAAAATTCACTAATTGATCCAGTCACAAATGATGATGCTTTTTCTCTTTCTTATTTTCTTTCTCTTTATTGGTAATACATATATAAATAAGAAAGAGATAGAGAAAGAGAAAGAGAAAGAGAGAGAGAGAGAAAAAAGATGGTTGAAAAGTTGTCGACCTCCAGTCGAGAATTTTTACTGCAAAACAGCAAACCAAACCAGTTCTTTAATAGAAGGAATCAAATAATAAAGTATATGGATGTGTACATGGTGTGTATGAATGTACACAACATATACGATGTTTTTAGAAATTGAATAAAATTTATCAAATAAACATCAGTTAGATATGATCAAAAATTTACCCTCAAGATGTGTGTATGTGATTCTTCTATGGCGAGACAACTTTCATATTCGTATGAGCGAATGAGTTGTATTGATAAATTTGTGATATTTTCTAATTAGCGGCCATAAGCCATGTTAATTACACTTGGAAAAAATTTCTCTTGTACATTGTAAACCGATAATCTCTTTACATCGAATGCTTATTCTTGATCATTCTCTTTGATTCGACTATGCAATCAAATGACTACGAAAATCCATTGTTGCTTCTATCGGTGCCCTGAGTGATGGTCATTTTACATTGTATATACACTGTACATTCAGTTAATTTAATCATCCCCTTCAAGCCAGCCGATATCCATTAATCTAATCGAAAGGCTTCATACACACATAAATGTATGGAAAAAAATAATCTCTAAGAGTAAGTATTGTGAATAACTTCTCATATTGTATTGAGTATTGTGAGTGTGTAAACAATATCGTCCGAACGAAGTTAACGTTAACAACGAAAATGAAAGTTTTCAATTAACTTTTTGGAGCTCGTATTTTGTCTCTCTCTCTCTCTATTTTTCCAAAACTCACTCTTCTTCTTCCTTCCTTGCTCTCACTTTTCCTCTCTCTCTTTCCAACACTTGCCAAAACCAGCCAAGTGAGAGAGTGAAACATCATCCATGATGGTAACACCATCAATATTATCATCATCATTCCAACAACTGTTGGATCGAGAGCTTCCAATAATGTCATCATCATCATGATTATACTACGCTTCCTCTCTCTTTTTGACACTGTTTAATACTCGTGCAAGTTCTTCTTTCTCTCGCTCTCATCATTTATGTACACTCTAAATACTTTGTTTAAATTACATACATATATGTATATATTGTTATCAATATGAAACAATGGTCATTCCAGTGATGATGCCTAAATTTGTTGTTGCTTCGATTGGAACCATCTATATGTGATATTGTTGCCATTCTCAAATTTGGTAGGCTAAATGCGTTTTGAAGGTACAAAAACTGCTTTTCACTTTTCCAGTTCAACGAAATATCAAGAGAAAGAGAGAAAAAGAGAGAGAGAGAAAGTGTGATGAAAGCTGCTTGTATTGAGTATTGAGTATTGAGTACAGTGACTGTGATTGTTTAAGCTGATTTCACTTTCTTTTTTTTCCACTTCTTTGCTATTCTTTCACTTTCACTTTTCTCTCGTTTGTATTGTTTCATCATCATCTCTTTCTCCATTACCATCAAGTGTCCAATGATAATAATGATGATTAGTGTGTGAATTGGAAATAATCAAAATTTCAACTAGCAACAAGCAGGTAAACCTAGCATTTTAGCAACACTTTTTCCCTTCTCTACCTCATCATCAATCCTTTTACATTCCAAATTTATTTTTCTCTCTCTTTTTCTCTCTCTCACTCATTTGCCTTTGGTTTCATCCTGTTGCTTTGATTATGTGATTCTAAAATTATTTAAATTTCGATATCTTCTGTTTCTCTTTCTGTTTGACCTCTGTCCCAATCTTAACGATTACTCGAGAATACATTACTTTCTCTCTCTCTTAATACCTCACTTGACCACTTGATCGTTGATATAGTTTTTCCGTTTTTTTGACGAAAAAGTTTGAGATAGAAAGTGATAGAGAGAGAGAGGAAATTCTGGAAAAATTCCTACATGAGGAAAGTGAGAATGATGACCGACTGATTGTTGATCCTTAATGGAGTTGGTGATCTGAGCTATCCTTTTCTCAGTTGGAAATGATGGTGATGATGATGTTGGAATCACTGATCTAATTCAAATGAACGATAAAGTGTAAAAGAGAAAGAGAGAGAGACAGGTTAAGAGAGAGAATGTGTGTATGTGTAATCATCAATAAAACCAACTTTCCTCATTGACTGGAACTAACCGCCTTTGTTTTTTTACCATCTTTTTCTTCTCCACAGAAAACGAATCAATAATCAAGAATAATTATCATCATCTTCCTCATCATCATCGTCATCCAATTTTGACCAGAAACACTTCTACATACACACACATCTAGCCAACAATTATCATCAACATAAATCGTAATAAACATCTACCTACTCTCATCAGGCCTTAACCGAATTAGCAAGCCCTAAATATACATACCTCCAAAACTCGTTCGCATATTTCATCAACATTCATAAAGGTAAACAAAGAGTTAAGAGAAAGAGAGTAAAGAGAATACAAGAGCCCGTAAAACAGCCGATTGTCACCCTCATCATTATATCGTGATCATAATCATCATAATCAACTGTCTCTCTCAATTTCCAAGATCTTCAACCAAGCAATCAGTCAAGCAGCAATACGCCGTTAAAGGTTGAGGAAATAGTTCAAACTTATTCGGCGGAGGAAGAGGGAGGCTGAAACGCGATTTAGAGACACCAAATTTTTTTTATTCTTTATTTCTTACTTTACTTTATACTGTGCTCCAAGTTCAAAGCGTGTCACGAAAAAATGGAGAAAAGAAACAGTTTATTTGCATTAGCTAGTTTTAACTGAGAATTGGTTTAAAAATCATTATCAT
The DNA here is from genome assembly GCA_003956705.1 of Brevipalpus yothersi. NCBI lineage: Eukaryota > Metazoa > Arthropoda > Arachnida > Trombidiformes > Tenuipalpidae > Brevipalpus > Brevipalpus yothersi. The sequence continues at coordinate 78,419 of QZCP01000457.1, read as the reverse complement.
CAGAACATCAACACTACCACCACCATCATCATCATATGGTCAAGAGGATTGATCGTAACCAACAATCCGTTCTTGTCACTATTTCTGTGTGATTTCAACTCGCTCAAGGGTAATAAGAGATCGATTTTTGGGCTTCAAAGAAATTCTCGAACGAAAATTGAACGATACGATTTTTTCCACTCTTCAATAATCATTTTCATGATTTCAAGCGTGCTGATTTCATCCTGCAATTCACCTTGATTGTTTACTTTGAACTTGATTGGCTTGTGTGTTTCACTTTGAAGTTGAATTTTTTTTTTCTTTTCTTTTTGCTCACATTTTCGCTTCTATTTTATTCTCATTTCTATTTCTTGCCATTTTGTCTTCCTTTAAACCACTGTGTGTGTCTATCTGTCTGTTATTGATACGAAAAGGAAAGCAAAAAACATATTTATCTAACTGTGATCTAATCATGGGTTACGATTTGGATCGTTTCATCGGTTCCATAGATGAAGAACTCAAATGTCCAATATGCTGTGGGGTTCTTGAGGATCCCTTACAAGGCCAACGGTGTGAGCACGCTTTTTGTCGTAAATGCATCAACGAATGGATGAGAACCTCAGAAACATGTCCAGTGGATCGTAATCAACTTCAATCTACCCAATTGCAGCCAGTTCCTCGGATTGTTCGCAATATGTTGAATCACCTTCAAATTAAATGTGATTTTGTCGCAGAAGGCTGCCGGGAAGTAGTTTGCCTCGAAGATCTTGCGTCACATCGATTGGATTGTGAATATAACCCGGAGCATCCGATACCATGTGAAAAAGATTGTGGTGCCATGGTTCCAAAGAATCAATTGGACAAGCATGATTGTATAAAAGATCTGAGAACTTTAATCTCTAGCCAACAGAAAGAAATTCAAGAGCTCAAATCGGCCATCTCCATACTAGTGTCTCTCAGTGAACAGCAACGTCGAATGGCATCGCTCAACAATTCATCCTTGAATGATTTATCAGAGCGATACGATTTGTTAAAAAATTCCATTGCCAATCTAGAAAAACCGATACAACAAATACTTCAACTAGCTACCCGTAGTGAATCGCTGCCAGGTGAAACCAACACAATCAAGGATAAACTTGCCGAAGAGACCACACTCGAAATATATGTGTCCAATGTGGATCGATGTGTTAGTGCCGGTAATTTGAGAGACTATCTATCTCGAAATGATGTTAATGCGATCGCCTGTAAAGAAGCTCTATTTCGAGGATGGAAAAATGATTTTCGTGTCACGATATTTAAAAGTGATCGAGCGAAAGTGTTGGATCCCAATCTGTGGCCACGGGGTATTGTTTGTTTTGTTTGTGGAGAATATTATTCAACAAAAACCGAAGGCAATCGTGATCCTCAAGAGCCGGGACCCGATTCAATAGTCAAGGCATCTCCATCTCCATGGATGATTTCTTAGGCAATTTATTTTTCTCACCATTATCTCATCATATATGTTCACCCTGCAAATATAGACAAGTGAGGGAGAGAGAAAGAGCTAGGGGGAGAGAAAAAGAAATGCCCTGAAGAATTTTTACCCACTAACTGGAACTCATCATTTTGGTCTCATTCTCTCTCCCCTTCTCATCTATCTCAATTTTTACAGAAAAACATTCTTTGTGTATCATATGTTCAACTTTTTTTTGTCTTCATTCGTACACTTCTTAGCATTTTTTACCAAAACTTCCCACGCTTGTAACGAGGGAACATGTCTGTATATCGATCTGTTGAGTACTGTTTTCAGGATTTTATCACGAAAAATATTCAAAAAAATGCTCACTATGAATCATTTTGTTGTTGCAGATTGGAGGGAATTCTTTTTTTGACACATAGAAGTAGTTCTTTTCAAGCACTGATTATCCCTATAATCATTGGTTTGAATTGCTTAAATGATAAAAATCTTTGAAAAACAGGCACAGTGGAGAATGGTTTGAAAAAATCATCAAGATTTGAGTCAGAGAAGTTGGAGGAGTCAGATGAAGAGAAAGAGAGAGAAAGAGAAAAAATCTCATGGGACTTGAGTGATATTGAGCACTGTTATTGCCCGGAATCAGTCGCTTGATGATGAGCTATTCCATCCTTTGTGCTTCCAACCACCAAACTTGTGAGAAAACTTCGGCGGCTTAAAAAACTTGGGACCTTTGAACTTATGTTTGTAAAGCTTTTTCATTTGTTTCATCTGATGATATCAATCAACTTCGTGCTTCTTCGGATGAATTTGGCCAAGTGTATTGGAATCAAGCAATTGAAAATCTTTGTTTGCCAAACTGTTAATCAGCAAAAACAAAGCGACAAACTCTATTACTGTTGGATGAGCAAAGAGAAGAAGAAACAAAAACAACACAAGAAATTACTTATCACATTTGCATAAACATCAAGTTAGCATCGATGTACTACACACACTTGATAGACGATGGATTCGTGGTATGTAGAAGAAAGATGGCAAAGATTGATCCAGAAAAGAATAGACAGATACTCGAAAAATATAATGATGATGATAATTCGAGTGAAAAAAGAAGAGAGAGAAAAAGAAAGAGAAGGCTCTTACCTGTAAGAGGGTGGCATGTCGGCGTTCTTCAAAACAATACATATAAAAGGTAACTAAAACAGTAGATCAATAATCTGGTCAATATTGGATGAAAATAGGACAAGAATTAAACAAGAAATCAAACCTGTATCTCCAGAATGAGTTTATTAATAGTTGATCAACAATCATCAATCACCAGTATTACTTGATCAACTCGAACTATTTTCTCAACCAAAAAAGTGAAACGCTTGCTGCTTATTGCTGTCATTGCAAAGTGCTTTTAATTTAAAAGCTTTAAATTTGTTTCCCTTCCATTTTGGGCCAACAGATGGCGGCTTTGAGGGCAATTTTTGAGGCGAAAAAAAACTTGGATTTTGGTTGAGATTTTCAGGATGCTTAAGATTTTGGAAAGTTTTCTGGCAAAAGTGTCTCGTGATTGAGGTTCCTTATGGTACCCTGGCCCACATGAAATTCTGATCATATTCGGTGTGCGAGTAGTTTTTTTCGTGAGGATCCGAATGACACTAGTCTCATTGTGCGGAAATGCTTAATTAAAATTTCATGGCTTATCAAACACCACTGATATTCTAATTGAAATTATCATTCCCACAAGTTTCGTTGCTCAGCCATTTTTTATCTGGAAGAGTTTTTTCGAAAAGAAATTGGCTAACAAATCATCTATCATTAGATTAAATATCTACGAGATACATACAAATGTGTGCATATCCAAAGGTTTGATAGATTGAGAGAGTGATTTTGGAGGACTTGAAAATAATTCAGTCACAATTATCAGAATGATTTTTTAATATCTTCTAGGGACGAGTTCTGATTTTTCTGCTGATAACTCATCCTAGGTATTCGAAATGCTGAGATGAAAAAAAAGAGAGATGAGGAGGGAAAGAGAACCATTGAGAGAGGCATAAAGAGAGAGGAGAGTAAAGAGGATGAAGGTAATGAGGATCATTACCGTGAATGAAGATCCGGCATCCATGAAAACATTTCAACATTGGAAACGAATCGCATCTTCGCATCTTTTCAACCATTTACCTATCACTTGCTCCACCAATGATACATACAGTAGGGAAAGAAAATGTGGAGAGAGAGAAAAAAAATAATGAAGAGGATAAGGTGAGGCTAGCTCATGAAATGTTGGGAGCAAAAAAAATCGGTAAATTCAAATCGCGTTTAATTAAACGATTCGTTTGTATGTTGTCCCACTCGCAACCTGCCTGAACACGTATTTTCCTGTGTGTGTGCTCATTTTGCATAACCAATGCTGGGCTCTCCGCTCCAGTCCAATGATCACACACACATAGCCCATTTGAGAGAGAGACATTCTCGGAGCCCAGTGATTCCAGGGTGGCCATCCATCGCTCGGACGGCCCGAGCGAGAGAGAGATGGAAGCATCTTAGCATTTCCAAGCATTTCAAGAGTGCCGAGACGGGGAGAGAAGAGAGAGAGAGAGGAGAGAAGAGAGAGAGAGGAGAGAAGAAATGTTGATCTCAATCGGAGTCCAGAAAATCCGTATAGCGGATTAGAAAAATTTTAGATCCAATGTATGGCTCATACATTGGATGCTTATAAGAAAGAGAAATAGAGAGAAAGCTTCAATATATCTTGGAGCTTTTGATTTTTTCGGCTGCCTTCCTCCCGCCGACCTGGCTCTCTCTCTCTCTCTCTCTCTCTCTCTCTCTCTCTCTCTCTCTCTCTCTCTCTCTCTCTCTCTCTCTATCTTGGACAGGTTCTAAGTGACCTCACGGCTCTCTCTCCCGAACCTGTAACAAAGAGAGAGGGAGAGCAAAAGTTTTTCAAGAAGAGAGAGAAGAGAGAGAGAAGAGAAAGAAAGAAAGAAAGAGAGAGAGAGAGAGAAGAGAAGAGAGAGAGAGAGAGGCTCACTAGTTTTTGAAGTTAAAGTTTTTCGGCACCAAAGTTTGGCCTCAGTTCTCTGTGCACGCTCATACAGTGTAGGGTATATACAGTATTTTAGCGTGTATAGTGTATTGGCCTTACTATATACAATTGTGCCGGCTTGATTTGATTAAATCTCACGGTGTCTGTGTGAATTGTTTGTTGATAAACAGTGTTAATGAGAAATTTTATCATTCAAATTTTGATACTCATTAAATTTGATAGCCAATAGTATTACCGATTGGGATTATTTGTTGGAAAACTTTCACAGTGTTCATGTGTTGACTGTTTAACTTCACCTCTGTGAATGTGCTCAAGTTAGCTACTGTTTTTTTCCCTCCACACTTGATCTGCCTACGCCAACGTTCTTGTCAGTGGATGTGAATTTATATTAATTGATTTATATACACTCACACACACATGTACACAAATCTTTGGATACCATCAAAGTGATCTTAAATCATCATCTTTTTTTATCCATATTTTGCTTCACTCTTCGGAAACCGAACTTAATACACTCTCCAAGAGAGATGGAAAAATCAATGAGAACTGATTTGTGATCTGATTTCTGCTTGTCATTTTGGAGAAAAAAGTAATCCATATTTCTACTTCATCATGTCCATGGCTCAGGCCAAAGGACTATTAAATATGCCAGGACAGAACAACTGTTTTTTGAACAGTGCAGTTCAGGTAAATATCTTTTCTTGATATTTTTTATCATTTTGAATGCACTCATTTTTTCTTTCTACTCAAAATTATCGACAAAATCTTCACGATTCTTGCATGTCTCGAACACATATAATAATATATTCACACAATCTTGTCCACAATCATCACCAACAGATGATGATAAGAAAAATAGTCCATGAAGCATCAATAATGGACACACCAATCAATTGAAAACATTTTCTTTCCCTCAAAATGTCTCTGATTTTCTTAACATTCCATTCGCTCATGATTAACCTATTTGATTCAATCAAGATTGGCAAACACTTGCAATACACCATTGATCAGTACAACAACTGTCCACCATTATTTGCTCTCTCTCTTCCTTACATTACCTTTGCTTTTCGAAATGAATACATGTTATTCAATATATCTGACCTCAACTTGAACAGACTGCGGTTGTTGTTGAGCACCTCAATTTCAACTAGTTTTAAGGGATCCATTCGGGGCTTCACCTGCGAATCTGTAGTATAAGAGAAAGAGAGACAGACCATCATCTTTTCCAAAATGATCATGTTGCAGCCACTTGATTCTTGAGATCATATCAACCGTGCTGATTGTAGGAGTGAAACGTGATTCATTCTGTGCCAGAGACTGAGAGAGAGAGAGAGAGAGAAAGAAAGAAGGTAAAATAATATCATCAACTTATCCACATTTTTACACTAGTATGAGGGCAAGAGAGTGAGTATATGAATACATGTACATGTATTATGAATCAGTTTCAAAATGATGACGATAAAAGCATCCAGCACACAAGGTACACATTTGTGCCAAAGTGGGACCAAAATTTTGTTGACAGAAACAAAATTTTTCCTCAATGAATCACAAGCACGCCTTTGCTTGTTCTTAATCAATCTAGCATTCTACAGCTTTGACTGACATTTCAATTCTGGAATATCATGAGGCTCCCGTCATCAGGCTATCTGTTCATTTGGAGATATAGTAGATTGAAACTTTCTTTTTGGGATAAGAAAATTTTTGGAACTTTCATTTTCTTTCCTCTTCTACTTTTCTCTCAAAATTTTCATCCATCTTTCATACCTGTCATCTTTGTCTTGAAGTATTGAAGTTACTTCGATACCAAGCTGACATGATTCTGCCAACCTGTGTTTGTGTGTGTGTGTGATCCTTTTCATTTCAACATGATCGCCAAACAAAATGTTTTCATTTTTATCAATCATCCGGGCTACTGGAATCATGGAGCCATCATCAAAGTGATGCTCATTGATAGGTTAAATTCAATCAAATACATTTCTTCAAACACACTTTCGATGAAAATCACTCAATCCCAGAGAGAGGTAGTAGACTCAACAAGTGACAAGCTCATCTCGAAAGCATTTTTATTCCCCCCCCCCCATGAAACATCATTTGAATCTTCATCCCCATCCTTTTCCTTTGAAATCATATTCAATTTAATGGCTTGATTCATCATCACACCTCTTTGCCTACCTTTTTTTCACGTCTCTCCCGGAAACCAAATAAACCTGATTCCAAAATCGAGATTCACCTTTTTTTTTCCTGATTATTAATGTAGTGTGTAGTATATACATGGAAAGGTAAAGAGGAGAAAAAAAAGGAAAAGGTTAGGCACCAAATGAGCCTGATGGGCTGGTTGAGAATACGTACATACACATAACCAAATTTATTAGAGCAAAGAATATTTTTCAAAAAAGTGAAAAAATTAAATTAAACCTCTTGTACATGTGTATCAGAGAGAAATTAGTGATGTATGTATGTGTGTGTGCATGTCTGTTTATTGAGGAAAGTGAAGAGTTGCACTCATTTTTTGGTTGATATTGTGGTTTCATGGCTTTATAGCTTTTGCTTGATTATCACCTCATCAACAGAAATTCTTACGTCAAGTGGAAAAAATCACTTGATAATTTGACTCACTTTGATAGGGATGGCTGATCACTGGAAAAAAAAGCGCTTAGATTGGAGCAAGAAAAGTAGGAAGCAGAAGATGAGATGGTCAAGATGAAACGGAAGCTCGAAGATGAAAAACTTTTTCCAAATTATTTGTTCAAACATCATCTGCTCTGTGTGAAGGGTGTGTAGATAGAGAGAGAAAGGCTAATCTTTTCTATCCCTTTTGGCAGTTCTTCTTCTTAGAAAGTTGAGCACGCGAAATGCTGGACGCACGTCCAGTGCCTATTATTCCACCGTACAGACATGCTGATTACACTCATGGAGGCAGATGCTGTTGACCGGCCGCAGAATAAGAAATGACCAGACGACATATGGACTCTTGGGGTTTTCTTGAGGAAAATAGAAGCTTCTACAAAATGTGCCAAGATGCTGATCTTAGATAGGGTCCAATGAAGCGGGGCTTAGAATGATATCCATTCTCGTGAGGCCAAATGAGAGAGAGTAAGAGAAAAGAGAGAAAGAAAGAAAGAGAGAGACTCACTGCTACTTTCTTCTTTTGGCTATTATTCTTTTTCTCAGTCTGAATATCTTCTTTCTCTCTATTCTCGCACCGTTTTACCTGGATAGCCAGCAACTCGATACTCTCTTGTAATACTTCTACCCTCTCTCTCTCTCTCTCTCTCTCTCTCTCTCTCTCTCTCTCTCTCTCTCTCTCTCTCTCTCTTTCGGCCTGACTCACCTTTTGCTAGCCACAATAGGAGAGCAAAAGTTCTCCGAAGTGGAGAGAGAATAGTGGCCAGAAAAGAATAGGAAATAAGGTCTTTTAGGACTTGTTTTCGGGACTTTGCTCGAGATGTAGGGAGAGAGAGAGAGAGAGAGCAAAAAGGCAAGGACCGAAAAGTTTTGAGACCAATTTTTTTTTCGTGAGCCAGCAACTCGTGTCCAAGTATAACTAATCAAATATACATGAATATATAATTTTCTTGTTGCCAATCTAGCTGTTTGTTTGATTTTATTTTCACATCTTTTGATATTCAAAATCTTTTCTTTGACTTGTCAATCGGAAAATGATTTTTTTTCTCCTTCTACTGTGACCACTTTGAGAAAATTGAAAACTGAATGGAGGTGGATAGAGTTGTGTACGTCTGTTAACTCCTTGGCACATGAGAGAGAGAGAAACATCACCTCATGCCTCTGATTCAATCGTGATTCTAGTCTTGAGTAGATCTTTTCACACAGACAGATATACAGAGTCTTTGATCAAAAATTTTGGAGGATACAATTTTTCCACCTTTTTCCTGTGGAGAGAATGTGTATGTTGAGATCACGAAATTGGTCATGAAAATTTATTTCAACCTCTCCTCTTATTCTCACTTCCCAATCTTTTTTGCATGAATTTTCTCACATGATGATGCTGATTTTCATCATACATGACGCTGTTGACTGTTACAATCTATGATAATCCTATTTGGATACAGAATCATCATCTTGTCCATGAAGGAATATTTTTTTGAATACTCTCTCTCTCTCTCTCTCTCTCTTCTCAACACGCTGATGAAAAGCTTCAAGATACCAGAAACATTAGCTTGACGATGAAAGAGAGAGAAAGAGAAAAGATGAGATGGGATGATGAGAGAAGATGAAATGAAGGAACAAAAGGCTCACAATCAAGATGGGAGTGTTAGAATGAGAGAGAGTAAATTTTTACCTTTATCAATGGGGAAGATAGAAAAGAAGGAAGGTTCAGATAAGTAAGGATGACGAATGAATTGAATTCAGATAGGATGTGTAGTGTGTGATGTAAGGAAGAGAGAGAGAGAGAGCATGAATTTATATATCTGAATTTGGTGGTGAGAATGAAGATGATGAATTTGATGAGAGTGAGAGAGAGAGAAAAAAAAGGGAATGAATGGAAGTAAGAAGTAAGAAGATAGAGAATACAAAAAGATGTATACAAGATTGAGTCAATACATTTGGGTATCTACTAGGGCAATTTATCTTCACCAATAATGACTGAATAGAGTCATACTTCTAATCATCATGGTGTATGAGAATTTTCTCTCTCCTTCTCATTTCTTATATTCTATCTCATTTCTATTGAATAAGACCTGATACTTTCACATACACACATCTACACATATAGCGAGTAAAGTTGAGAAGAAAATAAGAAAGATTTTTCTTTTTCCAAATAAAGTATGGCACGCATAATAATAATAGTATAAAAGAGGGAGAGAGAAAGAAGAAAATTTATGATAACAGACTATGATATATAGTAATGATTTGGGAATGCTGATGAACTCAATAAATTCTCTTAGCTCGTACACGAAGTGCACATATTGCGGCCAAAGCCGTGGCTGAGCAAAGTAATGCTGAAACAACTGATATCATGATGAGCATTGATTTACAGCTCGGCTCGATATGAGCAAAAGATGTGGATACTGTTTCCTTTGGCTGTTGTTGCTGTTGATGTATGGACGCTGAAATTGTATTCACAGAGGCTTTTTTAGCATCAAGCATAAAATATAGCAATTATCATCACCAAAATTTTGGTTCCATAAGTGGGTGTCCATCAATGTGAGTTTTCCAGATTCATTCATGAAGATATTTTACCAATATGGTTGAGAAAGAAGAAGAAGAAAGAAAAATTGATACGATTAATTTTGAATCTCATGAACATGATGTAAACGTGGTCTAAAGTCAAGTCATGATCGAAATATCTTCATTTTTTCTTCACATAACCATGTAAAGAGTAACTGAATTTTCTCTTTGGCTCCCTTCATCAAACTCAATCAAACGTTAATACTGATGAGCAGCGATAATCGGATTGAGATTGATGTGATCTAAACATTCGACTATTGGTTAAATTAGTGGCAAAATGAAGAAGAAGATGGAAAAAAACTTGAAATTCATGAATCAACAATCAAAAAGGAACTCACTTCGCTTAGCATATCCAGGCAATACCACTTTGACTTGAAAATTTTCTATAAAATCATTCGTTTCTCCACTTGAATACATTCCGGTATGCATAATATTTTTCATTCCAACCGGATGAGGATGGTGATGACGATCATCAGCCTCTCTTGGCTCATCATCAGATCTTTTTCGATGTACACGAGAGCCATCATGTCGGAGGTTATCACTTGTCTGTCCATCAGACACACTGTTATCACTTGTATTCCTCTTGATCAATTCTCCATCTTTTTGGCGCCCAAAATGTTCATCTTGCTTGTCGGTCGATCTTCGTTTACGACGTCCATATCCTTGCTGGCCATTGTCTGAACATGATGTCTGTTTTGTGTGTGTGTGTTCATTTAAAATAAGTAAGATGATGACAAGAGTGAGGAAAAAAATTAGTCCCAAAAAGAGGAGAGAAAGAATAGGAAGAGATAAAGATAAAGAGATGGATAATTTTCAAGTCAATCCTACTACTATTGTCAACCCAAAAGTTAAGAGAGGTAAATTGATCATCTTAGCAAGAAAAAAAAGAGAAAGAAAACTTCTCCACTTACTGGTGCACAATCTATTTCATCAACACAAGCCATTATTTTGGCAGTTATCCGAATGGACCCATCATCAGGCATACCTTGAAACATAAACGCTTTAAAATTAAAGGCAACCGCTAGAGGATTACTTGTGTCTCGATATGGATGATATGGTGCCAATGTTGAATATTGTGGATTCCGGCAACCATCATCCATCACCAATGAAATCATCTCTGACGATTGACCTCCACTCTTACTATTGCCAATCGTTTTGGTGATGGTGGTCATCTTAGTTTCAAGACCATTAGAGTTACCAGAAGAATCGGTAATCATATTTTGACTGCGATTAGACCGTAAATCCATTCGGTGCACCTTAAGATCCTTTAGTCTCGCATAATTCCAACCTATTGAGTATAATATACATACCAGAAAGTAGAAAAGAAAAAACAATAAAAAGATTCCGCATAAAACAAGTACATCATTACAGATTCCAAAAAAGATCTATTCAATTCCAGATAAATGGAAACAGTAATACACACACACACATACCATCGCCAGGTCTCACTATGGCTCGGAATTGTAGATCTTCACCGATTTTGATTTCTCCATCGGATGGAATTTCCTCTGAATAAAAAGATACACCTGCTGGCTTGGCGAATAAGCCCATTCGAATTTCCATATCGTTACTGCTTCCACTGAACACAGTTCTCGGTGGTCTCTCACTGTTTGGTTAAGTGAAAGGAAGAAGAAGAAAATGATTCCAGTTGATTGAATTATATTTCAAAGTTCATTCATTCATTTCAAATTCATAAGCTTTTTTCGTTTGACTTGCTGTGGATGATGCCATTCTTGTAGGCCTCTACTACTACTTACAAGTATGTTCGTAAATCTAAAGCTCTATTTTTGATCATTATTGGATCCTGTGGTCGACATAGAATTATAATATGCTCATCTTCAATCGTCTGTAATCCTCTGACTCTCGGTAATCGTAGGGAAACTGAGATCCATTCTTTTCCATCGGTACCTTTCTCTGATTTCACTCCACATCGCTCAAAATTATTGATCTTCATCATATACTGTTCTGAGCTTCCTGACATGGAATTCATGGAACAATCGGTAGTTATTCCTTTGGCAACTTGATCATCAAAACCAAGCTCTTCGAAAACAGGTTGCACAGAAAATCCTTTGGGTAATGTTATGATGGATGTAAATTTTTGCATATTCGTTCTTTTGGTACACTTTATGTCTACAATCATGATTTGAGATGAAAAGAATAACACATTAACATGGTACATCAGTACAGAGAAAACTTCATCATTTCAACTCACTGTCTACAATTGATGAGGATGTAAAAGTTGCTTGTGATGAACAATGTGGTGTCAAATAAGTGATGATCAATAGAATCGAAAAAAACACATCAAAATAATTTAAGAATTTGGCCATATTGAAGAAAATCAAATTAAATAACTAAAAGTGTCCACAATTGGTTCTATTATGGAATTATTGTACGTTGAGACCATCCAAAAATGTGTAGAGTACAAAAAGTATCAGAGTTGCTGAGATGTTGACGTTAAAAACTTTCAAAAACAACTGAAAAAGATGGTAAAAAAACAGCTCACATTAGCCTAGATGATATCGACCCATTTCATGACGTTTTACATGGGAATCAGCACAATAGAGGATTTTGATACTCTTAATCCGATGGAAAAATCTGAGAAACATGCATTCTTTTCTCTATTCCTTTTGTCTCTCTACTTTAAACTTCATCGGAAAGATTCACCTTAATCTGGCAACCGGATTTGGATTCACCTCGAAATCAAGGGGATAAAAAAAGTGGGCTCAAAAACGATATGGATTGTTCAGGTCACCAGAATTGAGTTCTCATATTTATCCCATCGGAAAAGTTCTATCCTCTACAATTCAGTAGATTTAGGTGAATTTATTCAAATATTTGAATGAATTCTACTCTCTTTTACAAGTTCATTCATCAAATCAACGAAATCTCATCCGATTGTATTCTTCTCTACATGACCACAAGCCTCACTTTCACCGAACAATGTTATTTTCTCAGCACAATTTACTCTCCAATAGTTTTCGATTAGCTTCTCTCTCTCAATGATTTTTGTGGTAATCATTTAAATGAGCATGCTTTATCAATCATGCATGCATCGAATTCCTTATATTACCGGAAAGCGTTTTTTGTATGCTTTGTCGATGATTCATGAGAGATATAAATTGACGAAAAGAATTACTTCAATCGCTTGATCGATAATGGTGTGATGTACCATACAATATGTGGTGTGATGTCTTCCATGGACATTATCTCACGTCGGTTCCAATGGTCCAGTTTGCTCTTCTGTAAATGAGAAAGATTTTGAAGGTACATAAATCGCATGAATTAAGGCTATATCAAGCGATAAGTGGTTCAAGATATAGAAAGATGGAATCAATTCATTTCCATTATTATGGTGGAGGTTATGCAAATTTTGCTTCCATCTTCCTTACCAAATGAATCCACCAAAAAAGAATTAATTTAATTTTCTGGCCATAATCCATCGATTTTACCATCCCAAACTATTGGCACAGGAGGTCCAGGTTCATATTTCTTATTACTATCGTCCTCTTGTCGATCATTACTATTGGCATTGTTTGCCAATGAAATTTCCATGGTCAATGGTGTTGTGGGACTTTTTTTCTTCAATTTTCTTGCCTTCTCAGCAAATCTTGACCGATATATTGGCCTTCGTTTTGAATCATAATGTTGTGCTACCACCGAATCGATAAGATCCATAAAATAGGATGCTGTCAAATGGGTTGACAGTAGATGAAGTATATACCAATTGCCAGCATTTCCACACAATTTTCGATACTTTTTAGCCGCTTGTGGAGAGCCGGTCTGTTGAAGTGAAGCCAATCGAATGAATGGACACATAAAGATGACCATTCGCCAAATGAGTACACACATATTGATGAGAAGAAATAAATGATACACAAGCCATAGTGCCAGATATATTTTTTCCACCACATTGTTCATCAGTATATAACACTGACCATCGAAAACTTCAATACCTCCACTGTAACCGAATCGTTTGATTGAACATTTAGCTTCTCGTGGAAATATTTTTCGCAATGGATCCTCATCCACACGAATCAGCCCATGATTGTATTGTAGCCACTTGAAGCCGAGAGAATGAAAATTGCCGCCAAGAAAAAGATCCGTTAACCATATGTGTGTAAACAAATGGCACATACAGGTGAATTCCATCATGATCACACGATAATAAAAATTGCCACCAGTATACAGTAGATCGGCAACCCTTTGGACAACATTTGATCGTACCAGCTCATCAAGTTCATAGATGTTCACATCTTTATCCACTATTTTTTCGAATATTTTGCGAATTTTTTCATCTTGCATACAGATCCATATGAATTTCGCTTGATAAAACATTACAGCCTAAACATTCAATATCATTTACGGGGGTTAAATTTGTGGGAAATGATTGTTTCCAAAAAAAGAAAATTACCTGAAATATTAGGCTCACGTGTACCCATGGATAGTATCGTAGATATACTTTCTGGCTATCGGTTACCTGTAAACTTGTGATCCCTGGATATGATGTCTGGTATGGTGGTGTATCAGGAACCACGAATATACCCTCTGACCAACAGTAATCATCGATCTTCGCTTTTGACATGGTTTTTTGTTCTGGCACATTACAATCGATCTCTTGTCCAAAATAATCTTTGTATGTCACAAGAATACCCATACACAATAGAATTTTAGCTAATATGGAAGCATTTAACATCACAATCAAATTGTTTATCTCTTTGGCACGTAGCTTAAAGAGTCGCGGAAATTTGACCGCTTTAACACTGTCAAAAAATTTTGTCAATCCATCAGATTTGGATTTCGTATTTCCAGTGTCCCAATCAGTGGTCATTTCTCTTCGCCAGGTTGGCATCGAAAAAGCAATGAAGAATGGTCAATATACATAAGACAAGAGAAGAAAGAGAAAGACTTTATTGATTCAGTTTGTGATAAGCAACATGAGTTGGAAAGAAAGGAAAACTTTTTGATTCCATCAAATGCAGTTAGCATTATCTCATGTTTCGAAGATGTACTTCAGTTGAGGCAACATGTCTGCGTAATTTGATCATCATTTCTTTTACAGAGGAAGAAGCCTCTCATAAGCCTCATGATCATTTAATCATCATCATCTATGTGAGTGTATTTGAACTAAGATGAAAGCTTATCATCAAGTTAAATTAAAATCATTTCCTCTGAACCATCAGCGATCTCAAAGCTTAGACCAAAATGAATTTGCTTTACATATCATGGAACTATTCAAATCTTTCAATCGAGCAGCACCCGATAGAGCCATAGCAACATCAAGTTCATCGCGAAGTATTTCCAAAACTTTTTTCGCACCATTTTCACCCTAAAAAGTTGGTAATAATAATAATATTGTTGAAATTCGGCATCAATTGGGATCATATTATCACTTACACCACAGGCAAGGCCCCATATAATAGGCCTTCCAACGAAAACCATTCGAGCTCCAAGTGCAAGAGCCTTCAGGACATCGACACCTGATCTTATTCCGCCATCCAGAAACACTTGGCATTTATCTCCTACCGCTTCCACGATTTCTGGAAGCACTTCAATCTGAAAAAAGAAAGAAGACAAGATTATATCATTCAGTGAATCAATGGCTTCTAGTATGCCACAATATGATTCAAGGGTATTACCGAAGCAGGAACAGAATCCAACTGACGGGCACCATGATTTGATACAATGATTCCCGAAGCACCATGAGCAACTGCTAGTAGGGCATCTTCCACAGTCAGTATTCCTTTGGCTAATACAGGTAGCCTGGTTTGCTTTTGGAACCATTCGAAATCTTTCCACGTTAAAGTGGCATCAAATTGTTTGGTCACATAGCTGACAAAACCCGATGAATCTTCCTCATGGCTCATGCGAGCCAATTGTGGTGGAATATTGGCCAATCGAAGGTTACTGGGAAGTACAAATTTATTTCTCAAATCATCGTAACGTTGTCCCGGAATAGGTAGATCAACGGTGATCACGATGGCTTTGAAGCCAGCTACTTCCGCTCTACGGACTAGATCCAAACTCATCTTTCGATCTTTGTATATGTACAATTGAAACCATTTGGTAGCTCCAGGAGCTGCTAAAGCAACCTCTTCGATCGATGATGTCGAAAGTGTACTCATGGTGTAGATAGTTTTCATTGCCTCACATGCTTTGGCTGTGGCAACTTCACCCATAGGATGAGCCATTCGTTGCATGGCAGTTGGAGATACACCGATTGGAAAATGAATTTCATGACCAAAAATTTGTGTTCCCAGATCTCGATTACTCAGATCTTGACTGAAAAATCTTGGCCTTATTCTCAATCGATCGAAAGCAGCTTCACTTTCACGTAAAGATAGTTCATAATTGGCACCACTTCGATAATATTCCCAAGCATTTTTTTGGATCCTCTTTTTGGCTTCCTCCTCAAACTCACGAACGTTGATCAACTTTTTCACAATACAATCATTATCATTGCCTGGTTGCATCGTTTGGATGGAAATCAATTGATATATTGATTTTCGAACAGACTATCTTTTCCAATGATGAACAAGAGTTGACAGCAGCAGTTTAAAAAGTTTCACTCAAATCAAGCTAAAAACGCAAAATTATCAGCATGCAGACTACTTACTGGTTGATATGTTTTATTGATTGTTTGGCCAAAAGCTCAACTGTTTTGCTATCTCGCTGTTGATGTGCTAGATTGTCTTGAGATATAACAGTTTTACTTCCTCATATCATCAAGCCATGACAACAATGAGCTCACTAGATGTTACCCTAGAAATTGATTGAATGAAAGAGTTTTAGGTCAAAAATTGTGATAACTACTGTAGATCTAATCAGCAAGCGGTTTTTCACGATAAAATGACTGGAAAAGATTTTCTTCAACATTGCTCTCCAATCAGTTGAAACAATCTTCGAAACAATCTTTCCTTGTGCCTCGGAGGATCAATTTTAACATAAATCCAGGACCTATGGACTCTAATGTAATGGACATGATCACTCTGTTTCTCTCATGCTAATATCCTGATTGTGAATATTAATCTCATATTGCATCTTTTCTATCATGATCACTGATTATCTGGGGAGATACTGATTCGTGAGGTCTGTTTTAGCATTAATAATAAGCTGAAAGTTGGACCAAACCAACGAAGAAAGTTTACTATACTGACGAACGGTGAAATTTGGTCCACGCTTACAGACCAGAGAATTTGAGCAAATTCCAGAA
This sequence comes from Brevipalpus yothersi, assembly GCA_003956705.1. Taxonomy (NCBI): domain Eukaryota; kingdom Metazoa; phylum Arthropoda; class Arachnida; order Trombidiformes; family Tenuipalpidae; genus Brevipalpus; species Brevipalpus yothersi. Next base: position 61,556 of record QZCP01000457.1, on the reverse strand, counting down.
GTCTGTCATTATCACCATCATGGTGATCATGAAAATCTAATCATTGAATTGAATTCTTACATCATTTGTAGCCAAAGCTGGAGAGAAAGAGAGAGAGATAGACCATTATACTTATTATAATAACTAGTTTTGATAAAAGCCCGCTTCTTTCTATCTATCTCGTGTGCCAACATTCAAGCCGATGAATAAAAAAGAGCGGCAAAATGCGGGCATAAAAACCCAATTTTAAAAAAAAGAGAGAGAGAAAAGTCTAAGGGCAAAAGAGAGAGAGAGAGAGAGAGAGAGAGAGAGAGAGAGAGAGAGAGAGAGAAAACACAGTTCACGTAGATCTGCTGGAGGCCATTAAAATTTGCTCTATCAGATTACTGGACGATGGCTTTGATTCATCTATTCTGGCTAGTGAACGTAGAATGATCGGAATCATAGTCAGGCCAACTATTCTACTCTCTCTCTCTCTCTCTCTCTCTCTCTCTCTCTTGGCTGACTATTTCACATGAATAGCATGATTTAAGATTGTGGAATGAAAAGAAGCGGGAAGGCCAAAAACCCGTTCAACTGCTCTATTCCCTCTTCTCTCTCTCTATCTATCTCTCATTCCATGAACATCAAGTGAGGCCTAAATATTCATCTTGATCATCCATCTTCCATTTTTTTCTCTCTCTCTCCTCTCAATCTTCATCTTCTCTTTCCATCTCTCTTCTTCCCCTAAGACCCATCTCTTCTTACATATACACACTCTTTTTTGGATGGTCTAGTTATACTGATGGAGAAGAGGAGAGAGAGAGAAAATCTGAGGAACATCTTTCGCCTCATCTTCGGCTCTACTTTTGCTTCGATAGTTATACTCTTGATTCATCTCTCTCTTATCCACACCATCCATCTTCTCTCCATCATCAGGCCAGTCCTTTTGTAGAAAGTATGCGCGTTTCTTATTGTTATTCGAAGGTAGCCCAAAAATTAGGGCATGAACCGATATTCAAGAGAATGAACGATGAAAGAGAAAGTTCAGCATGATCATTCATGATGTACTAGTTGATTTCATTGATCCCAATCAGAAGATGAAAGAGGAGAGAGAGAAGAAAAATTTCAACAACATTCTTCGTGATTACTTGCGAATAAGTTTGTGTGTGTGTGGTTTACAGAATAATCGCAATTTTTAGGCCACATCTTAAAAGTTCCAAGCCCAATGACCACCTTGATTCATAATGTACATTGAGTACATTTGTTTGACTTCTCTTTTTCTCAATGATTAGATTTCCATTTGATTTCATCATCATGAATTCACTTTCCACTCGGGACTTAATTTATGCACCGATAAACTTTTGTTGATCCATTCGTAAGGTACAATTTATGAATCCACTTGAATGTTTATCAATGCTCAGTAATGTTTCGAATTAACTCGAAAAAGAAAATAAATGAAAACATAGTCAAGCATACATTAGATTACCGATTGCATAAGAGTAAATACTATCTCTCAACCCATGAGTGGAAAAATTTTTTCCATCTATCTCGATTGTTTGAATGTTAATTTCGAAATGAAATCACTTATTATCATTGGAGTGGCTCATGATTGCCGCGATTGCTTACCATCAGTCAAGTAATCAGAATCTAAAATCTTTTACCGATATTCTATCCATACCTTGAAACGTGCATTCTAATTAGAATAAGAAAGAAAGAAAAATATCTCGTGTGTCCAGTTGCATACACTCACATACACAGTCAAAGCGTGTGTAGCTTGTGTAAAAGTATACAGAAAAAAAAATTCGTTGGGAGGTAGAAAAAGAATTGGAATCATTGAATGTTGGATGCTGAAAAGCTAATCGTCCAGTAAAAAGATGGAGATAGAGAGAGAGAGGCAAAGTAAGAAGGTATAATAAGAAGAAATGATGAAAAAAGGCGGAAAAATAACCACACCGATTAGCGGTGGCATCAGGTTCCGGGTATGTCCAAGATGGGTTTGGCTTTTGCCTTGACCAACACTTTGGAAAAAGCAACTATCTATCCCTACTGGAAGAAGAAGAATAGTTCAAGTGTGTGTATATACCATGTTTTTGAGGGTGGAAATGAGTAGAAGAATACTGAAGGAATATAAGAAAAGAAGAGAGGCCAACGAGTTTTTGGCACCTCTTATAGTCCGGTCTATTCGTTCCGGTGAAATCAACCAGAATCACTGACCGCTTGGCTTCTCTATTTATTGACCTTCTTGGGTGATTGAAAAAAGGAATCTTTCTTCTTACACACACATACACACATGTATTTATAAGTATGGCAGCGTGTGCCCTTGAGAAAGGCTGTCTATTGTTACTGGCGAGCCTTTTATTCCCTATCCAAAATAGTGACTATAATCAACTTTCAACCTGAATAGGAACCATCCAAGTTTCGACCGATGGCCGATGAGAGGGCCAAAGGGAGGATCAAGCATCGATTCTGAAGGCTAGTTTGTCCGCATGTTAGGCCTGAGGCGAGCGGGACTTAGTATGACCATTCATCAGCTCATGTCTTGGGAAAAATAAGAATGAAGAATCATTGTTATTAGCTTGCCTTTGAATTTCAATTCAAATCTGTACTATAAAAGCATTCATATTTTTCTGTGGATACTTTTCATGGGGCATTCTGCTACTACTAAGATTTCCTTGAACCCACTTCGCTGGCTAATGCTCTGGTAGTTGAAGAAAATGAAATCCAAAGAAACTTTATCCATTCAGAAAAAGAAAATAATAATCACTTTTCCTCTCTAGCGTAACATCTGAATTATCGATTCAGAAATGGAAATCAGATCTTCGCCATCTCAATTCTCAATTCTTAATGCCCGAATGTTTGTTTTGTCAGAGAACGCTTTCATTTTCTCCATCAAAATCAACTGGGTCCTCGCTAAATGAGAAGCAAATCAATTCGTTTTCCTATTAAATATGCATTCGCTCAATTTCTTCTTTCCTTTTGCTATCTGATGTATTCAAATTAATTTCTATCTCTTGATGTGTACTTCTGAACTTGAACTTTCTCTATTGGCCAACAATCTGGCCCCGTAGCATGATACCACCACTACTATGATCTACTACTATTTGATCCAGTAGATCAATGCTCTTATTCAAATTACTTTTTTTCTCTCAAATAATTTACATAGAAATTGATGCTGCCGGTAGAAATGCTGGTGGTAACTGTCTTTCACAATCAACAGATGTAGAAAAAAAAGATTCTCTCTATTTTACCCCAAAATATATCTCTCCATTTGATTTTGCCACAAGTGTGACCTACTGATTGGAAACGCTCTCGTTGAAATTAAATCGAATCGAATCAATATTCGATCTGTACACACACACGCACTTTAGCTGATCTAAATGATGTTATCAAGAGATTTCTTGATAACATTCTTGAGCTCTTAAGCTACACCAAAGAAAATGAAGAGAAAGTCTCACAATCTCAGCTATTCATCGAAAAAAGTAAAATTATTCCAAGCTTAAGTAACGTCAATCACCTCTCTTTCTCTCAGATTGTCGTTGAATTAAGTTGTTTTTGAGAGAAAAAAAAATCTCTTTGAATCATCAACTGAATCATCACTATTATCACATCTCTCATATTGTCCTGCCCAATGTAACCCATCATTCTCTCATTGATCATGAGAGAGAAGAAAGAGAAATCTTTTTCAAAAGTCAACTCAAATTCTTTCACACAATATGATACATTCATACATACATGATGATCATCATCATTCTTCTCCCGATTCTTCAATAAGAATTGCATGAGAACCGAAAAAGATGGGAAAAATTTAACCACACACACAATCAGACAAACTCAATATATAAACAGTGGGTAAGTCTTGTTAGATTATGAGTTCAATTTCTTGTTGTCAAAAAAAATTATATTCAACTTCTTTATCATGTTGGAATGAGAACAAAAATTAGCGGAATTTGAGCTCGCGCGTCTCGCTTCCCAAACTTTGAATAGCTGTTGATTCAAAGAGCCAAAATGATGATGATAGTTATCAAACAGACCACAAAACACATACAGACAGGTAGACACATACACAAACCACATAAACTTAGCCATCAGATTTTCTTCATCTTCATTGAAGCGATCAAATCAAGCCAGCCATTATCATTATCATTATCCATCAACGACTGGCACATTCATCCTTCGTCCAGACCGACCACCCGCATAAATCATCCGTTTTATCGATTTGTATAAGATGTATCATGAATATCTGTATCTTCTTTCTTTCCCCGCCATTTTGTGCCAGCATCTTTGGAAGATCAAAATTTTTCTTTTCAAAATCAAAATCCTTAACTTATACACACATACACACTCAAAAATCATCATGATGAGGTCATTTCAAGTTATTCTCCTGAATTCTGTTGGAGCAAAGTATTCATACACTACCCATCTTAACTATCTGAACATTTGGGCAAATATTTTGTTTTCAATTATACTGGGTGTTAACAGGTTAGGATAGATGATGATGTGATGATCTCTCTTCTCAGCTTGTGTGTGTGTATGTGTGCATTTATGCATCTGAAGATCATCATCAGCAAGCCTTGATGATCTTGGAATCTCTTCTCTCTCTATCTGGAATATATATGATGATGTACTTGGCATGCATGATGTTTGAATGAGAGATGAGGCTCTGATCAACTGGTGAAAGTGACCTGCAATGGGTGGTTCAAACTTCCAACACCATACCATGCTCTCTACCGTCAATGCCCGCACTTGTTGCCTGGCTAACATTCAAGTATACCTTGGATTGGAATTTTGATTATCTTAGCCTGGTTGATTGCTTCATGTACACATACTTAACCAGAGAGAGAAAAGTGAAGAGTGATGAGTGATGACGGAACTCAAGTTCACGATGAAAATAGAATATAGCCCAAAAATACTGTATTCCAGTGGTGATAATGAAGAGTAAAATTGAAACGCGTGCTTTGAGCCCAAAATTGTGGCCTCATCTCTCATCTTGAGCCCGCATGAATAGAGTTGAATGTATTTGATGTGTTTCAGCATTTTTTGCTTCTGGATCTTCATTTTCCTTTCTTCTCTTTCTATTTCTCTTCCTTTCTTCTTACATGTATACTTCTTTGGAGAAAAAAAAGAAGTTCTAAGAAAAGATGAGCGAATGAAAAGGATAATGGAAAGAATAGAGAATAGAGAGAGGAGAGACAATCGATACAAAAATAGGTGAAATGAGAATGGATGGATGGAGGAGGAAAATCGTTGGAATCAAAAAAAAGATGATGAGCAAAAGAAATGATGATGACGATGTTGATGAAGATTTTGTAAGATCAACGAAAATCGACTAAACATTCCATCAAATGCTCTCTGAATTTTTGACTAATGCTCAAGTTAACCTGAAAAATTTATCCAAAATGCTTTTCCGCCTCTCCAAAAGAAAAATTTGCATTCTACTCTCTTGTTTACCTGATAATTATGCTGCTCACTACTTCTTCTTTGATCAAGCCGGAGGTGCGATTTAATCTCTCTCTCTCTCTCTCTCTCTCTCTCTCTCTCTCTCTCTCTCTCTCTCTCTCTCTCTCTCTCTTTCTCTGTTTTATCCACCCTCTCCACCTTCTTGGCATTCAAATTGAGCCATTCAGTTTATCATTTGTGTGTGTGGCCTCATAGGCTCACCTTTTCAGAGTTCACGCTTTCGCCACTTTTGTTTTAAAGGCCCTATGAAACATGAAACTAAATGAGTTTCGAATGAGTATGAGATAGGAAAAAGATGAATGAATAAATGAATGGATGAAATTATGATTCTCCTTTTTTCGTGGAGTGGAGTTGAAAAATCATTTAATTGCATATTTTTATTCACTTCCTCTCTCTCTGCCTATGCACACATATATCGTAGGGCTCAGATTTGACCTGACTTTTTTGATTCACATGCTTTCCTCTTCTTATCACCATCATCATCATTCGATACGTGAGATGCTGGGATGAAGAAGAATGTATCATCTGGATAAATTATCTTCTTTCTCGTGAAGCATTTGAAAATTTTTCCATGAAAAATGAATAGATAAATAGAAAATAGGTGACCTCAAAAGCCATGTGAATTGGGCAATGCAAACTGTAAAAGAGTGACATATCATGGAATAAGTGTGAAAAAAGTAAGATTCTTGATGATCAAGAAGGTGTATGAAAGCTGGTCACTTTTCTACTGTCCTGTTGATCCTGATCTCATGGAAAAATCAGCTCAGTTTTTTTCAACTCTCTTACAATATCGGTATTGAATGAGAGTAGAAATTTTTCATGAAAAATGTTTCATTGAAGGTTATGAATGAGTTTCAGAATTTGTACTTCAAAAAAATTTTTCTTTTCACAATGAAAAAACACTCGATTGTATCATAGAGTCATGAATGAAGGCAAAGTTACAGTCTAAAATAGCTTAAAATAAGATAAAATGAATCATTTAGATATATTTTTCGATAAGTACCAGCAATCGAAAAACGCTTGACCTAGCGATTCTAATTTTTTCAGGTCATCAAATTTTTATATTTCATATTTAAGAATCAAGACCATTGCTCTCCGTCATTAGCATTCAATATATAAAATTTTCCTTCGACAACACAAGCAAGAGACTCTCTTCAACAATCTTATCGTATGCTGTGAGAAAAATCGTTGGACAAACATCAAAGGTGAATAATAATAATAGGTAGAGAATCGGTCTATGTGTGTGAGAATAAAAAAAACGGCCAGCTCTGTTTGTGCAAAGATTGTGGATAGACAGAGAAAGATAGATAGATAGAGAGAGAGAGAGAGAGAGAGAGAGAGAGAGAACCCTGGAGATTTTGGATATTCCCATGGACAGGATAAAAGTCTAATGTAAGGTAGAGCCAATAAAAAATATATACATGTACACATATGTATATCAATTTTGATTCTATTCAAGTTGTAAATTTTCTCCTTTTATACACACACACTATTCCCATCAGATAGATGAATAAGATTTGTGATGAAAGAATGAGAAATTCAGATAGCCTGGAATATCCATGATTCCTCATGATACTTTCTCTGTATGTTTGACAATTTTTTTCTCATTCACTTTCTTTGCGGGAAGAAAATTGTTTCCCTTTCTCGGACTATCCACTTTCTGCCCCTAGTTTGGTGACACAAACGAAACATTCAGAAGAATAAGAAGAAGAAGAAAAGAAAGAAAAGTTTTTTCTCATCATCTTCTCAGGACAGAAGAAGAGAGAGAGAGAGAGAGAGAGAGAGAGAGAGAGGGAACAAGTGGGAAGAGAGGCTAACTTGTATATATACAAGAGGACAGATATCAGAGGTGCTGATGATAGAGGATGACTCGTAAATAGTCTTCCCAAAAGGAGTTCTTTTTCTCCAGTTGATCGGTGGGAAACTTGTGAAATGAAAAGTTCTGTCTCATCATGGATTTATTTTGGAAAGTGAAGAAAACTGAGAACAAAAAAAGAAGGAATAAGGAGAAGGAGAAACGATTAGCTTGCCTCTTAGTGACTCATGAAGACACGGACATCATTCTCGATTATTCATAATTTGATACATTTCTCGCAATTACCTCTCTGATTACTTTTCCGTCCAGGTGAGGACTAAGGAGTAAGTAGAGAGAGAGAAGCTTATATACATGTACATGTATATACTTTATCCAGAGGAAAGAAATGGGAATTGCTTCATGAAAATTTGTATAAGTATAAATGAATTGCTCTCTCTGTTTGCAGGAAAGTTTGGCTTAGTCTCCTGATTTTCTATCCATTTTTATGGAATAAAGATTCTCCTTCTCAACGTTATCAGTAAGATATTGACCACATGTTTGCAAATGATCAAAAATTGATTTGTTTGATTGTGTTTAAGAGAGAACTTTCCTTCTCTCTCTTTATACATCAGAAAATTTGGAAAATAAAAGATCACAAATACGTGTTAAAGAAACAAGTCAATGTATATGCTACATTGTTTTTACATTATATGAATGATGGGTGTGAAATTGGTGCTTCGATCATGCTATTACAGTTGTCCAAAATACACACACACACACACACACACACACACACACACATACACTCACTTATACTGTGGGCCATAATTCAATAACTTTAGTAACCATTCAAAATAGCCCAGGTACATACAGGTATGTATGTATGTACAAGGAAGAGGGGATAAATAGTTCCGGCCATTTTAAGGTTCCTCTCTCTCTCTCCACACTTTGACTGGTGGCTTAACTTTTGAGTGGAAAAGAGAATATGGAGGCGAACAAGGTGAACACTCTCGATGCTCTAAACATCACCATTAATCAGGCTTATACATTATAAAACAAGCACAACAATCATATAGATGAGCAATATTTTGCCATCCTAATCATGCCTACCTTTTTTTTCTACCTCTATCTACCTTCTCTCTCTATCTTCACAACAAGACAGTTAATACCCAAAATTAGCCGACGCCTCCGTTCATTTTCTATCTTCTCCTAACTATCATGCCGATCATTTCACATCTTTACCATCTACTATCCACCCTTAATCGGGATCCATACTTGGTGGTGAAGTCCATTCCAACTTCTCTCTCTAACCATCATTGACAGTGAACATTTGAATCATTATCATTTGAAAATCCAAGTCCATACCTTCGAAGTATATCCAACATTTACCCATCGCATGTGTGTAGCTAAAGTTTGTGGTTGAGCCGAAAAATTATGGTGACTTATGAGTGGGTTTGATGGAACTCCCAAAGATTTTCTCTCTCTCAAACTAAATCCTCTTTCTCTCTTCCCTCTGATTGGATAAGCTGCTCAGTCGAATTTTAATTCCCTCAGATTTCTTTTTTTTCACGAGGGAAAAATTTTTCTCAATGTAATCTTTCCCAAAAGAAATTGAGAAGATGCTGTGTGTATATGCGTGTGTGTGCAATATCGTGAGGCCACATTTCGCTTAGAATGAGAAAAAGAACAAGCTCTTAGCACGATGTTGAGCCACTGATGAGCAATACCGAAATCACTTACACTTGATCGTGTCCTATAGAAATAAAGCCCAAACAGTACAGTAGGGAAAGAAAGTTTATTCCCGCGAAAAAAGTGCTGGTATACACACAAATTCGAGCAAAGGTCCTGTGTCCAGAACTTGTATGTATCTCTTTTTCACTTGTCCCAAGAAAAAAGAGGACTTTCCACCCGTCGAGGGTCCATGAATTGGTCCAGATTGCTGGAGGGGTTTAGTATACTGCTGAGCTCGATGATTCCATTTCCATAGGGTAAATGTTGTTATTGCTTGGCTGATTTGTAACTTGCACTTGACCAAAAAATGCTGGGCTCATCCGCTTTTTTCTTCCACCTCTACTGCTACTGCTATCAGTCCAATGTAAATGTATTCAGATACACATATACAGAGAGAGAATGATAGAAGCTTTCCATAATCACTTTGACTTTACCCTGGACATGTTAAGTCCAATTGATAAACGGTGAAAGAAAAAAAAAGCCATGTCTTGAGGGCTTCATTTTGGCGTGTAAGTATAGCTGCCCATAAGATAGAAGAAGATAAATTTGGTCCATAGAAAAAAAAGTAGAAGAAAGTACAGATGAAAAGTTTACTTTCCAGATCTGCTTGTTTATACTGTATTCCCTTGTATTTCACTTTCAGGTGTACAATACTGTATTCACGATCAAACAAACTTTATGCCTCTTCTTCCTCTTCTTCTTCTTCTCTCTCTCTCTCTCTCTCTCTCTCTCTCTCTCTCTCTCTCTCTCTCTCTCTCTCTCTCTCTCTTTGATGAGTTTAGAAAGCAAACCAGAAAATTTCTCTCTCAATGTGAAAATGATTGACTCAACCTGGCCAGGCTGGTAAGTGTGGAAGCCAATCACTCGGTTGTAACAGGTTACTGCCATAGAAGAGGTGTAATAAAAATCAAGATAACTTGGTCTGAACAAATAAAAATTTTCTTCAATCCTTTCTCCCTGCAAGATTGAGCGTGAATTTTGGATACATTTTAGGAGAGTTTTTTTTTCGTTTCCGAAACTAGTGCAAAGTAGTGTCTAGTGTTGAGTGCAGTGATGCTCAGTGATACCTGTTTTTCACTAATGCTCGACCGAATTAAGTAAAAATCTTAAGGATATTTTTTACCATTCATTCATTTGTTCTTGAATCCAAATTCTCTGATCAAGCTTGTCAAAATTCTTCTAACCATAATGCAACTGAATCTTATGGAGTAATCTGACAAAAGCTTTCAACAGTAACAAGCAATTCACACAGCAACATTCATTTCCATTGCTCCATCAGGCATCATTCTTGCCTTTTCATAAACTTTCCAGGCGGCTCTGATGGTGGGGATTCATCTTCTATTATTCCAAAGGGTGGAGATAGTATGAGACTATGTAAGAAGATTGGAAGAAACAAGTGAAGTGGTAAGGAGCCAAGTGAAGAGGACCAAAGGAAAAAGAGAGAGAGACTGTGAGAGGGATAGAAAGAGATAGTGAATGATCAACTGGCGGGAAGAATAGTGGAGAGAGAAAGTGAAAAGAAGTCCATCCTTCGGATGAATTCAGACATTCATGGGCTATTCCTATCATCTATCTACTGGGCCAACCATTCCAGTTATGTACACACACACAGGGTAATCAGCATCTTTGGTTGCACAATTTTTTCTTCATCCCCTTCCTCAAGCCTCTTCCAGTGATTCCATTCACTTGCCACTCGCCAGGTATGACAATCATTCAGAGAAAGATAGAGAGAGATGATTCTGGCGTGGATGATGAACGAAAGAATTAGAAAGAGGAGGCAAAATTTTTACTCCCCTGGAGCATAGAGACTGCCTGAGGACCAACCTCTTCATCCTAAGGAACCATTATCTTCCCGCCATCCAACTTTTTCTGACTCATGAGGATGACTAGTATTCTTATACACACACATTCTCTCTCTATCTGAGTACCTCCGAAGCTTTCAATCTTGTTGCCTCTTTTCATCAACGAAACAGAATTCCTGTAACGAAAAGAATCTTCTTCTCTTGCTTCGCTTTAATATGCATACAAATACCAGAAGCTGGAAAGATGCTTCAAAGAATGAGAGAGAGAGAAGAGTGAAGAAGAAGAAGAAAAATAAAAAGATGATCAAAAGAAAGAGAAGAGTAGGAAGATGGTGATGATCAGTGAACCTCTCAATTACTTCAAACTACTATTTTGGAAGCTCAAAATATTCCCGAAGAGTGAATTAAAAAATTGATTCAACGGGCTCATGGTCTTGGTTAATATTTGCCCCTCTCTTTCTCTCTCTTTCTCTTCATTTATGCGCTCCTCCATGAGCAAGCAAACCCATTAACCCAGCCTCCGATGGATCAACGTTCATCATCAGAAGCCATTTTCTGCATCATCTTCGATAAATTATCATTGAGAGCCACCGATGAATTATCCCTAATTATCATATACCCGTGCATCCAGAAAACCTCTCTCTTTGAAAAAATATGTGAGGAGGCTGAAAAAAATGAAGCTGAATGTGATCAGTAGCTCAAATTCAAATAGAAAGTTGGATATAATCGTGATGCGTGTTTGGAAAAACTCAATTGTTGACTTGGTAATTTTTGATCGCCCAAAAGTGGTCAGGATTTTGTTACTGCATTCCATGGATGGTCAAGTGAATGATGATTAACAGTTGGAATCATTTGGGCTTGCAAACTTTTTTTCTTCCTTTCAATGGTCATCACTATCATTTCATGATCAGAATGGTCTCACAGAATTTCTTGAGAAAGCTTCAGATACTTTTCGCATGAGCTCAATCAATCCAGTGTGGTAAATGGATTATTTCTCTCCATGGAAAACCTATGATCCTATTTTGTTAGCGGAGGAGTTTAACTAATTAATCTTGGCAAGCATACCGAGAGCAATAGCATTGGTCATAATTTATCTGAATGCTCATTTAATCTCTCTTCGGACTGTCGCTTTCTCTCTCTCTCTCTCTTTCTCTGATATGATCGCCCACAACATGTGAACAATTTTACCTGTACATTCATCATGAAGGCGAAAAATCTCTGTAAAGAGAGAGAGAGATGAAAGATGGAAGATGAAGAAGAGAGGTTCCAAAACCAAACGGGCGGGACTGATAATTCCCAAAAGTCGAGCAAAAAAACAGTATCGATACACTCTCTCCTCCTCTCTCGGACCATCTTGAGATTTTATTTTGTCCATGTTTTTTTTCTCTTCTCTCTCTCCACCGCCTGCTTGGCCCTTTTTCTTCTTCTTTATTCTCTCTCTCCATCATCCACTGGCCCCCTCCTCCTCAACCACCTTCCCTTGGCCCCCGGCCTTTTTCTCTCCTCTCTTCTCTCTCTTCTTGGGGCAATCTCTCGGACCGATCTGAACGCTCAGCTTTCTTTCCTCAAGGTAAATTTCGGCCACGAAGAGGGAAGCTGCAAGCTGCTTGGAAGAGCGTCCTGCCAAGAGAGAGCCGAAAATAAGAAGAAGAAGAAGACGAAAAAGTAAGGAAGAGAAGAGAAAGATGAGGGGCTGAAACCGGTCCAAAGTGGCCTGTGAAGCCCACTGTACAAGGTAAAGAAGAGAGAGAGAGAGAGAGAGAAAGATCGGCCGATCTCTCTCCGTCAGGTACACTCTGTAAGGTGAGGGGAAGCAGGGAACTGAAATGGCCCGCAATTGAGTTGAAACACCACGACTCAGGTAAGAGGAGAGAGAGAAAGAGACTTTCTTACATGGACTTGCAGCCCGAGTTGTGTGTGTTTGTTGGGGAACATAATTGTTGAAGAGAGGGCTAGAAAATGGGGCTTCGGGAATGAATAAGTTCGGAGGTGCCTATGGTGCAGTGGTTCTGTAAGCTGTTCGAGCAAGCGAGCGAGAGAGAGCGGGAGAGAATAATGACTTTCATGGCCTGGGATGTCCAAAGAAGGTACCTGGATGGCTTGTTTTGAAAAGGTCCTTCTCTCCTAAGCTATTCGGTCAAAGGGCAAATCTTGCTTCGCTCGTGAATTTGCCATTCTCTGTCTCTATCTCTATCTCTGTGTAAAAGAAAGCAGCAACTGTAAAAAAGGGCGATTTCTCTCTATCTCTTTCTCTCTCTTGCCAATGATTAAAGATGTTGATTGTGTGTCCTGAGTGTGGGTGTCATTTTGGGCTCGAGCATCTTGTTATTCGCACACTAATGACTTCCACGAGCTTCGTTCGACCGATGTTGCTAGTCCATCCCAGTGGCTAGTTAGTGGCCACTGCAGAAGAGATCCTCTCTTCCTTGATGAGGAGCAAAGAAGAAATGAAGAGAGAGAGAGAAGAGCAGACGTTCGAAATCATGCCGATAAACATTCGCCTGACTCTTGTACACTTTTCTTTTTCGTTGACAATTAATGACTCTGCTGAGGCTACTGTTGAGATAATTTTTTCGAGCCACAATTTTCAAAGGTTAATTCGAATACCATCTCATGTTGGTGACACGCTCCTTGAATTCTCACTTTCTTTTCTATCGGTCAATTGCGTTTCGTTTCCATTCTGATTGACTAGCATTTATTTCGGAAGAGAGAGAAGAGGAAGAGAAGAGGAAAACAACACACACTTTTTTCAGGCCAAATCAATGCTATGGCCTCTCTCATCGACATTAGCCGTATGTTTGCCTGAGTTTTTGGGCAAAAAAAGTATATACCTTTGACCGCCGATGAGGAGAGAGAGAGAGAGAGAGAGAGAGCATGATAGACATGGAGTCAAAGAACTACTGGTCGATTGGTGTTCGTTCGAGCAGATCGATGATGAACCCAGCTCCACAGGCCGAATATCCGCTCGAATCTTCCTGAAAACCTGTGTCTTCCTTTTTTACTATTTTTTTTCGCTCGAAAAGCATCCATCAAATCATCGATATTAGTGAGAAAACGATAGAAAGAGAGAAAGAAGATGGCTCAGTAAAGAGAACGAAAGAGACAAGAAAATAGAAACGGGAAGCCAATTTGAAGCGATAATATCGAGAAGGAAAGGAAGAAAGAAAGAAAGAAAGAAAGAAAGAAAGAGAGAGAGAGAGAGAGAGAGAGAGAGAGAGAGAGAAATGGTTTGCATGATGAGATTTTGGGCCTCCAATCATGTGGTTGAAAAAAAAGAAGCGGAAAAGTCAATCCACAAGTGCTTGTAATCTTTTCCAGTTCACTTTTCTGTTGGTCAGTTGAGAGAGAGAGACCAGAGAACGACAGTCAAATTTTTTTTCTACCGGTCAACAACATACATGTACCAGTGGCAATCGGAGCCATATTACAGAATTGAAGATGGAGAAAAAGAAAACGGAATGGTCATCATGAGGAGAAGTGAACTGAGTAACCAAAAAATGAGGCTAAAATTTCCCTATTTCATGCTCATTACTGATGTATATGTGTGTGTGTGTAAATATATACTGAGCTATGTTAGAAAACGTGAAACCACCATGAAACCGCATAAACGATTCTCTTGCCAGTTGGAAAATTCATGAGAAACCCATCACTCACACACAAGTCCCGGTGACTTGGGACTCCTTAAAGGAGACTGTCTTCTCCCCAGTTTCTTCTCCAACTAGAATGTACATATGAATTTGAAAATTTCAACCAAAAGCGGAAACTTGTGAAACACGAGCTGGAGATGAATCACACAATTTATGTGTCCTCTTTCCACTGTAATAATGACACCATACATACTGAGAGAGAATCCATGATAGACCATGAAGCCGTGAAAATAGTGTGGGAGAAAATTTTATGCTTTAAAGGAGTCCATATCTTGCACTTTTTCACTTCTTCTTCTTCTTCTTCTTCTTCCTTGTATGTTTTGTCACCTCTCTTGGGTAACCCATCATATGGTGAAGATGAGAGGAACCGAGGCAAGGATCATTTTCACTTTTTGGCGCCCAACTGTTGGCCATATACACACACACACACATATTTATCTCAGCCTCTCATCACCATGTCCATTGATCCCATGTACATGTGGCCTGAGGATGGAGAGAGAGAGAGAGGAAGAAGATGAAGAAAAAGTAAAATGAGTGGGCCATGTTAATATCACAGTATTCATTGCACCATGTAAAAAAGTTTCCTTCCTTCCTTGGCCATTGTGTAGGCCCATAAGTTTATTCATCTTTTCTGCATAATTCATGATACACTGATCATTTGGTTAAGATTTTTGCTTTTGCTATGGAAAAAAACTTTCACCCATAATGAAACTGAATTTTCAATGATGCTGATGAAAGTGAAAAAATACATGCACATTCATTCCAGATGATATAAGATGATATGATACACAGCTATCGTGATTTCGATATACACTGCCCACATATGTGATGAGCAGATTTTTGACCATTTGACTTGTGTATGCCATCGGACTCGAGAAGAAGAGATGGCAAAAGTGTGGGTCAACTTTTTCTAATCGTTTGAATCTCAAATGTACTGTCAACAACAACAAAAAACACTCTCTTACCTCTCTCAGGTGCGATGGCCTCTATTTTCACCTGTGTATACATGTATTCTCTTAGCCATATACCTGTACTTCATTTATACATATACATATACTTACACCCTCTTGAAGATGAGGACTTTTTTTCTCTCTCTCTCTCTCTTGGACATCTTCTTAAAGACATGAAGAAAGAGAGGGGCAGTTTGAGGCCGCTTATCATCATCAAAATTAAGCACAAGTTGCAAAGATAAGCGTGCTAGAGAGGAAAAGAGGAAGCTTCAAAATTGGTGTCTCTGTTTGACTACTTGATTCTTGGATTCTTGCTAACCCTAACTAGTTTGAGCAATTCCAACATCCACTATATATTTATATTCATTCTCTCGTAATTCAAGCTTACCTGGATCTGAATATCACTCTCTTCTACGCAAACTGCGTAAACTAGCCTGAGGACAATTTTGTTGAATACACATGAATAGCCTGGTCCATCGGTCCCAGTAGCTGAGGACAAGGACCAGCCTCATGAAGAGTGACATTAATGCTCAAGAAAAAGGCTCGTGGACACATGCTTTTTTGGTGACTTCTTTCCTCTCTCTCTCTTTCTCTCTCTTATCCGTGGACAAGCATCATTAAATGTTGATGAGTATCGACCAGAAGTCAACTAATTTAGGATTCAATCAGCAGCTGAAATCCAGAAAAAGTTCATCCGAGATAAATTGAGCACCCATGATAGTCACTTATCTACACACATACACACAACTTTTGGAGATTATCAGAATGATCAACGTTTTCCCGTAAAGTTCTCCACTTATTAAATGCTTCTTCAGAAGAGAGAGAGAGAGAGAGAGAGAGAGAGAGAGAGAGAGAGAGAGAGAGAGAGAGAGAGAGAGAGATTATCGACATTTTTCATCACTAAAGTGATGCTTACAAAACCGAAAGAGAGTAATTCTGAACGATTAAGGATAGAATTATGGATAAAAAAAGAGGCTCGTGACTGATTTTGTTCGATAATTTTGACTTCATACCATGTTTCACTCCAAAATTTTGCCCATCATTAGTTTTCTAATGTCCGCATCATCTTCACCTTACTTATTCATTTTTTTCTTCTTCTTCTAATTTTCATCTATCCAGGTCCTTTGGCATCTCGACATATTTCGACGTAGTTTTCGTGATCTGTCTGGTCACGCTTGTATGGGATCAGAATCATGTATATTTTGTGCCTTAAAAGAATTATTTACACAATTCCAATACAGCCATGAGACTGCTTTGCCACCGGATTCATTGCGTAAAGCTTTGGCGGAAACTTTTTCCGATCAACGAAGATTCCAGCTCGGATTTATGGACGATGCTGCGGAATGTTTTGAAAATATTCTACTTCGAATTCATGGACATATTGCCCACACGGAAGCGGAAGATGCCTGCTCTGCACCCCACTGTATATCTCATGAAAAATTTGCCATGAATCTAGTTGAACAAATTGTTTGTAGTGCCTGTGGAGCCACATCGGAACCACTACCATTCACCCAAATGGTCCATTATGTGTCCAGCCCAGCACTGTGTTTACAGGCGAAAAAGTATTCCAATCTTAGGGTAACATTTGGCCAGCTATTGCGGTGTGGTGAAGCGTACGGAAATATTCGAGATTGTCCCAGTGGCTGTGGGGCAAAAATTCAAATCCGCAAAACTCTCATCAATCGGCCGGACATTGTCTCTATTGGCCTGGTTTGGGACTCTGAGAGACCTGCACTCAACTTGATCACTGATGTATTCCGATTAATAGGCACCTCTCTCAATCTGGATGATGTAAGTATATTCATGAACTTTTTTTTCTCTTCCGAAAACAATCCTCTCTCTCTCTCTCTCTCTTTATCTCTTCTTTCCAGCTTCCTATCATTATCATCCTTTCGGAATGAACACTGTACTGTCTAGATAGATGCATTCTGGGATGTGATCAAAATTCTTTTTCTCATCCTATCGCTAGAAGGCTAAATTGTATCCACATCAATATTGAGATCAGTATTCATGAAAATGAATATCATCATCCGCATCTTGAGAGAGGATGGATGCGTCTTGTATCTTCTGATCGATCATCTAACTCTCTCACTCTCTCTCTCTCTTCAGTTATCCCCTCTCATCTTTCATCTTCTTCATCTTCTTCTTTTCCTCTCTATCACCTTCCTATCTGAAGCATTCTGTGAGATTGAACGTGAAGATGGTACTCCATAATGATTATTAGTATTAATAGATGGAGAGATGAACAGAAAAAGATAAAATGTCGATGCTGATATTATTAGTCCCATCTTCGGATCGATGTGAATGTTAATTACATTATCACTAATGACTGTCTTTTCTCTCCTCTCTTTCTTTCTCTCTCTCTCTTTTTATCAAAGGTATTTGATCGCTTCGGGCCGACAAGATCCAGGCCAGAAGATCAGCAAGCATCATCAGGAGCATCCCAATCAGAGATGATGATCACGAATAACAGTGTAACATCATCCCAGGCCACTTTACAACTAGTTGGACTTGTCACATACTACGGAAAACATTATTCGACATTCTTTTATCACACCAAATTGTGCTCCTGGATATACTTTGACGATGCTGCGGTACGTGAAATTGGTCCTCACTGGGAACAAGTGGTGGATCGATGTATAAAGGGTCACTTCCAGCCATTATTACTTTTGTACGCAAATCCCAATGGTACCGCAATCAATGCAAGTACAGCACCCAAACAGGTGACCATGGTCAGTCATCCTAATCATACGAATGGGAATAGTAAATCGTCCCATCATCATCACCATCATATTCGACATTCTTATCATCATCCCCATCATCTACAACATCATCCACACTTACAGACAAGCGCAAATTATAATAGCAATAATATATATCAAAATATTATCAATTTAATACCGCCAAAAGAATCTTCATCATCATCATCATCGTCGACGATTCCTACTCAGCATCCCGGAAGAATGCTTCCACCGGCAAATGTTCCTCCGATTCGTTCAGAGAAGATCAATAAGCCAGCACCATTGAATATTAATTCTTCATCAACTAATGTAAATGGAATGAATACTCAACAGCAACAGCAGCAGCATCAGTATCAGAATGCTGGTCAAATTGCTCGACAACAAATATACGGAACTATGAGATTGCCAAAACGTTCAACATCTCTTGGTAATAATCATATTTATGCAAATGGTAACATTCACCAAAAGCCAGCAAGCTCAGTGGATGATCTTTTCAATCAATATGCATCAACTTCCGATGATGCACCTGATTCACCGATGATGCGGTCTTCAGTTTCTTCTTGCTACTTTTCGGATGCTGGTGATGCGGATTCTGGATATATGAGTCGGAAAACGGTTGAAAATATACTGGCTGCCACACAAAAAGCTTCCAAGCAAGGAATGTCAAATGGAATCAAGACATCCAAAGGCCAACAGCGTAGTAGTATCAGCTCAATTGATTCGTATCATGAGCTTCCATCGAGACGAAATTATGAAGATAATCATATTCTATTGCAAGCGAAAGCATGTTCTCTACAGAGACGTGATTCTGGTAATTCATCGAATGGATCAAACGGTGATTGGTTTAGTAATAGTTCCAATTCAAGCTCTGGTTCTCGGGACGAGAATCCGTATGTTGGAGCACCACAAGCTCGACGTTCATATCAAAAATCGTTGAACGGAGCCAATAACACATCAAATCAAGTCCACCACAATCAAGTTCACAATCAACAGCAACAACAGCAACAATCACAAACTATGCTCAACGATCGACGTCAACAACAAAATGGTTCATCAACACTTGATCAAGGCTATGATTCATTTTCACTATCAAGTAGTGACAGTTATCCATCCATTGGACAAACTACACCCACCAAACAATCCCAACACAATGGTGGAGTTGCCCGGCTATCCCAAATACCTGAAGATGTATTTGAGCTGATCAACAGTAATAATAGTATGCAAGATTGTGTTAAATTGTGTGCCGAATCAGATCTACTAATGTTAAAAAGTTTACAAAAAGAAGGTGATGGCGATATTGTGGCAGCCGCTGCATTAAGTGATTCGGCAGCCCACAAGGCAAGAGCAGCGATGGCTGCACCATACAGTAATACGGAGATGTTGGTTCAAGCCCAAATGAAACATTCCATTTGTGTGATGAGATCAGCTAGTTTGCATAAGAAATTGAAGGAATTGGAGGCAGAAGAAAAGCGACGATTGCGAATGGAAGCAGCCGAATCGGGTGGCCATAGTCGCCAGAATAGTCGAGATTCGGGACATGGACGACATAGTAGACAAAATTCTAAGGATGGCTCGACAGTGTTGAAGGAGAGTGGTAAAAAAGAATCCAAAAAATGTTCCATGCCTGATTATGTGAACGGTAAAACAATCCAATTGTATGGTACTTTACCCAAAAAGGTGGCAAGTGGGCCAACTGGTAAGAAGAAGATTCCAACACCCACACCAACATCGGCCAACACCGGTGCCAGCCATTCCATGTCCTCATCACCGGTGGTCAAGGATGATGTTAAGCGTAGTTCGATGCCATCAATTTTATCGGATGCATTTCGTGGAATTCGTTCAAAATCATCCAGTGTCGAGCGAAGCAGTTCATTGGACATCAAAAGTGATGCGGAAAGTATATGTTCATCACGATCGGTACTCTCTGTCCACAAGGCTCGTATGTCAATGAGAATGCAAAATGTGATGAATGTTCGAGATTCAGATTTAAGTGACAATTACTATAGTGAATGGGAAGCTATCCGGGAAACTAGTCGAGCTAAAAAGGAATCCCTTAAACGTAGCTCATCTGGACTATCGGCTAGTAGTGGTGGTGGCAATAAGAGTAGTGATACATGTGTGGACAGTTGCGGTGATACAACATCACCATCACCATCAGCCACCAAGAAGCAGCATAAAATTCGACGAAAATTGTTGATTGGCAATTTTATGAAACGCAAAAATCGTTCTCTACCTGATTTACGTGAAAATTGTCAACCAGATAGTGTAGCCACCACTGTTACTACTAATGGTGTCAATCAAAATGGTATCCGTGGTGTTGATGGTAAAACGATTGCCACTGATGACTCGCTGACACCTAAAACAGTGGCCAAAATTAGTCGTAAAGGTTTCCATCAAGGTATGGGTATTTACCAGCGACCTGCATTACTTAAAGTAGATCCACCACTTTTGGATGCATCCAAGATTGACAAATTATCCAAGTCATTACCAAATGGTTCCACTAATGTCCCATCAGCAACACCAGTTACCACTGGCAAAGGGCCATCACAGTGCCAATCATCATCTACTTCTTCTTCTACCACTACTGCCAACACACTAGCTCACCAGTTACAATCTACTTCATTGTCATCCCAACAGCCATTACCACAATCCGGAACCACAGTTTCACCTGTCGCCCCTCCTCTTCCTCCGCCGAAAATTCAGAATCCAATTTCATCTTCTTCTTCTTCTTCCACTTTGGAACAGCCATCAGCATCACCTGTTCTGGCCAGTTGTATTCGTTCATCACTGAAACAAAGTCGACCAGCACCAGTGTCCACCACAATTGACAGTGAATACAGTGGATTTCGTAATATGGTTCCTCGAGCACCGACACCACCGAAGCCTCGAGTTGAAGAGTCAACATTTCCACATCATGAAATTGTGACCACAATTGTATCTGCCAAATCTAGCCTCAAGCGTCCACAAGCCCAACAGCAACAACACCAAAATCAACACCACCAGCAACAATCAACACCTACAAATGGTGTAAATTCCAGTCCTGTGATCATGTCCCATACTCCCACTCCACCACCACCACCAACAAGTGAAACAATTTGTAAGCCCGGTTCACCATCCCAAGGAATCGAGCCAAACGATGAACTTCCACCTCCACCCGAAAGTTTCCTACAAGAATTGAGAGAAAAGCGTAATGAAATGAATCATCATTCACTATTAGGTCGACTCACGTCAGAACGATTGGCTTATCCGGGCGAACATTTTGATGAAGTTGATTCAGTTGGTCAACGAAAAGTGAATAGTATGGCTCTTCAGCCATCATCGATGGTGTGCCCTGATTCTGTGCCAATTGAACAAATCAACAACAACAACAAACAACAATCAACACCAGCTCAGTCTGATAAGTGTTCGATGCCGGTTGGGAATACAAGTTGTACTCCTTCAGTAAAAGATTTAGCTTCTAGATTCCAGAAAATGGTTTCAATTGAAACGACCGATCGTCCATCTCATTCGCATACTTCCGCTGAGCAAGTGTTCCCAAGACATGATCGTACATCATCTTTATCATTGAATCAGCAACAATCTTCAAATGCTCATCAAATGATTCCATCATCAGCTCAACGAAACAATATTCCTTCCATTTCATCACCTTCACCATCACCATCGCCTTCATCATCTTCTCTTCGACAAGGCTTGAGAGTGGTTGCCCTACTAGGATCATCTGCTCGAAATGCTGCCAATGAATCACAATTGTCAACTAGTTCTGAAGTCAATTCATCCAAATTATCTAATCCATTAGTAGCTCCAACTCAATCAAATTCCATAGGAACTACTAATACTTCAAACACCACTCCCAATGGTCCAGGTAGGCCAGGACGTCCTCCTGATTATGAGACAGCATTGAAACGATTGTGTCAGCAAAAGAGTGGAATGAATATTCCTCATCAGTTTACCAGTTCATCACCAATTATGAATGGTACTTCTCGAATTGTTTCACCATCAGAATTATCGAAACAATCGGTCCATACCAATGATGAACAGAAAGATTCGAGCCATCATCATGAAGAAGAACTAGTCCGTCGAAGAGATCCCAGCAAGAAAAGTGTATCATTTTCTGATCAAGTTGAGCTGGTAGCACCAGCAGAAGATGAAGAAGAGGAATATTTACCCAATCCACTTCTCGAAAGAGTTTTAGGCAAAAGACCAATTTAAAAAAGTATCATCATTATATTTGTAAACACTTTTTTAATGTATAATTCATCAATGAAATATGTGATTTTATCAATAATCAAATAAAATATTGGAAAGTAAGAACAAAAATCCTCAAATTAAATTTATTTTGACATGTAAAATGTTTGTATCGATGTGTATTTCATGTGAATCAGAGAATTCTGTCGTTGTGTGGGCTTAGACAATTTATTGACTATGACGGAGAAACAATGGAAAAGGCTACAACTCAGATGATTTCCTCATAACTATCAGCGATCTCAAAGCTTAGACCAAAATGAATTTGCTTTACATATCATGGAACTATTCAAATCTTCCAATCGAGCAGCACCCGATAGTGCCATAGCCACATCTAGTTCATCGCGAAATATTTGCATAACCTTTTTTACCCCATTTTCACCCTGGAAAAATGGAAATAATATTTTTGAAATTTGGTATCAATTGGGATCATATTATCACTTACACCACAGGCAAGACCCCAAATGATAGGTCTTCCAACGAAGACCATTCGAGCTCCAAGTGCAAGAGCCTTCAGGATATCGACACCTGATCTTATTCCGCCATCCAGAAACACTTGGCATTTATTTCCAACCGCTTTCACAATTTCTGGAAGCACTTCAATCTGAAAAAAGAAAGAAGACAAGATTATATCATTCAGTGAATCAATCGCTTCTAGTATGCCATAATATGATTCAAGAGTATTACCGAAGCGGGAACAGAATCCAACTGGCGAGCACCATGATTCGATACTATGATTCCCGAAGCACCATGAGCAACTGCTAGTAGGGCATCTTCCACTGTCAGTATTCCTTTGGCTATGACAGGCAGCCTGGTTTGCTTTTGGAACCATTCGAAATCTTTCCAAGTCACAGAGGCATCGAATTGTTCGATAACATAGTTGATTGAACCATACGAATTTTTCTCGTGGCTTATTTGAGCTGAATCAGGGGGTATATTGGCTAATCGAAGATTTTCTGGAAGAGCGAACTTATTCTTCATATCACAGTAACGCTGACCTAGAACGGGGATATCAACGCTTATCACAATAGCTCTGAATCCAGATTCTTCTGCTCTATGGGCCAGATTCACACTGAGTTTTCGATTCTTGCAAATCCATAATTGAAACCATTTGGTTGCTCCAGGGGCTGCTGAGGCAATCTCTTCAATTGAAGAAGTTGAAAATGTGCTCATGATGTAGATAGTTTTCATTGCTTCACATGCTTTGGCTGTGGCGACTTCACCCATAGGATGAGCCATTCGTTGCATGGCAGTTGGAGATACACCGATTGGAAAATGGATTCCATGACCAAAAATTTGTGTTCCCAGATCTCGATTACTCAGATCTTGACTGAAAAATCTTGGCCTTATTCTCAATCGATCGAAAGCAGCTTCACTTTCACGTAAAGATAGCTCATAATTGGCACCACTTCGATAAAAGTCCCATGTATTTTTTTGGATCCTCTTTTTGGCTTCCTCTTCAAACTCACGAACGTTGATCAACTTTTTCACAATACAATCATTATCATTGCCTGGTTGCATCGTTTGGATGGAAATCAATTAATATGTCGATTTTCGAACAGAATATCTTTTCCGTTGATGAACAAGAGTTGACTGCAAAAGTTAAAAAAGTTTCACTCAAATCAAGCTGAAAACGAGAAACAATTCATTAACATGCAGACTATTTGCTGTTCAATGCGTTTTCTGATTGATTCTCGAAAAGCTCAATCGCTTTGCTATCTTGTTGCTAGAGGTGCTAGATTTATTTGAGATCAAAGGGAAATTTATCCCACCCTTTGCATGAGATACAGTCGATAGGTAGCACATTTTCTACTCATGGTGATAGTAGTTGTTATACTTGAGCTTTGACAGAATTGAGCTCACTGACAACAAGAGTGGAGTTCAGAAGCTTTCGAAAAGACCATTTTTCGACCTTTGCTCCTTTCCATGGAACCAAATTTAGCTCATTAGACAATACCGTTAGTCGAAGGTCGGAAGCGTATGATAAAGGAATTCGACGATAGAATTAGAAATGAGATAAAATTCACATTTTATCTAGTAGTAACCTTCAACAATCTATAAGTATCACATGGGTACGTATAAATTCTAGGAGATGGCTATTTTTCATCCTCTTTCGAATGAATATTGAAAAAATTCGCTCAATGGATATTCGAGATACACTCCATTGTACTGCCTCTCCATCTTTCACGGTACAAAAAAAACCGGTCAATTTATCTACCAAAAAATATAAAAATATGCCAAAATTTTTCATATAATTCGAATACTTGAAATACTTTACCGATAATAAAATATTATATGCATTATATATAACAAAATATATTCAATAAATTCAGATCATCTGGAAAGTTTTCAACTTTTATCGTAACTTTTCAAATTACGCGGCCACATATCGGCTTGACCACGCCCACAAGTTTCGTTCGGCAAAAGCTTTTTTGAAATCCAAAAGATTCAAGATTTTTCTATGATAATGAAAGAAACTTAGTTTTCGTAATGAATTAATTTGAATTGCAAATCATTCCAACATTTCATATGATAAGTTGACAATAATTTTTCCTGGTGAAAAACATATAAATATTCCATGTTCTCTTGGTGTCAGTTGGAAGACTGTGTGTTGCCCAAATGGAATCCAGTAGAGAGGAACTTGTTGATTCACTGTTTCGGGCCGGAATATTTAAGCTTGAAGAGACCCGATTAATAAACGGATCAATTTCACCGGTTCACATTGATCTTCGAATGGCCAATGGTTATCCTAAAGTGATACGTACACTGGCAGCTACAATATTTTCCAAAATATGTGATCTCAAGTATGATCTTATTTGTGCCGTCTCATTTACATCATTACCTCTGGTCGTTGTGAGTATTGTGTGTGTGTGTGTGTGGATGCTATTACATTGTATTTATTATTATTATTGGTGCATATTAGTTGACTATTCACTTTATTGATTTTGAACTTTGTACTGATATATATATGAATATATTGTGAGATCAAATCTGATAGATTTTGCTTACTTTTTTTTCTCCCATTTTATTGAAGGCACTATCTATTGACTATCAATTGCCGATGATAATCAAAAGCTATGATCTCAAAAATAATATTGACCATTCAAGACAAACCGTAACAACATTTAATGGACCACATTTTCCAGGACAAAAAGTTTTGGTTATTGATGATGTAATAACTTTGGGCAATAGTTTAATAGAGACTGTAGATCAACTCAAGTCAATTGGTCTACTGGTGGATGATGCAATCGTGTTAGTAGATCAAGTTGGAAATGATCTAGACTACATCTCGGAAAGAAGTGTCAACTTACAATCAATATTTAAACTAAATGAAATCATTCAATACTTAACAGCAAAAGGTTTATTCACCAGACCGTTGTCTGTGAAAGAGAATCATGTTGCAACACCATTTAGTCAACGATCAATATCAAACATTGCAAAATCATCTCGTGTCTCACCGGTGTCCACTATTTCTATCAAGAGCCCAGCATCTGAAGTCAAATCAAAAGGATTTCTCCGCTTCTTCTCCAAGTGAGTGCTTTCGATGCATTGATTTTATTTCACCTCAGATAATATTATCATGTAGAGATTATTGCTAAAATTTTTGAATTCTCCACAGAAAAAAGAACGACTCTCCCTCTATTAACCATTTTGTTCGAGGTGGTGTCCGAGCAACAGCTGGTCCAAGACTTATCTCTGAGGAGAGACGAAAGTTTGAGTAAGCTAACGTTCTATCAGTCTATCGTTTTCTATTCAATTCTTATTTTTCTATATTTTTGTGTTGTTGATTTTATAAACTCTCTCAATCGTTGCAGTGTGAATGTACCTTTCAATAAATGGGACAATCAACTTCTCGTCCAATGGCTTGGAACTACAGGACTTGGGATGTATGCCTCTAATTTTCGGAAATGGGGTGAAAACGCCCAGCATCTTCTGAATTTATCAGATAATGCGATAGAAAAAGAATTAGGAATCAAAAAAAAGCTCCATCGAAAAAAGTTACGACTTGCTTTATCAGTAGCAAATAAAGATTGTGATCCACTCGCAAAAGCTGCAGGTCAGCTAGATTATCTATGGATTGCCCGATGGCTTGATGATATTGGACTACCTCAGTACAAAGAAACATTTCTGGAGGCTCGAATCGATGGCTCTATGCTTCATCACTTAACAGTATCTGACTTGGTACAGTTAAATATTTCCTCCAAATTACACTTCCTGAGCTTACGTCGTGGTATTCAAGTTTTGCGTCAATATAATTTCGACCCTAGTTGCTTGAAGCGTCGAGCAGTGACAGACGAACTTATGAATCCATCTTCTGAAGAAATATCTCTTTGGACTCTCCATCGAGTGATGGAATGGCTTCGATCCATCGATCTTTCCGAATTCTCTTCCAATTTAAGGGGCTCTGGTGTTCATGGTGCCTTAATTGTTTACGAACCCTCTTTCGATTGTGATCTTCTTGCCTTACTTCTTGGAATTCCAGCATCAAGAACTCTTCTACGACGTCATTTGACCACACACTTCCAGCAACTGATTGGCTACGAATTAAATCAGACAAAACAAGAGTTCCTAAGGAAGAATTCTCCTCTTCTCCCCGCCTCAAAGCTAACAGTCAGTATTCAAGCTATTCTTAATTTTTCTACTTCTCTTGATTCTCAACAATTTTTACCCGTTTCTTGATCTACTTATTACATAGTGCTATGTTCATGGACATATTGATTAACCTTGAGACACTTTCTTCTCTTATCTCTCCCCATCTCTACCCATATGACCTTAGATTAATCATGGTAAATTTCTTCTTATCAAAAGACGCCATAAAACCGATGTATATCCTGCGGATTTGATTTGTCCTCTATCGGATACTTCCTCAGTATATTCCACGGATGGTTTTCTTGAAAACGGAAATCAGGTTGTTGATCAAAACAATAGTGATAGTGAACACACAAAAACAGATTCCGAAAATGAATCTAGTGTCTGATGAACCAAGCCGAAACTGTCAAGTATTCATGTATTACATTTGCCTTTCATCAACTAGTACCAAATGGGTTTCAAACCTCTTTGTGTTTTCCTACTTCCGAAATTTTTTTGTACATGACCAAATTTTTTTGCAATAGAGAATGCATTCCTCACGATGAGCTCTGAACACTTGATGATGTTCAGAAATTCTCAAAATGCCTCGATCATTTGCATGTGATATAATTCTGGTCCCCAAGCACGGAATCCTAGATTTTTTGGAGCAAATGGGAAATTATCAATCAAAAATTTTAATTAAGAGTTCCTAATCTCTTCATGCATTTAAACAAGCTCTGCTCATTCAACTGTTCTTCAACTTAAATCGTGAATCATCCTCCTCAACTAAAAATTTTTCAGCTATCTACGCATCATCTGACACACTCAAATCAGTGAACAAACTGGAAAATTGTTCTCTGAGAAATCGTTTTCATGTCCTGCTACTTTCTTTCTTCTGGTTTCTCAACAATTAGATGGTAGAAAATTTGCTTAACCATGGGCATTTAAAACTTGTTCGCAAGAAGGTATAAAGAAACTCAAAAAGCTTCAACAAGAGAATGAAAATCAAGATAAGTAACCGCTAACCAGAAGTCGTTAGTTCCCAGAGGAACACTGTATTCTTCATGGAATGCCTGATGTTGGAGACTGTAGTAGCACAATTATTGAAAAAACGGCACAAAGATCTCCCCCATCAAAGGGAGAGAGAAAGAGAGAGAGAGAGAGAGAGAGAGAGAGAGAGAGAGAGAGAGAGAGAGAGAGAAAGAGAGAGAGAGAGAGAGAGCAAACCAGAAAAGAGAGGGCGAGAGACTCACAGACTCACTCAGTAAAAGTAAGATTTCGACTGCTCACAAAAATTTGTCAGAATTTCGTGTGTGCAAGTCGGTGGATGTTGTGTATACAGATACACATGAATGGTGATTAGTGCTGTCTAATCAGAGTCTTGGATGAAATTTGAATAAATTCCATCATAGTTGAAACGTGGGATCCATTTTTACTATCAATCCATCATGATCTGTGATTTACGAGATTGAACTACACTCTGAGACAATCATCACCACCTGCTGAAGAATTCGAATTTACTGTGTGTACTGTTCAGCGAATCGAGCTTCGAAATTCTCATCTCAACTGTGTGAGCTTTCGCAATCTAATTTTTCATGATGAATACCGATCGTGACCAGTTTAAACAAAAGACTCAATCACCGAAACAAAATAATGGGATTAATAACCAAAAAGATGAGCCCTTCTCCAATGTTGTCGAATTAATCGATGTTGTCGTGGAGCCTTCATCTCGTTCCTCATCTTCAACATTGGATACATCTTGTGGCTTATGTTCTTTTAGGCCAAAATTTTTACAATTTTTTGCCAATAAGAATGCCTTTCTGGTTGTTTTTTGTATAACCTCTGTCCTACAGGGAATGTTTTCTACATATTTAGTTAGTGTACTTACCACAATTGAGAAATTATATCAAATACAATCGACAACCACCGGATTTTTGATGTCAGCAGCCGAATTAGGACAAATCGGTGGGGTCCTATGGTTAACATATTATGGCGGTCGTGGTGATCGTCCAAAATGGATTGCCTGTGGAATGCTTGTGTTCTCTTTTGCCGCGCTATTAGCATCTTCACCACATTTTCTATTTCATCAATCATCATCAACATCCTCATCATCATTAACTCGAGATATTTTTCCATCATCCTCATCACCTTCACTTCCCACCAAATCATCTTCATCTCCATCGTCTCCCGAAAACAGTGCTTTATTTATTGATAAAAAATTGTGTTCGATAAGTAATAACAGTAATTCAAATTATTTTGAGTATAACTATCTCGAAGCTACATCGAATCGTTTAAATGGAAATTCTGGTAACAAAAATGAGCCATCATCATCAAAGCATTCTGATCCACGATGCTCATCTCAATCCATTTCTTCTATCCACCATAATGGCCACTTGACCAATACTGTTTTGGGCATATTTTTCATCAGTGTTCTATTGGTGGGCATCGGTTCTACGGCCACAAATACTCTGGGTTTACCATATATTGATGACAATGTAGCACCTGGAGAATCTCCATTCTATCTTGGTGGGTAAATATTGTTGAAGAGAGAGAGGAAAAGCTTAAGAGAGAGCGAAAAAAAATCAAAAGAAGAAGAAAAAAAAATTTATATATTACTTCATGAATGGCTCTCTCACCTGATGCTTCCACTGTTGGCCTTCAAGATCACTCGACTTCGAAAACCCAACTCATTTGGCTATGTTTTCTCATCAATTTTTGCACAGGTATTACTATTGGAATCAAGATTTTTGGACCGGTTTTCGGATTTCTTCTCGGTTCTCTGTGTACCAGCATGAGCGTTAATTTTCCTTCGGGTGAGTTCATCTTTCTCTTCTTCTTTCAATCCAAAAATTGAGAAAAAAAACACTTGGCAAGCATTTCCACTAGTCTTTTTCTTTCTCTCCCGAATATGTGTTCGCCTTATTTTGCTCAGTATTTTGTTCCACAAATAAGCTGTGTGTATGTGTATGGGCCAAGATGAGAGCAAGAGAAAGAGAGGTTGAGATGGAGACGGTAGCATCCAGCTTCATTTCATGGTCGAGCTGGCAAAGATTATCATCAGACCCTAGACATAGGTCTCTCGTTCGAGCGGAGAAGAGAGAGAGAGAGAGAAAGAGAGAGTAAAAAAATAAAAGTGTCATTACCCTCTGAGATTTTACGAGCTCATTCATAAAAGACAAAACAATTGATCACTAGGTGTAAACGAAAATATTCGCTTTCTCATGCTCAGTATCATGAAGCGTGCATGAAGTTCTCCAGGGAGATTGAAGAGAGAGAGAGAGAGAGAGAGAGAGAGAGAGAGAGATCTATGTTGGCTCAATAACTTGAAGAAAAATTGTTTGAACAGTTATGGCATTTGTTTTTCTATCAGATGCTGATTCTATCCACTCACAATATCATGTTTTCACTCCCAGTTATTCTTGGGGCTTGCGGTTTATTTCAGTTATTCTCTTCTCCAGCATAAATTGAAGCGATAGCGATTGAAATAAGCGATGAATCGAGATTCCTTGAACTGTGCCTGAGCTTATTTTTGCGATTGGTTATTCTTACAATTGTTAGAGCAATCCCATTCAGTGATTTTTGAGTCTAGGAGATTTGATTCATCGAGATTCTTAATTCGAGCTCAAAATGACATCTTGTTAGTCTATCCTTGCACATCGTAACATTGATTGCATTCTGCTAATTGGCTATTACCCTTCTCTTCCATGAGCACAGGAAAGGTGAATCTTATCATTTGCTGAAATCTCTTTATTGCTATTCCTGATAATTCGACTACATGTATGCTCCGACAATTATTGCTCACGAATGCTTCGAAATTTGTATCCATTTGAATCATTTCCGAACGAACTAAATGACGATACATTTTTTCCGGCTAAGATGAGATCTTCTCAGTTTTCAGTTCTCTCGAACGAATTTTTTGGTAAAAGTTACTCGAAGTAGTCATGCTTCTGGTCATTAGATAACTTGAATGGTAGCTTCACTTCTCTATGGTGTTTAGGGTTCATATTTATCACATACACATCTATCTAAGATTTTCCTCTCGGTGAAGCTATCACTCAAATAGAAAGTATTTTTGAATGTATGAATTTTTTCTCTTTTTTTTGAAGAATGAATTTTTGAATGAGTGAATAAAAAAATTTAACAAGTTAGAATTTGCAGCTCAAATGATGAGCCTGTAAAGTTGTTGCTACCCATAACAGTTATCAGGTTAATAAAATTCATCGATTCACTCACTATGATTGTGCAGGTTGAGCGTTGTTCTTGACACAGCTCATCGTTCATTTCCATCTTCTATCGATCTTCTTTCTCTCTATCTGATTGTGTGCATGTAATGTAAATCAAATGATGAGATGACCTGGCCTTCAGGGTGTTTCACTTGTATTCAACTGAAACCGATTCGATTCAAGGTGAAAAAGAGAGAGAGAGAGAAAGGGTTAAATGATAATTAGCCCATCACACTCTGGAATGAGCTGATGCAACAAAATGTATGGAGGATGAAAAGCTCATCATCAGTGAAAATTATTTTTCTCTCAAATTTCTCTGCTTTTATGTGAAATTCTAGTATTGTCAGTCTGTTGATCAAATCCACAAACTCCTTGCACATAACTCTATACATTTAATCGAGAGATCGACTATATTATAGCGATTTGGATTAACATGAATCTAATTGATATTTAAATCAAATTGAGATTTGACTACTAAAGATTCCGATTTTTTGTCCAAGTAAATCGGTGTTGCCGAGATTTGCATAAGATGAAACATCAATATGATGATAGAATTTCGTGTAAACTAGAAAACAAAAATGTAGAATGATCTCAATGAAACAGAATTAATTGAATGGGAAATACTCTCGATGAAGAGCCCTCAAGGGCATGATGATTAAGAGAGTTAGGCGATGTATCCTTTTTTTCGAACCATCATGATTACCATCCTATCGGTCAAATTTTACCCAACTTTGGAAATCACCCGCTGATTGAAATAAATAATATTTTCTAGGTCAGGGAATACCTTTTTTAAATGCATCTAGCATACGAGAACGAATAATAGTCATCATCAATTTGTGTGAGAGAGACAATTTACAAACAGGTACACTCATCTAGTATGCTCTCCAGGGATGCTGATCTTGATCCTAATCTCTCTCTCTCTCTCTCTCTCTCTCTCTCTCTCTCTCTCTCTCTCTTTCAAGACCGGCAAATCTTCCAAAAGGTGTTTTCCCGTGCAACCACGTTCCTTCCTCCCTGCTCTGAATCCTTTCACATTCATATTGAGTCAGATAATTACTGCTTGTATAATTGGAATTGAGTAAATTTTGACATCGTTCTTATTCCGATACTCGTTCTGAAAATTTTGCTTTCAGCCAATAAAATCTTCTTTGTGCTCATTTGATTTTAATATGATCAACTTTCCACCTTCTCTCTCCCTCAGAATCGTCCACTTTTCTCAATCCAACTGACCCACAATGGATTGGTGCTTGGTGGCTTGGTATGGTCTTGATAGGCATTTCTTTGGCATTTGTAGCATTCTTGATGATGTCGTTTCCCAAAAAATTGCCCAACAAGTGTTCCACTCTTCGTTCACCTGAAAATTCTCAAAAATCAAATCTCACTGAGCAAAACGAATCCATCGATGGCCTCAAAGATAACCACCTTCTACATCAAATAGAGCCTATGTTGAAGACAGCTAAGCATCCAGAGAAAACCGATGTTGGTGGTCACATAAATTATCATCTGTCAGACGGAAGAACAGTGACCAATGGCCTCAAGCCACTAGCTGAGTGTGATCCACCGTCACTTGATGCTAATATTAGCAAGGAGCCAAGCTTAAAAGACTTTCCAAAAACTCTCAAAAGATTGGTTAAGAATGATGTTCTACTTTTACGAGCCGCTAGTTCAGTTTTACATTTATTGCCAATCGCAGGTATCTACACTTTTTTGCCCAAATATTTGGAAAGTCAATTCCAATTGACAGCCAGTAATGCAAATGCAATTACTGGAGTTGCTGGTATCATGATCATGGGAGCTGGAATTTTTTCGAGTAGTTTTTTCATGGGAAAATTTAAGCCATCTCCACGATTTGTTGCTCTGTGGATTGCTTTCACTGCCCTCATTTATTGCATCGGAATGGTCATACTGATGTCCATAGGATGTCCTCTAAATAATTTCGTTGGCTTAGATGGTTCAAGGTTTGTTTTTCTTACGCTTCACATTCAGCACATGTTAAAATTGGCAAGCTTATGCTTTATTCTATTTTTTTTCTAGATCTCATAGTGTCGGTCAAAATGGCATGGAAAGTTCGTGTAAACAGATATGCTCTTGTCCTGCCCAATTCTCACCAATCTGCTCAAGTGATCAAATAACTTATTTATCACCATGCTATGCTGGATGTACCAAATTTTCCTTCAATCAATCCTCAGTGAGTTGTATAAGTTGAAGTTTATCAAAAATGTTTTCTCATATGTTCTCCTTCCATTCTTGATTACAGTACATTTTCTCTGACTGCAAGTGCCTACGTCCTGAAACAACAGCTGTCAGCGGTTTTTGTCCCTCCAATTGTTCTAACCTGTCTTGGTATATTTTAGTTTTTGTATTGATTGTCCTGGCCCATTCGACATCTGAGGTGGGATCGACACTTCTCACTCTCAGGTAATGATCATATCTTGGCAAGCTTTGAAATTTTAACAGAGTGGCTGATTCTCTTGAGATGGCTGATTTTGTGTTCATTTCAATTCTTTTGTACACAATTCTTTCTTTTTTCTTTTTTCTTCTCTCTCCCTCTCAATTGGACTATAAAAAGTATCACTCTTATCTGAACTCATTTGTGTTTCTATTTCAAGGTGTGTGGATTCTCAAGACAAAGCAATGGCATTGGGTTTCTTGTCATTTGCCGTTGGACTTTTTGGTGAGCTATTTCTAGCTTGACTTCTTTGTCAAATCTTTCTCTTTTCTCTTTGTCAGGTTTCAATCCTTTTGTCAACCATTTATAGAGTGTCTTTTTAGAATTGATCCCTAACCACAGAACTTTCTCTCAAGTTTCTCAGAAGAGAGTGAGACCTTAACAAAAAAAAGAAAAAGCTAGAGTGAAAAAAAAACCGAAAAAAGTGTTCTTATAACTAGACAGCTGAATTTCCTTGTCCGTCCACAGGTTCTCTTGATGAATTTTGGGCTTGAACAGCCTCTTTAGGCTAGAAAACTTTGCAGCTCCTCGAACTTGGAACCCAAAACTGGAATATTAATAGCTTAATGTTTTTGATTATTTGTAGTTTCCCAGCTCTCTAATTTATGTTTTGTCTTTGCCTCTTTGCTTCACAGGCAATGTTCCATGTCCTATTATTTATGGATACGTTGTCGATTGGTCTTGCATATTTTGGGAAGAGACTTGTGGCAAGCGTGGTGCTTGTCGTATGTATGATCCTAACCGATTTCGAGTTGCTTTTCATGGTCTCACAGCGATGATCATATTCATTGCCTTTTTGGTCGATATTATGGTCTGGTTGAAAGCATCCTCGATAAAATTCGATGATGAAGATGTCACTCCAAAGAGAGAAGAATTTTCGATTGATGTTCATCATCTCAAAGGAAGGCGAGAAGTCAATGACAATGAGATTGAAGATTATAAATAAGTTGATTCATATCAAGAGGTTTTCGTCAAATTTTTCCCTTTCCGAAAAATTTATGTTTTACTACATCTCAATTGGAACTCAATTGTTTATCCACATTTTTCTGGATATAATCAAAATTTTCATACCGATCCAATCAATCTGAATCGGAAAACCCACAAATTAACCGAATCGGTCGAACACAAGTAGCTTTTCGATACTTTTAAGCATAAATCGCATCAATTCATATGTTCATGCAATCATACTGATACATTTTAATTCCAAGATAAAATATATTTAAGTTTAATTTCTCTAAAAGAGTGTGAATTCAAGTCAATATATACTCCATTTGAGAAGATTTATTTATTTTCAGTCTCTGTTGGTCAGAAATGAACTGATTTTCCATGAAGATCATGAAGTTATTCTGATTTCTGGAAACGATTGCTTTCGATCACATTGTGACTATTCAGCACCTTATTATCTGCCTCAGTCAAGGCTATGTCATCAAATATCTCACAACTCACCACATACTTTTACTTCTCTAAACACGATTAGCTGTTGGTATCAATGATTGATCAGTCTATCATTTTGACATTATATAACACGCGAGAAATGCTTATCGAGGTAGTTTTGCTGTCGAAACATACGATGATATGGCTTTTCCTTAGAAATCTTAGCAGTTCATCCTCTGTTTTCCTCTTTTATACAAGCTTTTGAGTTCATAGGTTTAAAGTTTGAGGTTCATAACAGTTTCAGAATATTTATAAATCTTAAATAATGTTATTAGCAATTTGGCTCGCAATAACTTGGCTCCTATATGGATACAAAAAATGTAAGACAATTCATAAAAATCATTATCAACTCTAAATTGGTCATCTATCATTTAGTACCTGATGAAAGTCAGCCATCTGAGCCTGGTTCTGATAGGACAATTTCGTCCACATGTCCTTATGTTTGTGCTGTTGGTGATTCTATTATGATGAATATTTTCGAGACAAAATTACCAGTCAATTCAACTGGAGAGCTTCATGCTCGATGTGCAGTGACGAAGTTTTTGGTGAGTTGGTAAAATTTGCTCTGGTAATGATCATTCAAATTTCTATATTTTGAAACTTTAGATCGATCAATGTTGGAATGAGAGTAAATTCGGTTCCGAATGTTTGCCCAAGAAAGATGGTCTTCAGACGGAAACTTTGGAATTCTGGGATACTCATTGCACCCAGAAAGCTTATGAAGGTTTGTTCGATTGGAATATCAAATTTTTATTGTGACTCAAAAATTGAGAATTTATTTGAAATTTTTCCACTTTAGAGGCTGGAAAAGTTCCATGTTTCTGGCGATGGTCGCAGGGAACCAATCTTTGCTCAAGAGAATATTTGCGTCTTGTAAGCCACTTGCTCAACAAAAAACAGATTGATATTGATTCAAAGACAGAGATACCAATATGCTGGTAGGTTAAGCCATACTTTTTTGTTAATGATTGATCAAAAATCAGATGGGTTGATTAAAAATGATGAATTTTTCTCCTCTTTCAGCGATTATGTACAATTTTCGAATTGTGCAAAGAGAAACGCTAGTCAAACATGTGCCATGGAAATTCAAGAGGTCATCCAACGCTTTTTCTTCAAACTAGCCAGCCAAAAGACAGTCGATGATTGTACAACCATACAATCGACTAGATCTTTCAGAACACTCTGCAAAACTTAATGAATTCCTAGCCACTGATCATGTAACTGAGTTGATTGTTTATATGGATCCAGGATTTTTAACCCAGAGATGTTTCGATTGCTCTGGGGTCACGATTCTTCTTGAAAAATGGATGGAAAAGAAGGATTTTCATTCCAATCTTTGTTAAAAGAAAAATAGCTCAAATAAATATTTCTTTTCGAGAACAAATAAATCTCTTTCCACATATTAAGCAACAAAATCATCAAATTGTCAAACAAATTTCGGTGGTTCTAAACTTTCAATAATATTAGCAAAAATGAGAAAAATAAACAAAATCACGATAATTCGTCAAGACTCTGAGATTTTTATTGCATCGAAAACTACATATTTCATGTTAAGATTCTATGGTCCTCCATATTTTCCTTACCAACAGATAAGAATTACTATTTAGGAATTCTTGCATTATTTATTAGAATATTTTAGGATTTTTAGGATTCAATGATAATAGCCATGTCAGCTAGATTTTTCAATTCAATTGATGCACCAAACTCACTTCAAATGAAGAAAAAACACGAATCTATTCTGGGAGCGACATCAAACTTCCGTTTGTCATTTTGATCAGGATCTTTTGATCGTTCTGATCATCTTTCTGGAGTCGTAGTGTCTTTTGAACAGCGAAATCGTCTGGATTGGAGAACTAACTCAAGTTTCGATACGGTTTCTCCAGTATTAATCAAGATCAATTAGTTAGCAGCCAATCGTTGGAAGAGATGCTCCAATTTGATGGATTGTTCAATCTATCGCTGGATTGATAGTTTGACATGATTGTTGGGTCATAAAAATCAGAAGACTTCTGACAATCAAAAATTGTCAGACTGATATTCTCAGATATCATTCAAACTGACAGTCCAGACGAAGACCAATCAAAAAAGTAGACTTGAATCTATTAGGCTAATATTTTTTCTTCTTTTTCTCCTCCTCCCTTGATCGAGTGAGAAAAATCCTCCAAAACCTCTAAAATCGATGATGACATTTTTAGATGTAAGTCAATCAAACACGATCAGAAAAAAAACGGAACATATCAATCGAGCCCTTTTCGTTTCATCTTCTCACTCAAAAGCACACAAATCGAGACTAAAAAAGCATTCACTTACACCTCATAACTTGCTGTTGATCACATCAGGGTCATTGGCAAGATGTGAAAATGCTGGCATCGCTTTGGGTGAGGATTTCAGAAAGAAAGCAATAGAGAGAGAGAGAGAGAGAGAGAGAGAGAGAGAGAGAGAGAGAGAGAGAGAGAGAGAGAGAGAGAGAGAGAAAGGGGATCAAAGGTAGAGAGTAGCCGAAAAAGTCAAGAATTTTCGCCCTCCTTTGGTTACGTAATCAGAATCCGAAGCCCGCCAGATATAGTAGAATATTCCAAAGCGCAGAAGCCCTCTTATTCTCTCTATCTATCTATCTATCTAACAGATGAAGAACGACATTGGGGTTGGAATAAAAATTTGCTGTTCAACTTGTTTGACAACGTTTAGCTGTAAATAAATCACGCTGATAAGTTCCTGATTATAAGAGCTACCACTACTCTCTCTCTCTTCCAACTTATTCCAACTCCCCTTTTGATATGAATCTAGAGGGATGGACATTGGGGATGGTCAAAGCAAGTTGGCAAATAGTAGTGAGAAGACAAACAGGACCACGAATGGCCATGAGGGATTGATCGAGATCACTTGAGGACGGAATGGGTCCGGTAAGGGAAAGAGGAACAACCCCGGCATTAATATTGGTAGTATTTAGTAGAAGTGGTAGTATCACTAACCCTTGTGTGTGAATGTGTGTCTAATAGAGGAATTCAATTGAATCCACTGTTTTCCGCTGTTGGACATGAGAACAGTCAATGGAGTGGTCAGGAAAACACGTTCGGTGTGGTCAATATCAATTACAATTCATATTTGAGTCTCTCTATCTCTCTCTTCAATTGTGATCAGTGTGATAAGTTAAAATGGCCCTCATGATAAGATCATTTTGCCTCTTGAGTTCTTCTCACATCAAGACAACAACTCAACGAAGCAACTTTCATCACTCACTAGTGTAGTAATTGTGTGTGTGTGTGTGTATGTGAAAAAAGTGTTCCTGTTGATGACACCTATTCAATTATTTGAATTTTTGTTCAAATTGGTGATTAAAAATCATCAGAAAAATTTTATTGTGAATCTTTTTTTGATGTTCTCATTGGGTTAATTGTTGGTGAAGGTGTAATCTTCCACCAAAGGAATGACATGGATGTGGATAACAAAAATTTTCGTTATACTTTGTTGAGAAATCTCTACTTGAGCACCTATTACTTAGAAGTAATTGACCAAATTTTTTGTTGATTTATCAATATTTTTTCTATAATTTTTTCCAAGTGATTTGTTCTAATTTTGTTCCAAAAAAATTTTCAGGCTCTATCATTTTTTGCATTAATTCTACTATCATCAAAACTATATGATGTGAACAAAGAAGTGTATTTTTTGTCCTACTTGACCACCGTTTGGTTACCACAATCAGTCAAAAGTTCTGGTGATGAGCAAGATCAAGCATCCAAGAATCGAGTTTTTCATCTAGAAAATCTTCGCGCTGAATTAGACATTCTCATAAGTGAGCATCAATGTTCAACTTTTGATATTCTTTCATCCAAAAACATCATGAAAGTTCCCATAAAAAAGAAATCAACAACAACTAATTCATCTTTCTTCAATCTTTTTTTCGTTTTATTCTCTAGTTGAATTGTGGTCATCTCGGACTACTCTCATATTGAGCGTTATTTTTGTGTTGATATACATTTTCAGTTGGGGTTTTCTAGGCTATTGTGTTCGAGAAACACAAAGTAAGGTGAGTGAACACAATATATTCATTAAGTTCAACTTTTTTCACTGATCAAAAATCATCATCAAAACTGATTATACTGCGTAAAGTTACGTGGCAAGTTGTGTATCTGTTATCTTATTCATTTGATCCGATTTATATTTGGTAACATGGCTGACCATCTTGTTATCAATGGATTCCCTCTTATCTTCCATCATCATCATCACATGCATAAGTTCATGAAGCGATTATTTCCAAGGGAGCCTTTTTAAATCCTTGAAATGGATCATCCAGAACGAGATCCTAAGCTGAGAGTTTCATTTTCAATTCTATCTCTCTTTTTCAACTAATTGAGCTGCACCTACTGAGGACTTAGTCTTCACCAAAGGATTGATAGAAAAATTTGTCCCTCCAATTTATTCATGAAATTCATCAGTTTCGTAATGCTCATATTGAATTCATATCCTCAACTTCATGAGCTTTCCATTTTGTGTAGCAATCTGGCGATATAGAGAAGCCTATCTGATAATGAATGAACAATTGAATGAAAATGAAGCGAAAACTTAATTCACTTTTCTTTATGATTCTTCTTCAGTTTTTTTACTTTTTACTTTCAGTCCAAGTTTTGTGTTTGTGTTGATTCGTGTTCGCTATCAGTATAACTCAGCCCTGAAAAGCTTTTTTTATCTTTTTTTCTGGTGTGAATAGCAAAAGGAAACAAAATATACATACAAATCAGAACCACGGGATAACTTACACATTAGCAACTCGGTATTCACTTTGAGTAATGAATCACAGTGTAAAGTATGTTTTGATGAT
Source organism: Brevipalpus yothersi (assembly GCA_003956705.1). Lineage (NCBI taxonomy): Eukaryota > Metazoa > Arthropoda > Arachnida > Trombidiformes > Tenuipalpidae > Brevipalpus > Brevipalpus yothersi. The sequence continues at coordinate 21,736 of QZCP01000457.1, read as the reverse complement.
TAATCAGTGAATTACCATCCATTAATAGGGTTTGATGTTGAGAGAAAAAAGGCTTGTTAAAAAAAAGCTGATGATTCCCATTATGATTCCATTTTACTTTTGATAATAATCAAATTTTTTTGCCCACTTTCTCTTACCATCAAAATTATTTTACATCAAACACAACTTTCCTTTTTGCAACCATACAGCAATTGAAATAAAAGAATCAGTAGGTGTTGAATATACCTTATCAAATCGTTATCACTCTATTAGTGTGTTGTGAGATTATAGGCGCTAATAGATGAGCCTTTTTCATGCGTGGGACAGAATTTGCGTGAAACATGAATTCAATTCGGGCAATTCAGTGTATAATAAAATATAATATCACCCCTATCAATGTCTATACACACAAGATTTGGCCCCCTTGAATTGGAATACTCTTCTCCTCTTCATTCTTTGAAGTGGCCAAACAAGCAGATTCACTCTCTTACTTTTCTCTCTCTTTCAGTCTCTTCACTCTTCAACCCATGTTCATATGCTAATCAGTGTTCAGATTTTTGGAAAGAGAGGCGAAAAGAAAGTAGCTTCCAGTCACGGATATCATGAGTTTCCCATCAGCTTATAGCCCCGATTATTAGCCAATTCTATATGTCTGTGTGTATGAAGCTGTATTCCCTATTGAATACGATTGATGAAATAACGGCAGGTTTGTAGGCAAACCTTCTTAACGTCGTTAAAATCAAACCGCTTAGTAGGACTTATTGAGATTGTAATAAACAAAATCTGCAACACAGTGTTCAGATTTATGAACTTTCCCACACCTCCATCTGATTGATTTGAGAGCTGAATATACCGTTAATTTTTCGGATATATTTTGAACACTGATTCATGGAGATTTTAGCGTTTTTGGTGATATTTTTTCCAGGAGAAAAGTTCAATTTTTTCATATTTTAGAACTATTTTCTATTAATTCCAACCTGAACTTATCATTGAATCATATTCATCAGTGTCCTCCATTATCATCCAATCAGATATCTTGAAAGGCAATTTACCACTCTCATGATGAAACATTCCATGGATGTTACCTTTAATGCATGTTCACATGCCTGCAATTGATTGCTTTTTCCCATAGCTGATTCAATGTACCTGTAAAATTCATTTTCAAGATGAACATGAAAAATGATTTAATGTCTGACAAGTCATCATGGAGAGTAGAAGAAAAAAACAAAAAGAAAGAGTAACATTAGTTTTGAGAAGGATTGATCATATGCATAATGAGTGGATGATTAAGATTCATTAGTCTGTGAGATTTGATATCAAGCTGTCTTATGTGAATTTTATGAAATTGTATATTAGAGAATCATGAAATCAATTGAAAAAAAATTTCAATCTACTGACTACTTTTCAATAGTTGTGATCATTAATTTGATTGTAATGGTTGACTCACTAGCAAGTATCAGTAGATATGGATTCTGTTTAAAATTTTTTCTTCAACTACCCTCAACCATATCGAATTTACCAATCTCAACGCTTCCATTCGAATCATTCTTCATCCCTAATCTTCTAACATGATTTGTGCTCTTGTGTGCTATGAACTTGAAACTATATAATGTAGAAGGTATCAACACAGTTTGAGTTCTAAGTAGCTGTACCTGCTCAGCATTATATATGTGTGTATATTATCAAGCAATTTGACCGGAAACGTATATATAAATGAATACACACATATATCGGTACTCAAGTTATTGCTCCAATGTTGCAAGAAAGTCGATCTCATGTTTTTTCGTGACCAGATTCAACTGGCCCATTAAGGAATGCTCATGAAGGGACAAGATTTTAGCTCATCTTCACATCCATTTTGCTCAGCTAACTGATGATGATAGGATGAGCTACTTTTCATCAGGGCTACTCTTTCTCTTCTTTTTTCTCTCTCTCTTTTTCTCTCATTTCATTATCAGAATATCTTAACTATCGAAACTATCAGAAGGAAAGCCTTTGGAAACTGTTTTGCAATATCCAATCATAAACCTTTCGCTCCTCTTTTATCATTTCTTTCGATCGGTGAACTGAATTTCGGGGAATACACTTTTCTTCTTCCACTGCATGGGAACGGCACTTAGAAAGTATATCTGAGTAAAATTTAGGCCCTCCAGCTCATTAAACCGAACTGAACTGATTCAGAGAATCATGATATTCTATCGAAACTCTAATCGAACTATAATGATTATCACCCAGAGAATATATGAGTTGATTTACTCTAATTAACTGTTAGGAAGGGAGACAAACAAAAGTTGCTACAATTATATTATTATGAATTTTCTTCGAGAACAAACTTTCAACACACAATTCACCAGCTTCAATTATCATCTTGTTAAGAAGTTTGCTTCTTCATCATTTGATCATGTTTTGGCAATTAAATTCTCGTTCCAATTGTCCACAATATACGGATTTATCGGGCTTCAGCTAATGTTGTGGTTAAAAGTTCATCGCAAAAATATGCCAGCAATCATTCACGTGATCCAACTCGAATTACATGATCGATAGAGAGGGACAAAATCATGCAAATCAGATGAGTGATGACCAAAAAACTTCATTTTAGCCCATCAAATCGTCAGGAGTGCCATTCAAGCATATGAATGAATATCATCAGTCAAAAATGATCATTCAATTGTGATAATCGATCAAACAACATCACAAACGATATCCACTGATTGTTCGAGATGAATTTTTTGTCAATAACTGGATTTGATGTCTTTAAAATCATATTAATAAACTCAACAGAATAGTCTCTGAGTGTGTGATTTGAATTTATCTAGCAACCTTAACACCAGATAGAAGAAAGCAGATGAAAATATGCATTTTTCCTGTTTTTTTGACGCTATAGAACAGTACAGATGAAGATGAGATGAAGGATGAGGAAGAAGATGATGATGATACCAATCATTACTTACAGCCTGGGGTATTGATGAGAGATGTATTTTCTTGTTTGGTCAGCTTCATTTGCAAAAGGGCCTCCAATTTTGATTAGTTTGAAGAGATGGTAGAAATTTGAGTTGAAATAAATGAATTTCCTCTAGTCAAAATAAATGGAATAAAAGTGAAATATACATACATATGTATTTAGTAAACTGTGCCACACAGGTGGAATCTAATGGAAGATGTTGTCGATTCGAAATCTATCAGATCAGATGACCCTTCAGTTCCGCCTTCAACTATGCTTTTGACTCTAAATTCTCAACTTCGATAGAAATCTAGACATGCTAACATCAGTTGGAAATTCTCTGAATTCTCTCTTGAATCTGAATTTATTTCCAATCAATGAAGAGAAAGGTTTGTTAGCAATCCAATTGATGCTGGAAAGATGGAAGTTGAGCTATAATTCAAATTGTTATTCCTAACTCTAATTATTGGATGAGAATTTCAAGTTCGAAATAGCCATTAAACACATAGGAGAATGAGTTGTAGTTGTCTCAATTTATATATGACTCAGATCACGATCGTGTCTGGGCATTTGATGAGAGGCAATTGATGGCTGATCACAATGGAATTTGAAGGGTAAGAAAAAGCTATAAAAGCTACCTGAAAGCTACATGTACATGTATGCAGATTGATAGTGGAAATGAATCTTTCTTCCTTCCTTACTTCTTTTCCTATCTCATTTGCACACTCCACAAGAACATTTTCTCTCTCTCTCTCTCTCTCTTGCAAGGCATCTTAATTTATCACTCTTTTTGCGGTTCATGAATAGTGTGAGCCCAGAAATAACAACTACTGTTTTTCCAGCTGATTTTCTCAACTCATGTTTTGCAAATCATCAGCAAACTATTATTATTTGCTGCCATCACAAATGCAAATACAAGATCGATGAATGAAAAGGATGCCGAAAAGAAGCCGAAAATTGAGCCTCTTACATGGTGCAGGCCAAGTTTTCATGATCAAAATGAGTGCGCGCGTATATATTCATTTGAATATGTAATTTAGTCTGCACGAAACGGAAATTTTTTCTTATTTCGCTCTTGAAATCAGTGTGTATTGGCCATTTAAATATGTGTATACTATCTTTTCATGGGGATCTGAGCTGGAAGAAAAGTGAATTATGAAGAGAAAATGGCGCAAACTGTGAAAATAATAATCCTATCATTTTGTCGGTAAATTTGATTTTCTTTTCAAATTGCTTTTGAATAGATTCTCTAATCTCTTGATAATAGGCTTCAAATTGGATTCCATCCTTTTCATCTTCCTGTGATCTCCAGGGTGTATTTCATACTGAAGGTATTAAGAAATTTGAAAAAGCTTCCTGTTTATTGGATTCTCTCATCAGGTATCATCTACAAAAATATATTTATTTAATTTTCAGCATCTTTAATCTTTCCTAAATTCTTATTGTGAAGATTTGATGCCAATTCAATTAGAAGTTTATCGTTTATAGTACATATTTCAAGGTGTTTTTCAGTATAGGTCATCCAACCAATAATTGAATATTTCAGACAAAGAGGGAGAACTTTATCGATTGTGATATATGAAGGATATCCTTAGAGGATAATGATATTCAATTTTCCATCTATTCTGGAACTTTTGAATTGATGAATATCCGTGGAACTATTGGTCTCAATTGATGAATCCTCTTTCGCACACTCTTCATGAAACATTTTTCTCCTATTCATTTGGATTGTTCAATCGTTATCAGCATGCAAAATTTTCATTTCAAGATATTATCTGACCTCTAAGATGGGAACAATTATTTCTCACAGTGAATTTAATCATGCTTTGCTTATTCTTGCCAAAGTTTCATCATACAACATGTTATATATCATGTTATAACGTTAGAAGATTAGAGAAATAAGGACTATAACATGCTGCCCCTATCTACTTGAAACTTCTTCAGAATTCAAATGAGATAAACAATTTTTCATCATAACTCAGTAACATCATTGATAACAAGCCATCGATCCCTAATTCTACTGATCATCATCGAGACTAACCCTTTTGGAACCGATAAAGAGCCCATTAATAGCCTAAAGCCTCATAGAGGTAACAGTTCCGGTGATTATGAAATGATATCTCAGGCTATTCATTTATTATTATCATATATTGAACTTTCTTCAGGGAAGTTTCTTCGGAAATTTTTATTCTACTAGTTTTTCTCTGCGTAGTGAGATAATGAGCATTAGTTTATTCATGACTGGTTTGATGAACAAATTGCCAATCTATGAGAATATCTTTGCGGGAAAACAATCGATGGTAAACTCATGCCTACAAGAATTTCAGTATCAAACTTGATCTAACAATGAGTTTAATTTTGTTCTTGCTTCCCTAAAAGTCTCATTACCCTTAGATAATGATAGCTTCATGCAAATCTGAGAAGATTCATGCAATCAAGTATAGTATTTGATTTGAATATTCTTCTTTCTACCTTAATCAAGGACCAAAGAGTGATAATTGAGGTAGCTTTCCGCACGAAGAGCTGTTTGAAGCATAATACTCAATGTAATTTTAAAGCTCTATCCAAGATCTTTGAAGAGCCAGTTCTCACAGAATTGGATATCTCAGGTTTCTATGGAAGATTCATTCGTGGAGAAAAGATTTTCACATGCTACACCATACTTGGGAGGCATAATGTTCCTTCTAGGTGATCAACAGAAGTTTCTGATGTTCTTAATTGTGACTAATTGAGACTGTCCGAAAGTCTCTAGACGCATGTTGTGGGATACGCTTGAGGGATTGATCTTTATTATCACTAATTCGGTTTGAATTTTAGTTTTTTTAGTTTTTTTAGTTTTATCACTGCATGATCACGGAAATATGCTTATCCTGAAATGTTGCGCAATTTCAGGACCAATTTCGTTACTTGCCCCTTGAATGACCATCATGCTGATAGAATCATCATCAGAAATTGCATGAGAACTTATCAATCAACAACAGTAGAGGATTCATCCCTTCATGTTGAGTGGTAACTTTTTTCACCTTTACAGAAGTCGTTGAAATGGCTTAAAACTTATCCGGTTACATAATATACTATCTTATTCTACCTCAAGGACCAAATGACTAGTTGATGCAGTGAATGAATGAGATTTTCTAGGGATTTTCTCGTTAATGGTTCAAATTTGAATCCTCTCATCGATCGAAATTATTTTACTAGATGATTTTCCCAGAATTATTATTAGCTCTCACCCTTACACGTAAGACGGTTCTCACACCTCTCAGAAATCGTCTTTCAAATCGAAAAAATTGACGAGCTGATTCTGATGATGCATGAATATCCTCCGAAAAGTAGGAACTAACTTTGCTGCAAAAAACCAAATGAGCTAACGGAATTGGAATACATGAGACCATGTATAAGCAGATCAACTTGAGCATTGAGATATGATTCAGGAACGAGATGCCCATTTTGTGGATCAAATGGCTCAGAGGAGCTCAGATTTTAGGCATTTGTTACATTTGTCTTTCACCAGGTGAGAGGCTAGCCATCTTTCAGGGTGCCTTGGGCAAATGAGTTTTGAAAGGGAATAGAGAGAGAGAGAGAGAGAGAGAGAGAGAGAGAGAGAGAGAGAGAGAGAG
>QZCP01000457.1:0-15147 GCA_003956705.1 Brevipalpus yothersi | reverse complement strand
GAGAGAGAGAGAGAGAGAGAGAGAGAGAGAGAGAGAGAGAGAGAGAGAGAGAGGGTAAAATAGTTCTCAACATCTACTGTAAGCGTAATTTCGATCTTAATCTTGTAATTTTGGAAATGTTTCAGAAAAATCAAGAAAATCAGGTTGCGCAACCTCATCCTTGAGTGTCTGCAATCTTGTGCACTTATAATATGATATAATTTTTTGCAATATTGCTCAATTAAACGCCCAATTTTCTTTATTTTTATATTGATTTAACCCGAAAAATTTTTGCGTCAATGTTCCAAATTGATAATTAATCTTCAAAAAATATTTGAACAGACGTCTAGACAATTTAGTCATTAGAAGTGAGAAATATTCTCACTTGTCAATCTTCCAAGCAAATCAAATTTCAATCGGGATCAGTTATACCTGTAGAATGTAGAATTGTCTGTTTCGATGTTGATCGACAATAAGGTTCAAAGAGATAGAAATCAACTTGATTAGAATAATGTTAACAATGTTAACTTAATGCTTGTGGAAATCGAATGATTCCCTCTAGATTTACCAAAATCAGCAAATCAATCCAATAGATCCTGCAAAATCCTGATAAGTTCGATAGAATGACTACTGATCTCGTTGGAACGGTGAACTGTCAAGTTGATTGAATGTCTAATTTTTGAAGGACTCGATTGTCAATCCAAATCTTTTCTAACTGTGGTAGAGCAAAATGATCGACAAAAACCAGAATTAGGCCTGTGAGCTCAGATGAACTTTTTCATATCAGAACACTGTTCACCTAATACGAATCATCATCAACAGGCCATACTTGATGACACTAAGATTCATTATTCAATGTCATCATCCCGACTTTACTTCCAGAATTAGATATCCAGAATATCTTTTCAACACATGGAGCATTCTGAAATAGCTGGATATTTGACTTGAAATAGTATTCTGACTAGTTTCACTTGTAATTCAGGTGAATTCATGCTTCTGGGCACCTTCTTCACTCTTACCAGTTCCATGATTTATGAACTCTCCATTTAATAACAAACTATCTGAGAGTCATTTTCGGAGGCCCACCAAGATCATATGAATCAGTCTTGATGATGATTATGATGATCACTCTGAAGCTCATCATTACATTTAGCGGAATTAACATTTTTATTTTGATTTTTCTTCTTCTTTTCATTTTAACAGAAAGATGTATCACTCACAACCGTTCTTTTGCTTGCTGTTTTCGCAGCAATTGATATTGCTGCCAGTGCAGGCTTTGTGATGGTTCGCTTAATCATGGTGAGATATTTCAAATAGATTCAAAATGAAATAGAATAACTCTTTTAGAGTTAATCAACTGAAGGTTTGACTCCATATTTATGAGGATAATTACTTTTGCACAAATTTTTATTTGATTTCATTGTCAAATTCAAAGAGTATTCTTCTCTTTCTCTAGCTTTGTATAAGAGATAATCATTTTCCACGAGATATGAGGATCCCTTCTATTAAAGAAGAACATGACCAATTTATGGCTATTGCAGCTTTACGAACAGCAATACTTCAGGTATATTTTTCTGATCACTATTGATGGAGAGAAAATTTTTTTATTCTCTCCTCTGTGAAAGTCAAGTATACAAAACGTAACGGTGCTAATGAGTTTTATTCCTCTTTTCAAAAATTTCCAGTCAAGTCCAGGGAATATGGATATTTATGTGTCCATTATTATCGGTTTTCTTACCGGTTTACGAGTGTACAGCGTTATATGTGCCTTTACTTTTTACAATAAGGTTCGAAAAGGAGAAATCAAATCGAGCCAATCTACTAAAGCAAAAAGTGAGAGGATTCCCCTGTTTTTTTGTTGCATTCCATCATGAATTCTTTTTTCTATTTTCTTCCAGGTGTAATTTACTGCACAGACAATTCTAGTGGAAGATATTCATCAAGCCATTTGGACGAATTTTTTCGAAGATCAGCTCCCTATCTGTAAGTATCAGTAGCAAACCCATCGCCTTGACCTGTATCCTTTTCTCCATCAGTTTATATACTTTGACCCTAATCAGTCCATGAAAATTATCTCAACAAGTTCAGATCATCAGTTCATCCTTTCGTTTATACTGATGCAATAAAGGAGAGAAAGAAAAAAGAAAAAAAACAATTTTTGTTTTGCGCTTTTTTTATGCAATGATTACACAACTTCCCTCAGCCTCGAGGAGTTGGAAAAGTGGTAATGATGAAGCAATGATGGATTGATAGATTCTGAAGAGTGTCCCATTTGATTCATCCTTGTACCTATCAACTTTCCACTATTACCTGTACCGGGGAATAATTATAAAAATTAGAAAATCCTGTATAAGCAACTGATCATCCAATGCAAACAAACTGAGAGAACTCAAAACAAGTAAAACAACTGAGAAAAAATTTGAATGATATGAGAAGAAGCAAAAGAAAAAAAAAATTAGCTTCGGAAAGTTCATACATCAACATACTTTGATCGGAATCACTCGGAATCAAAATCATAATATTTTGAAAAAATGACCTATACCTGTACCTATCTTATACCGTTATGAAGTTCTTTCCAATATATACTCAATCCACTAATTGCTCATAAATTCTCATGTTGACTCACTATTAATTAGCATCCATTTAATTTAATTTCATTTCATTCCTTTGTTCCAGGCCAAGTGAAAGCTCTCGACAACACAGGGGCAGGTATAAAGAGCGAGGAACCAAAGAACGCAGTGAAAGGCGCCATTCGAGTACCAATTCGACAGCGGTTACCAATGATGTTGAACATATCGAAAGAGAAATGAAAATTCAAGCAGCTGATATGCCCTGTGACATGCAACGTAAAGCACTTCACATCGCATCGCAAGCGTGTTCAATATATAGTGCCGAAAAATTGATCGCTGAAAGTATTAAGCAAGATTTTGATACCACATTTGGGCCAACATGGCATTGTGTTGTGGGCCGAAATTGGGGAACATGTATCACTCATTCCAGAGAGTGTTACATTCGAATATTGTATAAAGATCTCACCATATTGTTGTATAGATCAGAAACCAATCCTGTATGAAGGGTAGAGAGAGAAACAGCCTGATTGGAATGTCGAATTTTTTGGTCAGCCTGATTGAATGTCAGAATGAGGAAGAAATAGAATATATAAAAATAACTAAATTGTCACAAATTTTAGAGAATAATAGATTTTATAATTTTTTTTTCTAATTGAAGAGTAGAGAATTCAAAATGTAACAATTCAATACTCACGCTTAAATTCGAGTCATCAACTCGCTTCATTTGTCATCATCATTTTCGATCTGTAGATTTTCAGTCTTTAAAGCCAAATTATGCAAAATTTTGTTCCTTTTCCATAAACACACATAAGCATATAAATATATTTTCCCAAGCATCTATTACTCCATTATTTTTTCCCTCCATCCAATTATTTTGTCTCTAATTATCACATCATAGATGATGAACGAAATTATCTTTTGTTATGAAAGTTTAGGTAAGAAATGTTAATGTGAATCCAGTGGCCACAGGAGTTTGGCTCGAAAGATGAGCTCATTTTTCAATTTAAAACAACGATTCATCACAATTGATTGCATTCCATCAGCAAGCTTCAGAACTCATGGCAAAAATCTACTCAACTTCTTGATCCTTCGCGTATAAGGCTATTTTCATTGCATGAACCCAAAGCGAAGCTTCAATTTAACAAAAGTTCAGTTACTTTGATTCAAATTTTCTCTCAGATCAATTAGAGATCGATCAACTTTCAACTAATCGTTGCTCGGTTAATTAATTAAACTGCGATTCTCTGGGTAAATCCCTGTCTCAGTTGTTATTTAGCCGGAAGTTTTGAAAGCTAACCAACATCGTTCTTGAGTTAGTGTCAACAAATAATTTTCATTGATTTTCCCGATTACCTATGAGACCGATTAGATTAACACAATTTCTTACCCTTTGAGTAACCCGATAATACACTTACTCATTCATTTCCCTCAAAACGGTACCGTAAAGGCAGCCTGTGGTTACCATGATTTGATGTTGATCATTCATTAGACCAATCTGTAACGTTATCCTCTCTCGCTTTCTCTCTCTTTTTTTGCCAAATCGGTTACCCAGGAAGCATAGCAATTGCCGCTCAAGTGTGAATCGAGTGTGAATCAGACAAACTAATGTTAGTTTAACGAACAGTTATTCAGAGATGAGCTGAAATTCATAACTTCTCTCCACTTGACTTTCTCTCTCTCTCTCTCTCTCTCTCTCTCTCTCTCTCTCTCTCTCTCTCTCTCTCTGAATTGAGTGTAATCAGAGAGAGATTATTGCACACTTTACCCGATAATTTCCGGACAGTTTAACAGTGAAAACTAGGTCTCAAGGTGTATAATTCACTTGAATCACAGAGAAGTTGACACAAGTCACATTCAATTTTCATTTCTCGTCTGAATAATGTGATCAAATACCTCAAATTGATTCATGAATTTTGAAATAGTGACTTTTCGTTTGAAAGTGTTTAACAATCTCAATATCTAGTTAATTTCTAACATTTTTTCATTTTTTTAATTCCATTCAATCTCATTTTCCCCAAAAATCATGTCATCCTTAAGTTTTAAAATTTTTTCAAGTTTTTGTTTACTGCTTTTCATCTTCGATCATTCATCGGCTACTTTATGGACGAATCCAAATACTTTTGAACCAGTTGTACAGACTCGTTATGGTCAAATCAGAGGGATCAGAGTACCAACTCGAACTGGTCAACTGGAAACTTCTTTCACCCAATATATTGGTGTTCCTTACGCTCAACCTCCGATAGGAGTCAATCGTTTTTCGGTCAGAGATTCAGCATCCATATCTCAATTGAAGGAAAAATAATCATCGATCATTTCTAATAATTTCAGGACCCTGTGCCAATTGACAACTGGCCTGGAGTGTATGATGCAACCAATGGAAGAGTAATGTGTCCACAAGTCGAACAACGTTTCAAGTTCAACAATACTCCGCCAATCATAGAGAGTGAAGATTGTCTCTATCTGAATATTTATGCATTCAATTGGGTGAGTGGAGATAAATTATTTGCTTCTTGATTAGACTTTCAAATCTATCGAAATTCACAATTGAATGCTTTTTTTCGCACAACTTATAAATTCCCATCTTGCTATGAATTTAAAAACTTCTATCAACATGAGAATCTCAATATAAAAGTTTTCCAAGCAAGCATACAGATCGCCTTCGTTCTCATGAGTTGATAAAGTTCCGAATTTCAGCAGACTTACTCAAACTGGGCTCGAATGTATGAGATTATGTAGTACGATGTATGTAGATCTCGAAACTTGAACGGAAGTTGAGCATGAAGATGTATCGAATCATAAGACAATTGATTTCAGTGGTGATTGAAATCGTTACTAATGAACCGTTAAGATGAGTCATCTTGCTTTTTTTCTCTTCATCTGATCAAATAAGATGGTTATCAAAAGGGTCGAAATAAGAAAGATTGATGAGTGTTAAGTTGACAAGATGAGATTCAAGTGTTGTGTGAATCTCAGGGAAAAAGATAGTGTCTCTTGAAGAGCATTGATTAAATAGCTACACTCTTTACGTTATTTCAATGAAATGGAGAAATTCATCCCAATTCATTTCATTCGCTCCATTGAGGAAGCCTCAGATTGATCGGCCTGATCTATGAATAATTGGTTTTTCATATTTCTCTCTGAATAGGATTCCTCATCTGTAGCTTCACCGGTTCTTGTCTACTTTCATGGAGGAGAATTCAAATATGGTGGAAAAGATTTTTATAGCCTCGATACACTGCCTCAAAGATTGGGTGTATCAGGATTGGTTCTAGTGACCGTGAATTACAGACTTGGACCTTTGGGTAAGATGATAATTTAATGGCAAAAATCAATGATTGAAAAACTTTCTGACACCCCACAGGATTCATGTCAACCGAAACGAACAACTTCCGAGGAAATTATGGACTCAAAGATATGATTATGGCACTGAGATGGGTGAAATCGACAATCAATGCATTTCATGGAGATCCAGAGAGAATATACATCGGAGGACATGATGCTGGTGGAATTGCTGCATCAATGATGATGCTAATAGTTCCAAATGAAAGTTAGTCTAGAGTTTGAATGAACAGAATCAGCATTTTAATGATCCTCTCACTTCTTCAGGACTATTTGCCGGCGCTTTTGCATCTGCTGGAACAGTTTTCACACCTTGGGCATTTGAACGGAGTCCCAATTTCATCGCTCGGAGACTTTCAAATTCTCTAGGTTGCTATTCAAGAGATTCTGTTCGGTGTTTACAACGTAAATCTTATGCCGAAATAATGAGTTCAGCTCGTAACCTAGATCTCCACTTCCGGCCGATCGTTGATAGCAACTTAACTATGCCATTGTTCCAAGATGAGCCGGAAATACTGTATCGGAATGGTTTGTTTGCCAAAGTTCCATTTATTGCAGGAATATCGGAAAAAGAAGGCGCTCTAGACTATTATGCCAAATATGATAGAATTTCACAGATTCCTGAAATTCGAGATAAAATCAAGTACCTGTTAAGCCCTTATGTACGACGATACGCTAATCTAGATGTGTTGAGCACTTTGGCTGAGTTTCAATACTTCCGAGAAGAGGAAATTGCTCATCAACGAGAGAATCCTCGTCCAAGACTAGACAATGCTCAGATTGATTCGAGACTGATTCGGGTAAGTAAGAAAGTAAAAAACAAATGAACAAATGATCTTAACCATTTCTGTCAATTGTTTTTCCAGCTTCTTGGAGACTATCTTTATGCTCTACCAGCAGAGAAAGCACTATCATTCCATTCTCGAGGTGGAGCAAAAGCCCAATTTTACGTTTATGTGTACGAAAATGTTGCCGGAAGGGTTCAGCCAACATTTGGAGTCCTACAGTATGCTGCCCCTTCCAGAATAGCTCGAGATCGTTTTGCCACCACCCACATGGACGATGTGTTCATCATGTTCAGAACCCTGTACAATCCACCATCTCCACAGTTGGATAATCAATTGTTGGGCGATGTTCTCAATGAGCTTCGTGATTCTTCCGGTCAATCATACAGATGGACAAGATATTATGCGCACAGTAGAAATTTCATGCAAATCCGATATGGAGATGTACGACAATCACTGAATTTCCGAACTGACAAAGAAATTTCATTTTGGAATGATCTTTTTGATGACATGGAAGAATTATCTGCCGCTCCAAATCCATATTTTCCGGAAGAAGAATATGCTGCTTATCAGGCTGCAACATGGTCTCTCTTGGGTATCACATTACTTTTGCTGATCATTTGTATTGTGCTGGCATTGGTCATATTCATCAAGAGAAGAAACGATAAGAGATCACTAAAATTGATTCGCAAGCGAGATAATGATGATCTACCTGAGAGGTATTATACCCCAGTCTGATTTGAGAACAAATATTGGCCACTTTTTACATTTGTCTTCTCTCATTCTATATTCAAAGTCTACTACTATTAGCTATTAAAATTTTGTATAAAATTATTCATCAAGTCATTGTTTAGTTCCCTTTCCCTATAGAAGCTCGAATTCTCATCCCATCAATTTATCATATAATTTCGTTCTCATAACCACTATCATGAGCTGCAATCTGGTGCAAAGTTCTGAATAATTGAAGGCCAAAAAGTTCTTGATTTGTCCTCTCCATTGTCCACTTGATATGGATAATTTATTTCAGATTGTTCCTTTCTCTTTCATTTAGGACTGGCGTCTTGGATTGAATTCATTGAACTAATATTGTTCCAGATTGAAGCACTTTTCATCTACTTTGCAATACTTTGTACCAAATCTAATCAACTCTCATATGTATTTGAAGTGACAATCCTCCATTCACAGCAGCTGAGCTACTCATTTTATAGATCATTTATATCGAGTTCATTTATCTTTTTTTGAGAACACAACCAGAGAATAAACCAACCAATTTGATCGATTTTGTGTCACTCATAAGCTGATTAATAATGATTAGGATCACGATCACTGGATGAAAAATTCAAAAATAAGGCTTATGACGAAGGCTTTATGTACTTTGCTTGAACCCAAACTCGATACATTTTGAGTTGTTTACCACGATTCACCTGTAATCTTTTATCAGTTATCAGACTCTTTTTTATCAAACCAGCGCTAGTTAAAAATGAGTCAATTTCTTCGGGAGTAAAAAAGTAAGCAGTTGTACCATCACCTCTGACGTAAAGATTTTCGCCCAAGCAATGGCCCGTTTTGAACCTCATTTGAGCCATATCGTAACGACCATAGTCACGAAACAGGAACAAACCTCCAGGTTTCAAATATTTGACCATTTTCTTTATTACAGAATCTAACCTATGGAAGAGAAAACACATCATCAGTTTCGGTTTTGTTGGCTTCTCAGTCAGAATCAATGTATGCATCAGTTGAAATGATGATGAGATAAGTCACTGATTCTGTCTTCATTTCCCTTCAAGCAACTTACTTGGATGGCTGAATTGCAGACAAGGCAAATACACAGATTAGAGCATCTAGAGAAGATTCTTTGAATGGAAAATCAAATTCATCGATAGTTATATCACAAACCAAAGCTTGACACCGTGCTGGATCGAATGAAGAATGTTTCTAAAGGACACAAATTCAAGTTGAATGTATGAGATGAATGATAATTCACATCCTCATTTGAACTTCCTTTACCTGGAGTAGGTCAATTGCAACTGATGATATATCACAACAATAGATGAAAAGATCGGAATCCCTGAAAGATGAGAATTTAAAGTGTGAGAATGCTGAACTGAGTTGATTGTTCAACAGCTCACCGTCTTGTGGTAAGAATTGGGAATACTGTGTTCCCTACACCACAACCAATTTCAAAAATTTTGCTAACTTTATCGTCTAGAAGCTCAGGAAACTCAGTGAATAACCAGTGGCGATCTTTAAAGAATTTATTTTGATGAGTTCCATAAAATTTATCCCAAAATTGGTCAGATGAATCGATGTAAAAGTTTTTTCTCTCATCACTTAAACGATTAACCAATTGATTCTGGATCTTTTCTTCAGCTTCTTGAACTTGTTCATCAGTCCAATCAACATCATCCCTAGCGAAATGGACAATTAATAAACACTTAATACACCATAATTAAATTACACTTACCATGCATTGTGCTGGAAAACGTCAGTTTCCGATGTTAAATAACGAGTCCCAAATTGTGGTCTCTTTTCAACGCTAGATTCTGAATCGTTCAATTCTGACATCATACTCATGCTGGACACATCATTCCCACTGAATGTTATCGAATTATCGAATAATTATCACCACAACAATTAATCAGACGAATTTCATCATCAGCAACACACAATGTGATTAACACATGGAACGTAAACTGAGAGGCCGCACAAAAAACCAAAACAAATCAAATGCGTGTACATTTAAACATGCTGCAATGTTTTCATTTGTAATTCATTTCATTGAAAATTAGTTTGGTGAAATAATTTATTCTCGAAACAAGATTATCACAACATTGGCATCATGAGCAATCAATCTAGTGATAAAGATGATGATGTTGATGAACAATCGGCCGAAGATCAAGTGTCTAATGCTGATCAAGATGAAGAAGATGGTTCAATCAATGATGATGAAGAACAGGTAAGATGCGGTGTGTAAATTGCAGATGATTCATGTTGACTATCATTTTTTTAATTGATTCAATTTTTGCAGGATAACAATCAAAGATTCAAGAAAGGTATAATCTATTTTAGCCATATTCCTCCAGGCATGGATGTGCGGCGGATAAGAGAAATATTCACACAATTCGGTGAAGTTGGTCGAATATATTTGGAAAAAGATACCGCAACCAAAGCCAAAGGAAAGAAGGCTAAATTTCATCGATACATTGAAGGTTGGTTGGAATTCAAAAAAAAGAGAACTGCCAAAAAGGTTGCCGCTATGCTTAATGGTCAACAAGTGGGTGGTAAACGGAGAAGTGTCTATTATGATAGTATTTGGTCAATTAAATATTTGCATCGTTTTAAGTGGCATCATTTAAAAGAACAGATTGGTCATGAGAGAGCTTTAGATGATCAAAGACTTAGATTTGAAATTGATCAAGCTCGTAAGGAAACCAACTTTTTCCTAGAAATGGCAGAGCAACGGAAAAGAAAACGTAATCCTGACAATATTATGGAACAGAGTCTCGCACTTCGCCAAAAGCAGCGAACAACTGATGAAAAAATTCGACAAGAAAAGAACGACAAAACTGGTGGTGTTGATGTCCAATTGTTGGAAAAGATTTTTGGTTAAACTTTGAATGAATGAAAATCTCACCGTTGTTTGTATATATATGTTCCATCTAGTTTTAGAACGATGAATTGTTGAATTCAATTCAAATACAATTTTTTCATAAATAAGTTGATTTAATGTAGCAAAAGATCATCTCTACATTATCAAAATGCTGAGATCTATGTGAGTGAATCAATGTGTAGAAAAATCGATTATTGATTAGTAGCTCTCTTGAAATTAGCCAAAACAATGAATACTTTTATACTAATCATTTCTTGCTTTCTGAGAACAGAATCCTATCTGACAGCACAGTGGTCTCTGGACAATCAGGTGAGGGGGGTGGGGTAGATGACTTGAAAAAGATATCTGAAATTTTATGAATCAGACACAACAAAATACCAAAAGCTAGTATTATTTTTGAGTGGAGAAGGTGTGATGGATCACGAATGAGGAGATACATTTGAGATTGAAAATATTCCTTCTTCCGCAAAAAGTAAAGCGATGCTGCTAATTTTTGTTGGACATCTCAGTTTTCCAACACTGCATTTTAAGCTGGGCGCCAGCAATATCCTCCAATGCTTTCTGAATTTGCTTCAGCAATCTTTCACCTCTTTCCACCGTGTCCTCTAATTTTTGGGCAGCCTCCTGATTCTCCACCTCTAATCGTCGGAGATGAGATGCCTGATGGCAATCGAAATGGAAAGAGAAAGAGGAAGTTAATAAATTTTCTTGAATCAACACAAACCGGTGAATTTAGTGGCTTACCTGAAGCTCCGGTGTACTCTCTTCACTGGGCAATGAGTCAATCAGAATATCGATATCCTTGGCTGTTCGAGCGATCAGTTGGGCGAACATTTGAGGATAATCTTCACCAGGCGATGAATCTCGAGTTGGTGAAGATTTTTTCTCAAAATCGGGAAAAAAACTTGGTCTCGCGAATTGTTGAATGATTCCCACGCTGTTGCAAAAATTTTCCGCCTGCATATTGACCGCATCTTGCAATTGGCTCAATCTTTCAGCCATCTCTTGGGGACAGTAAGGAGAGAGACAGAAACACTTAGGTGTTGGAGGGTATCGAAAACTATTTCACAAAAAAATACTACTATCAAATTGAAATTGAACAATTAACTCAATTAGTGTGTCAATTTTTGTTGCTGACAATGATTTTTATAGTTACACTGATGGCCACTAGAGGGATACTAGACTCGATTCCTTATCAATTTTCATCCTCTTTTCTCATCAATTTTTTTGTTTCTCTCAATTGTTTGAACTGATTGAACTGACAAAAAAGTATTCCCACAAATTTGCAAGTCATCTCAATCGCAATCCTAACCTAATTTAATAATTTCGGTAAGATTTTTGAGAAAGTGGAAAGGAAGAAAAAAAATTTGGAACGCTTCACGATTTTGCGTGTCATCCTTGCGCAGGGGCCATGCTAATCTTCTCTGTATCGTTCCAATTTTAGTTTATGTCCCGCCGACACGGGACAAGCTAAGAGGGCACTGCGTACGGTATATATACTAGTTAGTTTTTTTAGGTAATAATGTTACAGTTTGTTGATAATTTTCAATATCGAGTATTTTAAAATGGATGAAATCTAATTTTTATATCCTTGAGAGGATTAAAACAGTTTTGTGGGTGAAATTGTAAGAAAAAAAATTGGAAAAAATTATAACCACAAAGTCTGGTGGGCGAAGGTGAACTGATTCTTGATTAGAACATTCGAACTTCGAACTTGATTAGAACCCCTATGGATTGATCTAGTGATGGGTATACAGTAATTTCACTCACTTACAAGTCATCAAGTCATTGAATACAAGAGGTTTTGATTTTGAATAATGTTTTCATTCATCACATTTATTATTTTTTTCTTGGAAGTTGGTGAATATCAGTTTTAATAATGAACCAATATTCGATAAAGTTTACAAAGTAAAAAATTTGTTTATTCATTGTTGAGAAAGGCACCAAGATCGAGGAAAATAATCGGTTGAGAATGATGATTGCGTCAATATTATTATGTAATCAACTTTTTCCACAACAAGATGACGAGTATCGCTCAAATTGTTCAGGTTGATCTGGAATTGAAATGCATCGTTGATAGATTATTTGCTCAATTTTGAAATTTTTGATAATTAAATAGCCTACCAGTCATTCTGATAGTATTACACGTTCGATGAAGCTCTTTTTATGGAATGAATCCTGGCTTTATGCTCATGTTTTCGAATATTTTTCATAAAATTGCTCTTTCTGCAACAGATCATGAAATACTCTGGTTTCCGACTAGCTTCATTGTGCGATACATCAGCCGTGATATTGGAAACTTGAAAATTTTCTATCAAATCAATTTTTTTACACAACCAACATTAGCTAACAACTCCCATGAATCGAAGCATATTGTGTTTGAATATTAAACAAGAACCAACTATGAACAATATACTCGGTCCACCGAGTGAATTGTGCATCTTATTGCTATGCTGCATGGCTGCAGGATTATCCCCATTGAGAACATTTACAGTTATGTTTGCCGGATCAAAGTATAATGGTACCGGTCGACAGGTATAATTTCCCGAATCAGATGAGCGAGCATTTCGAATTATGAGAGTACTAATTGAGAGAGGACCTTTCGAATCATACACACTGATCCGGGCATCCTCTTGGACTGTTGTCTGACCTAGAAAGCTGAACACAATTCCATCTTTATGCCAATAGATGAACATTGGTGGCGATGCGGTTTGATTTATCACACAAGTCAAATTGATCGTATCTTTTGATTGGAAATACAAACTTGGTCCTCCAAGGATTTCCGATTTGGCCTCTGAAAGTAAGAGAGAAAAGAAAGAGAGAAAGAGAGAGTGAGCAAGGAAAAGTTGTGAAAATTTACAATCTAGATAATTGAACAATTAAATTAATTTTCGCGATTCATAGCTGACAGGGCCAGAGATGGTTCCTTGTGAACTCTGTCTTAAAGTGATGAGAGAAATTGATTGAAGCAATTCATCGTGACCCTGTTTACCATCTCACAAAATACACAGCATCTTCTCTTAACGAATTGAATCAATCATCGCATAATGTTAACAAGTTTGTTTTCGATGGCATCTACGGTAGGAAATGAAAGTTACTGATCGATTTTTTTACACCAAAATGAAGAAGAAGAAGATTGAAAAATTTTCACACCGAAGAAAGTGTGTGTGCTATCGAATTATTTTGATATAAAATTAAATTAGCAGCTCCATATTCATGAAAGGTACCGTTAAAATCTTCTTCTTGATGGAGATTATATCACTTTCTGATGCTGTCAAGTCACACAAAGTCATCAAAGTTAGTGCAATGTTCACCTATCTTTTTGTTGGTAGAAATAATTAAGCAGAATTTTCTATCTTCCAAGTCTTTCAACTCACTTTCATGTATTCTCTACAAATAATGTTGGATCACGTTTTGTGTACTCACCTATCACATTTAAGTAAAAAGGTAAACTTTTTCGTGGCTCTGTGCTTATTTGACACTCATATACACCTTTGTCTTCTTCTTGGACATACTTGATATGGAGATACCATTCATCCGTATTTTCAACGTGTTTAGGTTCAAAACGCTCATCTGAAGTATATACAAATGATCCCGCTGATATTATGTGGGAGTCTTTTTGTCTAACCCATGAAATCTGCAATAAATCAATTGGAAAGCATCATGATCAGTTTCAATTCAAAACAACCGGAGGAAACATTTAACAAGTGTCTCAAGATGATCAAATCGTTTTATTTGTTCAAAAGAAATAGGTGAGAACCAAGATGAATGTTAATAAAATTGATTCATTTTGTAACTTGGAGAATCATCAACCCTCAATGAGAATTCATTCCTGCTTCTTTCCCTCGTTTAATTTCCCAATACATAAATATCCACCTAAAATCTAACATGAATCGAAAATTTGACCAGAAGATATGAGCTCTTGTAAAGCAAGAGGCAGATGAAAATTAATTTCAATAGTTCATGAAAGTTTCATAGATTGGAACACTTAGAACAATAATTGATCACTTCAATTGATTGAAATCGGAAGCGTAGGGAATAGTTGAGCAGAGATTTTCAAGTAATCAAGTCTGGAGAACTTTAAGGTTCTGTTATGAATTCTGAAAGAATTCACTGAACTCGTTCCAATTGGATTGGGTTATGGATGCTAACTGAAGTTATTTTCTTGGTGAACGGGAGAGTCTTGTCAAAAATAATAACTGAAAACCCACGAATTTTCGGAACACACTATTAGGCTTGATAAGATGAGCTCTTAATGCTTTAGCGATCTCGTTTGATCTAATTGCTTCCTACGATTTGGTCCCACATGAACATTATCGAAAGAGCAAGAATTGATAGATGAGTTGTTTGGGAAAATTTTTCCAGTTTGCGCTGTAAACAGAATTTGAGAACTTCTAAGTGGTTCAATTTGCAAGAAAAAAAAGTTTACTCATACAGTTAGACCAATGTACCCACGCACCAAGAGTTCATTGAAAACATAGTGTATAAACTTTTCACAAATCTAGACGAGTCAGAGGGAATTAGAAAAATTGAGGAACGAGTCTCATCATCTATAAGCTCGAAAAGGACTGGAATCAGAATTCAAAAATTTCCCAATACACATTTCTGTATTTTGTAAAATTTGATGCCAAACCATTTAAAGTTTTTGAATCACGGTCTGGATAGGAACTATTCCTAAATTTTGGAGGGCTTAAGAAGAATAATCGATCTTTTCAGCATCTTGAAAGTGGATTGATGTGATATCATCGCATTGATCAGTTCCTCATTTCAATCACAAGAGAGGGAGAGAGAGAGAGATCATGTGCAAGATAAGTTTGACAGGTAATCTTTGAATATTTTCCATCAAGAAAAAGGTGTGAAA
>QZCP01000456.1:0-34015 GCA_003956705.1 Brevipalpus yothersi | reverse complement strand
CTCTCTCTCTCTCTCTCTCTCTCTCTCTCTCTCTCTCTCTCTCTCTCTCTCTCTCTCTCTCTTACATTCGAGTTCTGAGTATGAGAAAAATAAAGATACACATACATACACGTACACTTTGTTGTTATCAAACACCATTATAGAAAGAAGAGGAGTGAGAAGATGAAGAAGATGAAGAAGATGAAGGAGAAGAGATGATAGAGGTGCATCCATGATGAAGAAAAAACCCGGGAAAAAGAGTGGATTCCCGGAATAATGCCTTTAGGCCATGTATATAAGACGATAGAAATATATATATATCCAAAAGGTCAGGACAAAATTTGAATTCACAGATAGTTATATATGTTCGGTGAATCCATGATCATCAGCATCATGATGATGATCATATTACTTACATGATTCATCGGGACGTATTCGTTTGATGTGGGTGAATGCTTCCTCGGATGCTGATAAAATACGAGATTTACGTTTACGAACTCTTCGTTCATATTCATGTTCCTCATAAAATCGTTCCGAATGATGATGATGGTGATGGTGATGATGATTATGATTATGACTAGTAGAATTGGATCGTCCACCACGACGAGATGATCGATCGTCCAAATTATTATTATCATTATTATTAATTGACGAATGATGATTATCATTAGCATTATTGTTGATCAAAAGTGAAGGTGGTAAAGGTGGTGGAAGGCTTCCACCGCCAATACCTGTTGAATTATTTGCTGTTGAACTAATTAATCCTGGTCCACCATTACTGATACCGGTTGCTGGTGTCACTGTGGATGGTACGGTTGATGTTGGATTATTTACACCATCAATATCATAATATTTGATGGTCGATATATTTGATATCACATGATTACCATCACCAATAGAATCATGATGATGATGATAATCGGAATGAGCTGATATATGATTATGATTGTGTTTAATACCACGTGAACTGTTACCACCACCAGAACGTATTGGCAGTAAATCTAAGTATGGATTGTAAATTGAAAAATCTTTATAATATTTATCCAATATCCACACTGCAGCACGCTGAATGTCCAATTCACCAATATTGTATGTATGACTTTCACCATCAGGTGATCGAAGTACTTTGGCTTGATACACTGGTGTTGTCCGGTGTTTAATGTGTATCAGTATGACGGCCACATAATGTATCCACAATAATAGATCAACAAATGGTACCGTAAATTGTACCACACTTTCATATGTTAACTCATAATCACCGAAACGTTTATCAAAAATTCGTTCACCATAAAACAGCCAATACGTTATGATGAGTAAAACTAGCATCGCCATCACTATGGCACGATATATGTGGATCTGTGGTAAACTTGATCGTGGTGATCGATAAAATACAGCCCATGAACATATTAGTAGTACAATCATTTTAAATGTAAAACTAATCAGTAGACCATCACATTCTGGTCCACATTCTTTCACTTTCCATTCGAATGATTCAATTTTGGGCAATGTTAACATTATTATTGGTGATATGAAGGCACAAAATGATATGAGACCAGCGAATATTGGGGCACACCACAATTCACATCGATATCGGAAAGTATGATTTGTCCACGGATTTATACCACTTTTACCAATCTTATTTAAATCCATATCAACCGATATGGAGTGGTCACTTGTGTTACCGGTAATTGCGGTTGTATTATCAGCCCACCGGTCATCTTGATGGTGTTGCTGTTGTTGGGACATTATTTGCACCACAACATCATCTGATCGTCTTCCATAATCACTAAAATTAACTGATGAATTGTTACCCGTCAAACGAACATGACCACGAACATCATTCACCACCGATGACGATGAATTGAGTTTACGATGATGATGGTTTGATCGGTGTCCATGATGTCGGCCAAGTGATCGATTTTGGCTGATAACATGATTACCAACATGATGATGGTTGGATGTTGGCTGATTATTGATAAAATTTAATCGGCCACCATTGCCCAAATCATTGTACGGTGAGGATAGATTACTTTGTAAAATATTGCTACTTTCACTGTGTATAACACCATGAGGAATTCTGTTCACTGTTCGCCGAACTCTTTCACTATATCCAGATCTTACCGATTCTGTGTCCATTTTGGATCTCTTTTATGGTCAAATTATATAAAAAGTATCACAATTGATATGTGAAAATGGTGATGATCACAATTCGATGGATCCAGTGTTCACGGATGCATACAGTGGATCAGCATCACGAAGTGGGTAGAAAAAGAATGGAAAAAATACACAGATCATTGAACATGAGTTGATATGCACACACAAACACGATCAGAGAAGCACAACCACATAGATAGAGAGAGATAGAAACACACAGAGAGTCCCAAGCACAAAGATGATCAAATCTGAGGAATTGCTTGGAGACAGGTAAAACATTCCATCGAAGTCAAAAATCGTGATGTTTGCCGGCTATATATTCGACTATCCATACTACGTTTTTTTTCTCTCTCTCAAACATCTTCACTAGTGATCTCAATGACCGTTGAATTCTTCTAAGCTGATCCGCTCTCTAGCTTCATGGGCTTCATAATGGACTCTCTCACTGAGTTCTAAGTTCTAACTTTTTTTCTCTCTCTCATACAACTTTTCTGCGCTCTCTCTCTCCGCCTCTCTCTCTCTCTCTTCTCAGAATTTACCTTGAGGTCCTTTTATGAGGCAATCTCTTCTTCTCTCTCTTTCAGCCTCTTTCATTCTCTTTCAGACCAATTTTATTATCAAGAAATGAGCGATAGAATAAGGCTATGTTCCGGCCTGAAATTTTTCTTCTCACATAGATTTGAATGTTTGAATAGGATCCACTTTCGCCGGGTTCATCATCATTTTTATCCACCTCGAAAAAAAGGAGAGAAGAGAGAAAAGATCTTTTGATCTCAAGATTGTGAATATGATAAGAAAAAAGAAGAGAGAAAAGAAAAATTATGCAAAACAAGTGGGCGAGCAAGAGAATAGGGTTGATTGTAGGAACACTTTGGTAATTTTGAATCGACAGAATGTGTGATATACAGAATAACATGATACAAGTGTGTGTATGCATGTATTCTTTGAAAAAATATCCAACATTATCTGAATAGAAGGTTGTGTATGGGTATATTCCAAGAAAAGTTCCATTAAATATCAACATCAAGTGAAGTTCATTTCTCATACACACATATCTATCTCTTCCCATATCTTCGTTCACCAGTCAAAAGTAATAGAATTCAAGCGTTGCCGTTGGGCTCAAATTATTAGTCTATCACCACCTAAATGGCCTGAAAACGACCTGTAGAACTAGGCAAATCTTATTCCAGACCATTTGTGCCCTCTCTCTATCTATCTACCAGCTCAAGCCTCACCCAAAAAAATTTGTGAGCCCTTCAGCATTCGCCCTCCCAAAATCGGAAGGCCCAAAAAATATTATGTTTGATTGACCGCGGCACGCGAAGCCATAACAAGGAGTGGAAGCTGAGCAATCGATAATTTTTTCTCTCTCTTTCTTTTTCTCTCTCTCTCTTTTTTAAACCATTGATTGGTGCTGTGAGGTCACCTATTTTGGATTGGCTGACAGTTTTTTCTTTTCATTCATTCATTCATTGAACGATGAAGAAGAAGAAGCAAAATCGTAAAAAAAGAGATATATTTTTCATCTTCATGAGTACAGAATAGGGAATACACACACATGGCAGACAGGCCAGATGGATGGATGGAAAATAAAATAATCTCTATTTTGATCAGTAAAAGTCCGATGAATTAACCATTTGAAATTGGAGAAAAATTTTTCAAACCACTGGAGAGAGAGAGGAAAAGATAGTTAGCAGATGAAGATTGCCATTTTAAAAGAATGTGGATGATGATCAAAGAAGAAGAAGAAGAAGAAGATGGAGAGAAGAGCAAAATTTTAAAGACTGGGCTCAAAGATGGGAGGAGAAAGAGATGAAAATATTTTTTGAATAGAAGAAGAAAATTTGCATCCCAAAAAGCTAGTTAAGATGAGATGAGATTGGTGGAAGAAGATGAGTATCTAATATTAGTCAATGGTGTAGTTGTATGAGATGAACGATAGATTGAAACACATTCAAGTGTGCTATCAAATGTTGTTGACTGGTGCTAATTCGATTGGAATAGCAATAAAACAGCAGGGCCAAATAGGAGGGAATAAAAGATGTACATAATAGTTGATGGGAATCACTATGAAATGCAATATTATTGCAAGATATCATCTTTCAAGAAGTTTGATGATGATAAATTTTTGTGTATGTGTGTGTATGTGTGCAATTGCCGAATCTCATATGGTCATGGACATATCAAGACATATCATCACTTGCATCAGTCTTCAATCGTTCTCCTCGTTTTACTAATCAATCAAATCAATTATTTTTCGCTACTCTCTTCACTACTTTTATCCTTTTTTTTCTTTCTTCATACTTGATTTGCCGATTGAGTGGGCATTCGACACATCAAAGCCCAAAATCAGCTACCTGATTTGTGGCCAACAAGGATCACTGTTGAAGCCAACGCATATGTTCCATTCGTATCATGAAAGAAAGCTGATTAAGTTGACAAAGATTCAGTGTTCCATGTCGATCAATGACTATGTGATTGAGTGAGTGAGAGAAAAAGAGAGAGAGAGAGAGAGAGAAAATCAACCAGTTGAAATGGTAAGTAAGAAGAAGAGGAGGAATAAAAAAATCCATGAATTTATGAGCCTAGGCTTATGTTGGGCCAAGTGTTGGTTTCATGAATCGGATACATCTTGATTCTCATACGCTCACCTTAATCAAGTGTGTGTTCATATTGGCCAATATACCTAAGAATATACAGTAAAAGAGAATGTATTAAGCGTAATACGACCTTTTTAACAAGTCAGATTAAAGGTATTTGAAATGAAAATTCACAAATCGCCTCCTCATCCACAACATGATGTGACGTCCAGAAAATCATCGGCCTACGTTGATCAGGCCATTATCAAGCCCTCTTCTCTCTATCTTTCTTTCTCAGCCCACTTTCGGATCTCATCTCATCAGCAACCTGAGCCGCAGGCTTTGGCCTCTATATTGGCCCACCAAGAAGTAATAATATCTATCTATTCGAAACATTGTCATGTTATTTGCTTTCAGCGACATGGACATGGACACACTCTAACACATGGATAAAGAAAGAGAGAAAGAGAGATAGATAGGCTCATAATGGAGGAGAGAAAGTGGCTGTAAGACTGACGATAAGTGGCCGAATAGATCGATAGATATATTGGCCTGTTATTGCTACTGGCTATCGGAACGAAAAAAGATTGGCTCAAATAAACATACACATGGCTGAACAAGAGGGCAATACAGGGCCTGTCAAGATGATGGGTAACGATGATATTTGGGCAACGCAACTTCTTCTCTGATCCTTCTCGCTCTTTATCTTCCAGATAGAGACAGATAGAATGTGAAGAACCATCTTTACGATGAGAAGAGAGAGAAAGAGAGAGAGAGAGAGAGAGAGAGAGAGAGAGAGACGAATTGAAGAAAGGATCAGAGACCCTGTGAGAGTAAATTTGAAAAGTTGAAATTTTCTCTCTCTTATCTTTATCACCACTCGAGTACATGGGCTCATTTTACAAGAGAATCATGGCTCCTGTCAGATATATATATTCTGGTACTATTTACATCCGCTAACTAGTCCATCTCTTTTCTTCCGTAAGTGATTCAAAGAATAGTGTACTTCATGCTACCGTATATACACCAATATGAACGATGAGCATGAAAAATAAAGGGTCTCTGTTGAATGGTTCTCAAATAATAAAGCAAACGAAATTTGACTGTAACTTTTACAGCCAGACACATGCATACACATACAGAGGCCAAAAGGCACTTGATAGCACTCTGGCATCAGCAATCAATGGTCTTTGGGAAAATGTCTAAGCTTGCTTTCTCTTGGATTGTCTGATAATGAACCTCCGTTTGTGTGTGTGAGCAGAAAGAAAGAAAAGCGGAGGCCATTTTTACGACTTTTTTACGTCTCTGTCCTGCCTAAGAAACTCATCGGCTCGCTAGCTTTTTGCCTCTCTTCTCTTCTCTTCTCCTCTTCTTCTTCTCTTCTTCTCTTCTCTCTTCCTCCATCATCATCATTTCCACACACACACGAGCATTCGAGCATTCTTGCATTTCTTTACCACTATATATTGCTGGAGGGTATTTATGAGCCAATTTGATGGAGCTAACTTTTCTCTTTCTCTCTCTCTCACTGATTTCTCTATGGAAAACCTATGCTGCTGTATAACATGTACATGCTGTATATGTACCTGTACCTTTTTTTTCCTTTCTTTCTTTCTTTCTCTCTCTTTCTTCCTACCTCGGCGGCCTCAACCTTCTCATACACACTGGCCGTTCCGGGCCGAAAGTTTTAGGACGTTTTCTAAGTTCAAGAGTAAATAGTGGATATACACACACACCAACACAATGTAATAGCATTTTTTTGTTCCGTCTTCTTCTTCTTCAGTTTGAAATCATTTTTCGGCTACTCACATTGGCTTTTTTGGGTTTACCACTGAAAGCGGCCCGAGAATCGATGTAGTAGTGAGAGAGGCCAAGTAAAATGATTAGGTTCATCAAATTCGCTGTGTATTTTTTTTCTTCTTCTCTCTATGTGAGCTTCTTTTTTCGCTCAATGTGGGCCAACAACAATTTGTGGCACTCTCTCATACAATTGAGACAATTTTTTTTGGCTCTCTCATCTATCCTGGAAAATGATTATTCTGCCTAGAAGAAGCCAGAATGGAGAGACCACTCATTTACACTATCCAATTGCTTTTTGTGATCATATTTATTATATTACCTTTTACTTGTATTCAAATAAACTCACTCATTTGACCATCAAAGTGGACCGACTAATGGCAATAAATCGTTTCTTTGATGATAGGAGACGGAATAGAAAAATGCATCAAGTCCCATTCTACTGAATATATGAACGATAAAAAAAGGATTTTCTATGGAAAAAATGACCTTCTCATCTGGCTACTAGTAAATTATCTTTTTCCATGAACCTATCAGAATTATATGTGTAAGGCTCATAGATTTCCAAGGCAATTTGAAGAAGAAAGAGAGATAGAGATAAATATGCATAAATAGGAATTGTGATTATCAAAAATTATGATGATGTAGTAATTTCATTTTGATTGCCCAAATTTTTAACGAGAAAGAGAAAGTTTGACGAGCCACTTTTTTTGCTTCTTCTTCCTCTTCTTCGGCCAACACATGGCCAGTATATATTGATGATACAGTAATGAGAGAAGAAGAAGATGATGGTGAAGAAGATGAAGATGAAGAAGAAGAAGAAAAATATGAGCAAGTGGAAAATATTCCATCAATTTTAAATCATTCATTCCATCTAACTGGATTTTCTTCCCTTCTTTGTCCATAACATTAGATTGAAAGATTATTACTTCTTAAGGGTAAGATGAGAAGTCAAAAAATTGGAGAGAAGTGGTATAATGACCAGGCAATCTTTCAAATCAAATGAAATATGCTATCTCAATCAGAAGAGGAGAAAAAATATTCCCTATTCCAGTAGCAAGTAGTGTGTGTAATAAGTAATAAGTAAGTAAGTTAAAAAAGTTTCAACTTATTACCCCAAAAAAAATCTTAATATCTTGGATTAAAAATCACAACATACCTCTCTGTACGACTTTGAGTTGCATTTTTATTAATGGCAACGTTAAGTGATATTTGATAGAGAGAACGATTGAAGTCCACTGGAAAGTCAGTTGTAGTTAGTAGAAGTGAGAAAGAATAGTATTCAAGAAAATCTATCCAGTAGAATGAATTCTTTCAAGATATATACTCATGCCTCAAGATGAAAAGAGGGAGAGAGAGAGAGAAAATCATTTTTGACTTTGATATGCTCCTTAATTCTGTCTGAAAGAGGAATACGCACATACTAAAAATTCAAATCGAAAATCTGCATGCGTCTCGGCATGATATCCCATCTCTGTTCTCATCTTTTTCTTCTTCATCATCTTACTCTTCTCGCTTTTCTCAATTGAGCTGCAGCTCACACTTTGATCTGTAAATTCTGCCCGCTAGCTAACACTCTGGCAAACTTTCTGGGTGTTATTATTATGAATTATATCACATACACACACAGAGGCATGAGCTTGAATATGCAACAGGAGCCCAAGAAGAAGAAAAAGAGGAATAATAATGCAGCAACACATTTGCATCATCATTTTTCGATACATATTTTCTCTTTTCTCTCTCTCTCTCTCTCTCTCTCTCTCTCTCTCTCTCTCTTTGCCTCATTAGTTTCTCACCTTATCTGTTCATCCAAGCTTACCTTTTGATCATCTTCAGCCTCCTTGTTCACACACTCACAAGACCTTAAGCTACTATACCTAACAAACACGATAGTATGTGTGTGTGTGCCCATGTATCATGAGACGGATTCAAGATATTGCCTACAACTACTACTATTGGCTCACTAATGAGGCCATATAATCAGAGAGGAAGAGATTTTTAAGTCCAGATTTTGAGTAGCATCTCATCAGATGAAAAGAGAGAGTCCAAGGGTCCACTTAAAGAGAGTAACTATTCACTAATCCAATCGATTTTCTCTCTCTTCCACTTTCTCTTTGGAGCGATAAAAAATTTTATCGTAAAACCTTCTGAAACTTGAATTTTATCGATTCCATTTTTATGGTGGTGATCATGTTACGATCGATATGGAAGAAGAAGAGGAAAGTTATTTGATGGGCTAAAATTGTTCTCTTTTATTTGCCTCAAACGTATACCATATATACAGTGTTTAGTGAAAAAATGGAGCAAAATAGTGCAGCTAATAGACCAAAACCAAAGCTGAATCAATCTTCCTCAACCCCTCAATGATTGAACTGATGGTTGGTAGCCTCAGTACCTAGCGAGTATCGGAGCCCATGGGCTCAGAGGAAGATTGAGAGAGAATAATAAAGAATTCAAGTTTCATGGTCAAAATTGAGGCTAAATTTTTTGGTGAGCTTATTTTATAAATTATCATTTTTCATCTACTAACTGCTCTGTATTTCACTTTTCTCTCTCTCTCTCTCTCTCTCTCTCTCTCTCTCTCTCTCTCTCTCTCTTTCTCTCTTCTGTCCATTAGACAAATGAATGCAGATATATTCACCTTAAGATCTAAATTGGAAGTGTCAGAGAAGGTGAGAGAGGGAGAGAGAGGGAATAAGAAAAGTTAGTAAAAGTCATGAGAACATTTGAAGAATGTATTTCTTCACTCTTAGCACGCAAAGTTAAGTCATTAGGTTGTGAGAGAGGAAAAAAATATCAGCCCACTGGCCATCCGTTTTTTTTGTGAACAAGAAGCCATCTGATTCAAACTTAATCGCTCTCTCTCTCTTCATCTTTCTCGTTTGCTTACTATTTCCCTTCAACTATTTGCTATTTCAATGTCTACATGTCCATTGGTGGGCACTTCTTTCAACCAACATGGAATCAAGCTTCTCTTTCTATCTCACTCTCTCTCTACTTTTCCTTACTCTATGGAACCATGTTACCAGCCTTTATGTGACGCCAGATAAGTGTAATAGATCACCGACAGTAATCCGATGTGTCCATCCTTTAAATTCAGAGGCGATGCTTGGGCTCAAGTAAAGAGAAAAAATAAGAGAGAAGAGAAAAAGAAAATCTAAGGTAAAGAAAGATAAACTGAATAGACAATAATTTGTCAACGAAAAAGTGTATTCATCAAGCTTGACAGTTTCCTCATGTCTTTTGGTCTCATTTTCTTTCTTTTCTTTCTTCTCTCTTTTCAAATTGCATTCACACATGAACATGAACATTCGAGCATTTCATCCTTCTCTCTTCTCTACTATTATCTTACAGAGTCAGCCGATCAGCTCAAAAGTGTATACAAACAGACAATCGAAATGAATGAAGATACATGATCGACCAGAATACATTGGCTACCGAATCATGGGAATCGGTGCATTCACCTTGATAAGATTGATCACTGGAAGTTAGGGAATCATAGGGAATCTTGCAAGAGCATCTTTCACAAGATAAAAAGTTGAGTATGAGAGAGAGAGAGAGGAATCTTCTCTCCAGTCAAAAGAAAGTTACAGTATAAAGTTAAGGTATCGTCAAAAAAGTGACAGTAATCAAGATACATTCTATTGCCGGTGTATTGAGATGGAGAGAGAGAGAGAAGGCAAAATAAGTGATGAGAGGACATTGGAATAGCCCGGAGAGTAAGCGAGAAGAGAGAGATAGAGATGGAAAACTATTCCAATAGTGAAGCGCAACAGAAAAAAAAGAGAAGCGAGAATAAATAAGAGGAGAAGACATTATCCTGGAGCGATATTCAGAATAACCTGCCATCAATGGTGATAATCGATGAGGAATATTCTTTGTGCTCAGAATGCTGGGCGGTCAACGATGGTGGTGGTGGAGAGTAAGAGAGCAGAAGGTGGCCGAAAGAAGCCATCTGAAATATCAGATGTGATTCTGGGAATGGAGAGAAGAGAAGAGAAGAGAGAGAGAGAGAGAGAGAGAGAGAGAGAGAGAGAGAGAGAGAGAGAGAGAGAGAGAGAGAGAGAGAGAGAGAGAGAGAGAGACGGAAAACAAAATCAACTTTAACAGTAGTCATGAGAGAGACTGGCCAACTGCTGGTTCCTCTTCAATCCATCAATTGGAGGCCCAAAAAATTTAGTTAAGAAAGAGAGGAAAAAACATCAACACATACAAAGCCAGAGAGAGAGAAGTGATATAGCGACAGGCTTGAGTATCATTTTTCTCGCATTTCTTGAGGAAAAGTAGTTGATCTCTTTCTTTTTTACTTTATCTTACTCAAATTTTGCTTATTTTTCTTTGGACAGTTCAATGTAGGAGAAAGAGAAGAGAAAGGAGAAAGAGAAGGAGAAAGTAAGAAGTGATATAGTTATCGTTGGTTGGTGAGGTTATTCCTCTTTGATCGTAGGTTTACAAGTAGAATCGATTGATTGGTAATTTTGTCAGAATGTGTATATTTGATCGTGTCTTAGATGTCTCGGGCGAGTATCATTTGGCCACTTTTTGGATTTCAGATAAACATTGGCGGAGCCTTTTGGTGGAAAGGTATTTTTTTATTATCAAACTTTGCAAACCAAAATCGCTGATACCAATCATACTTGTCAGCATTTATGATGGGCAATCATTTAGCCATGAAAAATAACTCTTCAATCTGACTATTCAAGTAGCAACAACATTCTATGCTTGAAATACTTATTCAGACTTCAATTTTTTCTTCTGGAAGCAAGAAAATATTTTTTTTGATGCACACATGATGACCGATGATGCTGATCCATGGAATTGAACAGTGAAATTCACACCCATTACAGGTAATCATATTCATGATAGAATAAGAGAGGAGAAGAGTTCAAAATTGTGTGGAAAAGAAATGATGAGATAAGAGAGAGAGGGAAAAGTAAGAGAAGAGATGGAAAAAAAGATTGACTTCTCATGTCAACTGGGAAAAGC
Organism: Brevipalpus yothersi; assembly: GCA_003956705.1. Classification (NCBI taxonomy): domain Eukaryota; kingdom Metazoa; phylum Arthropoda; class Arachnida; order Trombidiformes; family Tenuipalpidae; genus Brevipalpus; species Brevipalpus yothersi. The sequence continues at coordinate 22,520 of QZCP01000456.1, read as the reverse complement.
TATTTTGCATGAGAAGAGATTGCTTTTTGAATAATCGTAATACGTTCCGACATATTTTCTATTGTAATCGAATTGAAAATTGAATTCGATGAGAGAGAGAGATTGAGTCGAGAGAAAAAAATAAAGTAGTGATTGAGAAGAATGATTCTTCTTTTCTCTTGTCCCGATGAGAGTTGAAAAAGAGAAGATGCCATGTGAGAAAAAGTTTCGCATATAAGATCAATAAGTTTCGCATGAAAAAAAAGTAGAACCAAATGAGAAAAGTTTAAGTGGCTCTTCGGTATTGGACTTGAAATTCTCTCATGAAGTCATTTCTTTGATTGGGGAATCCAGAAGAATAATTGAGAACTCCAAATGCACACACACACTCGCATGAAAAATTGGAAGAATCTAAAATACATGGAAAGAGAAAGAGAGAGGAGAAAAAAAATTTTGTAGTCTTTTTTTATCACTTTCTTCTGATAGTAACTAGTTTCATATTGAATGCATTCTCTCACAGATCGGAATAGAGCAAGAGAGAGAGAGATACACAATTTGACGTGTGTTTGCTACCATTAACACTGCCATCATCAACGGTATACATGAGTGGAATCCATCACGAAAAAATGGTTCCTCAAGAAAAGAGAGGCCAAAAAATCGATGTAGGCTCATGTGAATTGTTGTACCAAGTGGATGAGATATACTTCAAAATACGGTGTATGTGGGTATATTCAAATGAAGAACGCACACAAGTGAGGGAATCCAAATTGAAAATGATTTCTGATTACAGAAAGACAGAGAAAGAGCGTATATAAGATGAATACGGAAGAAGAGGAGGAGGAATGAGAAGATATTGTGAGCGTTTATCAATTTAATTCTATTTTCATTTATATTTCATGAACATTTACTCTGTGCGTAATCAAAATGAATGGCCAAAGTGTTACAAGAACTTGGCTATATTATTAACTTATCCAGCAGCTTCCTCCTCCTCCTATACCACCTCCACCACCTCCTCTCCACTGGCTTAAGGAAGAATTATTCTTCTACCAAGAAATCTTCTTCCTCATCTCTATTGTAATGTCAAATTCAGATCTCTTCTCAACCGTTACTTTATCTTCTCAAATGCTCGATTCGAGAAGACACACACATCAGCCAAACAAACGCATCAGCAAATAAATGAATTTTGTGAGCTCATATAAAATCACCGAATCATAATAAGGATTTATATATTGCTATACGTGGTCAGTGTTAATTTGATGATTTTTCTGCCATGCTCCATGATTTGGAGAGAAAAATGCACGACACACGCGATTACAATCAAGAATTCCAAAATACAGAGCATCTTGAGAGAGAGAGAGAGAGAGAGAGAGAGAGAGAGAGAGAGAAAGAAAGAATAAAGATCAACGATCTCTTCACGTCTTCCATCATAGACATATTACTGTATCATGTTGTGAGTTTAATTCAGGTCACTTGGAAGCTATTCACGAAAAAGAATCAAATGATCATCATTGTTGATGATGCAACATGCCCAACGTTCTTTTCCTTCTCTCTCTTTCTCTCTCTCCTCCTCTCTCCATCACTTTTATCTTGCATTTCTCTCTCTCTCCATATTCTCTCTTCAGCCCAATCCCTATTTTTGAGCCCACTTTTCTTGCCTCTTTCCCATCTACACCTCAAAAGATTTCGTCTATCTTCGGATAATGTTACTCTTATTATGATTATGGTCTTAGGGAATAAACAGGTTCTCTTTTTCTTCTCTTTTATTTTCTTTTATATTCTTCTTCTTCTTCTCTCTCCTCCAGCGGCAGATGAGTTTATCGTTCATAGAGAAAGATAAGAGAGAGAGAGAGAGAGAGAGAGAGAGAGAGAGAGAGAGAGAGAGAGAAGATGAAAATGCTAAGGAAAAAGAAATCTCTGTACAATCACAATGATACACGATAGTTCCTATTTTTTCATCTTTTTACATCTCTTCTCTCCATTCATTCTGTGTTCGAAAATCTAGTGGCCATTGGCGAAGTGGCTATTGACTGTTCCGAGTGAGAGTGAAAAAAAAAACGATAGAAGCTCAAATGTAAGCTTAGACAGAAGTGATAAAAGTTATTTGTTTCTCAAATAGCTGCAATAGATAAACTATCCATACACATGCATTCATATTTCAATGGAGAAGCGATTTGAGCAGAGAGAACAGATAAGTTAGCTTTCCAGGAGGCTGAGAATATGATTTGAATAGTGGATGGTCTCTCTCCATCTCTCCATCTTTTGTTCATGACAATGATTTACGAATAATGATTTGAATAAGCATAAGCAAAGTAGAGAAAAGAATGAAGATGAAGCCTGATACAAGAGAGGAGAGGGAGAAAAAAACATCTTTCGCGCTCTTACTGAGCATTAGATGAGCTTTGAGATGTGCAAACTTTAGCTTTGAATAAAATGACATGTGAAATGAACTGGACTTGCTGGGAATCACACACATTGAGATCAACAGTATGACCCTGGTAAATGTTATATGGGCAGAATTTAATCGTTATCATGAAAGAATACTTATAATGTATGGCGATGAATATGCATATTGCCCTTAAACGTAAATATTCACACTCTCAAAAGCGTGGAATTAATTTTTCACAGTCCAATTGAAAAGACGGAACCAGGTAAAAAAAATGTGGACACAACAGTCGAGCCGGAAGATCATTATGGCCATAATAATTTAGCTGGAGAACGTTATTCCTCTCCAGATCATGCAGGATAAGGGGAAACAATGGCCAAATTTCAAGATCATTAAGTTACAGTGGAAGAGATAAGTGAGAGAGAGAGAGAAGCAAATCGTGAAGAAGTCTGTAACGTCAACATACTTCATGAGCATCTAGGAGCATCAGCATTCGAGTTCAATGGTCGAGAAAGTTCAGAATAAAATTCAAATTACCCTTTTTAATAGCCTTAAAAAAACTTTGAGTTATTGATAGAACTTTTTCGAAAGTGCTTTATGACTTCGAATAATGGACACCATCTGGAGAATTTTCTACAGAGAATATCGAAGATCAGGCTTCAAAGAATCAGGAATTTTCATTTAGAATTGCATAAGCTCAATTCATTTCTCCAAAAGTTAGGTGGGTATCTGATGTATTGAGGTGAATTTTCGAGTTTTAGAATTAAATTGACTCCATCGACACTGGAAGACGCTCCTTTTTGGGTTTACCATTTTGATTGTTAAATTTGAATAATTTAAACTCATTTTTTAATGAATAACGGTTCAAAAACTTTTGTGAACGATGTTAAACACTTATCATTCATTGATCAGTAAATCTGTGTTGACTATCAATAAATTGTTTCTATTTTTATGAGCCAAACTATAATAAAATACAATTTGGAAGAAAATCTTGTTCAGCGTTCAATACATTCAATATTATTTTAGTCCTGGAAAAAGGAAACACAATTCTTCCCACTTTTATCCATTTTACTTTGTAAAGTGTTTGTAAAGATCTGAGAATCAACCGTCCACCGAAGAACAGTCCAACTTATCCTACTTTGACCATTTTAAATCTCTCGAACAGAGCCCATAAGATTTTCAATCATTTATTAAAGTATTTCAGTATTTTATCCCAATTCATCCATCTTATGAATACCCAAAAATTGGCCCGATAAACTAAACTGATAGCTATCGAAAAGGCGCTGATTATTTTACATGCTCTGCTATTGCACTTAATCAGGCATAAATCATGGAATGGGTTCTGCTTAGAATTATATTAAGAGCAGTGTTCTTGTAAGAGTTTTCAAAATCAGTCATCAATTAAGCCACTTTTTAGAATTGATTCCAGAATTTTTGTCTCCATTTGAGCAGATCAAATTTTGGCTCATTGTAACGTACTTTTGTTCAGCCACTGAACACTAAACTGAAGATTGCAAACATTTGCCCAAGCCTCACTTGTCGGAACTGTTTCCGAAGTACAGAGTGTTATTCAATTATGTATCGATCTTCGACTGGTGATACTCCTGTGGTGACCGATATTCCTGACTCGGCACTTGGCTCACCAGCGCAGGTCAAAGACTGGAATTTTTTGAATTCCCAAAAAATACTGTGTGGCAACACATGCATGGCAACTTTTGCTGTACGAATTTCAGCTTATAAGACTCCATATCGGCTCTTAACCAGATAGTGGATGGCCTCTCTATCACATTGTTCATGATTTACGATTATTAGCCACAACCAAATTCCGAGAATCTCCTTTGACTGTTGGTAACAGTATCGTTTAAATAGAACTAGGAATCTCACAGCTTCAATGGTTAGTTTTTGGTTGCCTTCCAAACACCTCACAGTGTACCCGAAGAGTTCATTTCTCCAGAGTTAAATAATATGCTGGAAGAGTTGACCAATTTTCGTTGTCAAGAGGGCCAGGAGACATACTAGACCGGATATACATTGAGCTATATGTATGGGAGTCATGGAATCAGCAACATTATCTGAGATCCATTAGGAGTCTTGTCTCATTTTCAAGTTATTCCAAAATAAATTTCTGAAAGCTCATTGTTTAAGAAATCAAATGACATTTTTATGAGTACAAATATGTATTTACATTTACACAAATGATCCAGGAAAACTCAAGTTGATACATCATAGCTTGTATGTATAAAAAATTGTAACATTTCATCGCAGATAAATTTTTTTTCCTCGAAAATCTCTTAAGCTAAATCAATGTACAACTTGAAGTCTTTATCTCTTCCAGATTGAAACATTTGAGTCAATACAATGAGTATATGCTACCACATTGTAGTCCAAAGGTTAAGCTCATCAAAAAAATACCGTTTCGAGCTTTCCATGGGGAAGGATGAGGAGGTGGTGAAGGTGGAAGTGAAAAAGTTTTTTTTTTAAACATCTAATGTTGCACTATTGGAATTATTAACATTATTTACATTTTTAACATTATTGCTACTAATCGAGCCATTATTTGGATTATGATTATTGTGATTAGCATTATTCGGTGTGTTAACATTGCCTCGATTAGCAGCGGAAGATGTTACATAGCGTGTTGTGGCTCCATTTGATGTCAAACTGTACGCTGGTCGAACTGCTACCGATACTGTTGCACCACCATTACGAAAGCCATTGGTGTTCGCGTATATCGGCTGTGTACCCGGTGGATGTGTGCCATTACTTTGTTGACTTGTTGGCACACTGAATGTGCTGAGACCATTCAATGGTCTTATGAGACCTGTTGTGGGTATATTATTTGCTGCTGCAGCTTCTGACTCTAAACTTAAACGAGAATATGACATAACGGTGGCTGTTTCTTTGTCGGGAGGTCGAGTGATTTCAACATTTTCGGTATTTTTCACTGGCTTTGGTTTTTTGGTACGCAAACAGACTACCGTAACGGTTATGATTAAAACTAATATCACTCCAATGGCAACACTTATACCGATACCAACAGCCTTTGCACCCTGATATATGGGTTGATTCATGGACGATGATAGTCCCAAATCAGATCTTCCCGAGACATCGTTATCTTCCGCTTCCAGTATGGCTTGATCAATACACCGAGGCAAAGAGCCACTCCAGACGCCCGAGGATAGGCAAGTTCTAGTACTACCTCCGACCATACCAAACTTGGGCATACAGTGGTACTCAACCACACTACCATAGTTAGTAGTTCCTTGGCGAAGATATCCTTTACCATTGGTTAAGACCGGCGGTTTACCACAATCAACAACTGGTGGAAAAAAGAGGATAATTAATTATTTGATTATTGACAATTATTGACCAAATTGAGAAATTCAAATGGTTCAAAACAATGGATTCCTCTTGGATACTTACTTCTACAGAATGGAGTATCATTACTCCATAGACCATCATTACCACACACTCTCTGCTCTTCGCCCACCAATTCGTAGCCATCTTGACAAGAATATTGAACTGTCTCACCAACCGAAAAGTATGAGCCACCTTTGACAATCGTTTTCTCATCTTTTGTCGGTGGCCGGCCACAATTAACAATCTCACAGCTTGGCTGTATATTACTCCAGGTACCATTTTCGAGACAAATTCGACGAGCTGGTCCTTCAAGCTTAAAATTTTGTGAACACTCATACTCAACCGTACTACCATAGTGGGTGGTGTTGGAAGATAGTAGCCATCGTCCATTAGGCAAAAGATGCGGAAAACCACATTCAATGTACACACAAACTGGCGGCACACCACTCCACTTGCCATCGGCTTCACATGTTCGCAGTGATTCACCGGAAACAATGTGTCCTGATGCACATCGATATTGTACTGTTGATCCGACTTTAAATGAATCACTTGTGGATCTATCGTTGCCCGAATATACGACCGATGAATTTTTGGGCTTCTCAGGTGGCAAACAGCGTATTTCTTCACATTTCGGTGTAGTATCAGACCATTTACCATCGTCAGCACATTCTCGTACCGATGTTCCCTTCAATTTGTATCCCGGTGAACATGAGTACGATATTTGACTGCCCAAATATGATTGTCCTTCCAAATATTTGACTTCACCCTTAAATATTGTCTGCACTCGGCCACAATCAATGTATCGGCATGTTGGTACGATACCATCCCATTTACCATCGGGACCACACTTTCGCTTACGATCACCACTCAACAGCTTATGTCCTGGCTTACACTTGTATTCAACTATCGAATTGATTGTGTACTGGTCTCCAGTCACCTCTGTTTCCGGTGGAATCTCAGGTTGACCACAATCGATCAGCTTACATACTGGATCCAAGCCTGACCATGTGGCATACTCTGTACAGGTACGAGTTGAATTTCCGATGAGAGTGAAATTAATGTTACACTCATACTTGACGACACTTTCGTAGGTGGTTGATGAATTGAGCAGTATGAAGCGACCATGTCTCAGTTCCAAAGGTACACCACAGTCGATATCTGGAAATTTTTGACAAAGTGATAAGAAAATTAATTTTTCCTATACAAAATGGAAATCTAATTTAGAACTTACATTTACAAATAGGCTCTTCACCAGTCCATTTGCCACCAATTTGACATTGGCGAGTTCCGTTTGAGATCAATTTGTGTCCACGCTGGCAAGTGTATGTGGCCAATCCATTGAGAGTTCGATTGGTCACATTGAGAATACCATTTGGAATGGGCATCAATTCGGGACACCAACTGTACAAACATTTCGGCTCAACACCTGACCATGTACCATTGCCCAAACAGTGGCGAGTATCATTACCAACGATTGTAAAATCTTGATCACACATATAAAAGGCAGTTGCGTTGAATGTTGTACGAGATTGATTAACCAATATAACACGTCCATGTTCAATGTCACCCAATGGTCCACAATTAATGTATTTACATGTGGGCGCTGATCCAGACCAAAATCCGTTACTTTCACAGCGACGACTTTCATTGCCCATGATCATGTGTCCTATTGGACATCGATAGTGAATTTCTCTACCCACACGAAAATCTTGTTCAATGATGGTGGAATTTTCTGATTTATCTGGTGATCCACAATTGCTCGGTGTGTACTGGCATATCCACGGTAAATAGTCTAGATCACATGTGACATCATTCCATTGCCACTTTCGTCCACCGTCAAGTACAATACAATTTTGTTGACCATTATAATTGTTCGGTTGATCAGCAGCCCATAGGAATGTGTTAATCAGTGCTCCATTAACCCATCGCCAAACACTACTTCGACTACGATGTGTTGATGGATGATTGCCCACCTCTCGACGAGCTCCTAGCCACACAAGTCGACTTTTCAATTTTGATTTAAGCTTTTCCAGTTCATAATGTAAAAAATTGTGGGTCACATTGCCAACCGAATTAACAACCAGACCACCGCGAGCTTTACAATAATTTTCGGCATCCATAAAAGATCCACCTTGCTGTGTTTGAAATTCGTAGCATGTTTGATTGAAACTGATCAACTGTTGATGATCCATTTGGGATCCACACCGATCTTCGGAGAATTCTGTTCGGTTAAGGGAATACAATCGAATCATTAGTTGATTTCATTGATTCTATTGATTCTTCATTCTTCATGTACAATACCTTTAGTTGTGAATACCAAAACTTCGCAGAGTGATAAAGAGGCTTCAACTCCAACCATTTGAATATAAACGTACCGACCAACAATCGGATGGGCACACTGTAAATCTTTGGTTATTCCATCGTCTAGAAGGGGAGAAAGAATCAATTTTAATCGTTAGAAAAAGTTCAGTTCATTATGATATCACATAGATGATTGGTCATACCTAGAGTTCCAGGATACCAGGCACACAATCGGTTTCCTTGTACAACTGAACTATTACCAACTCGAATCTCTAGATCATGTAGAGGCTGATGTCCACAACAGCCTCGTGTTATAATTCTGACCACTCGAATTTCGTATGGTTGCAATAGATCAACTTGCCACCATGGTGAATTCTCATTCTTGGTCTCTGTGCAATATTTGTTCTCATGAACCGTATTTGTATTACCATCGTTTGCATTTCTTGATTCACCACCACGAATTGTACTTGACTGATCACTAGGCTTACCATAAGCGACATTCACCGCTAAAAAGATTGAACGAAAATGAAGATAAGTACATATCCATAAGAATGCAAATTTAAGTTGCAACTGAATTATTCTATAATTTCCGAGAGATCAACGGGTTGAGGAAGATTTTTTCAATGCGGTTCCATCAATGCTTAAGAATGTGGGTGAACAAGAATTATTATTTAGAGGAAAACGATCGAGTTTGCTGATGTGATCATCTTCGGTATGAAGAAAAGTATATATCTCATCATCATTCAGAGTACTCCAGTAAACAAAAGGTGGCCATAAGAAACAATGAAACAATATTCAAATATACTGGTACATTTATGTCCATCAAATGTGTTTGTATATGAATGTGTGGAAAGTTGAAACAATGGATCAATCAGAATGGCTAAACCACAATCTTGTTAAAGTATCATTGCCTATTCGCCCTATTGGCAGTTCATACATGTTAAATAGCTAGCCAAGGTTAATTTAACGCAATTTATTCGGCACCCTTACATTTCTGATTTCTGATTTGACGAAAAGGTATCAAGATTCAAGATTCACTGTGGACGTGTGATCTTAATTATCTGTGTCTCAATCATACAAGTAATCAGATAGAAGGGAAAAATCTGGTTCTCTGATTTTGATTCTGCTTTAATGATCAATAATGTGGTTCTGTTGTTTAATATATAAGAAGAAAATATATTCATTCTTGCTGTTACCTCAATTATTGCTGCCTACGATCAATCTCTCTTTCTCTCTCTTTCTTTCTTTCTTTCTTTTTTCCTTACTTTCCTACCCTTCTTAATTAAACAAGGAAAAGTGGTCATAAAGGTGAACAAATTATGATCAAAAAAGAGCAAAAGAGAGCAAAAGAGAGAGAAGGCAAAGTTCAATCAGTGCTTCATCTTAATTAATCCATCAACATGCATATCGGCATCAGCATTGGGTAGCTCGGAAAAGAAGAAAGAAAGAAATATTTCTACGAAGAAGAACTGAAACGTAAAAATATTAATATCAGAAAACTGGAGCGTTTTAATAACAACTGGGTATCCGTTTTATTTCAATGTTCATGCGAAAAAATTGGCCATCAAAAAAGCATTCCAGCATGATGATGGCATTGAAAGAAGTGCGAAAAGTAGCCACAATCACCTCTCCTCAATATATATGTGTGTAAGAGAGAGAGAAAGAGAGAGGAAGAGAAAAGTGGGTGGAAATGCGAAATGAAGGTAACCCTAAACACTGACCACTTGAGTGATCTTTGAAAATACTTTTTAACACAATCTACTTACCACAATATGGTAGCTCTCCACTCCATTTGCCATCAAAATTACATGTTCGAGATGAAGGTCCAAAAAGTTCGTAACCATCGTCACACTTGTAGGTTGCCTTCGATCCTGGCTGCAGTTCGTCTGACAGTGTGACCTGAGCGTAAAGAGGAACTGCTGGATGTGGACATGGTTTACCATCTATTTTATTCCATTATATATATTCCATTTTAGCGTCATGATCAAGCGTTGAGCACGAATAACCAAAATCGCCAATTCGTATGTGTGTGTGTGTGTGAGTGAATGATAATGTTTCCAAATCAAGCATGATCGAGATTGAGTGAAGATTTGAATAATGTAAATGTGTTTCATGGTGTTGATGAATTGTTTTGGAGAAGAATCATGAGAAAGGAGAAAAGAAAAAGAAAAAACGAAAGAAAAAATTAATGATTCGTTCGAATTTAATGTCATTTTCTTTGTATGTCATGGGTAAGCATACACACACATGTATACAGAATAGGAATAAGATGAAAAATATTCTTCAATGGAATGGATTCTCGGTTCTCTATCTCTCTCTATTTCTTTTTTTCCTAATGAACTGACCAATTGTGTTTGGTCAGTTAATGGAGATGAACATGAGTCGAGAGTATAAAAAAAACGAATAAGGTTTCCAAGCTAACTCTGAAATTGAATCAACAATCAAGATGGCCTCTGATGGATCGTGCGTAAGATACATGAAAATTTTCATTCTGACTGGATCCACTTTGAATAACACGCTTCAGAGGCCTCTTTCTATCTCAATGCTCTATAGTCAAAGTGTGTTACCGGTGTCTATGAGTTGCTGGGGTCAGCCCGTCTGGTCATTCAGTGATATGCACATTAATTGCCATTATCTCAATAGATCACACACACATACATACACATCAAATATACATGTATATACATGTACATTTTCACTGGTGGTTAAGAGAGTATCTTTTTTTCACATATGCAAATACAGTATTCGAGCAGCTTGTATTTTGATCAATTCAAATTTTGTTCCTTCTTCTTTATTGTTTGAGCGAGAAAAAGGAACCAAGAATAAAAAGAATAACAATACTTTGTGTAGATGTGCTCATTCTTGAAAAACATGAAGACACGCTATAATTTTTGCTTACTGATTTGCAACAATTCTCAGCTCAATATACCAAATGGCATGGTATTCAGGGAATATTCATATAGAAGATAAATCAAGCATGTGTGTGTGTGTGGATCTTGAGAAGATCTTATTCAGCTTTTAGCGGATACTCTCTTGTACATGTACATGTATATGTGTGTACCAGAAAATGGGAATTATCCTTCTCTTGATCACAATTTTTGCATAAGTATTATTAGTATTCATCATTATGCGTGTCAGATTTTGTTAAAGATTTAGGAAAAAAAATCACGAGATAAAGCTTATGGACACAGATATTTTTATGTATGCAAAAGTAAGAAAGAAAGAGAGAGAGAGGCTAACGGTTAATCATCATGAAGCGTCGGTGGTTGTGATGATGGATAGTGATGATGGCGGTCAATGAGAAGGATAGAAAGAAAGAGAGAGGCAGCCCTCAATCGAGTAACGGTCATTCTTGTATATTTGATCATGAAGTACATATACTTTGCATTAGAGGAATTCAAACAAATTGTTCTCAAGAGTTGGTAAGCGTGAGAGAGAATATTTGCAAGATGATCATGTTCACTTGGCACTCATGGCTCAACAATTGCGAAAGCGAGAAAAGATGAAGATGAAGATCAAAATCGTAGGAGAGAGAGAGATGTAGATCCCGAGTGATGATAGACAATAGCATGAATATTGTATGTTCAAATAAGATGGAGGAGAGAGAAAGAGTTTACTTTTCTTCTTTCGGATGAAAATTAAAATAATCAGCGTGATACTCTCATTAAAATTGAACAAACTCGAGACATCGTTTCGTGAAGCATGATCAAGTTCATGACAATCTTGACTCTTCTTGGAACTTCTTGTTCTTATTCTTCTTTTAGATTTACTTGAAATTGGTTCAACGTGCCTGATAATTACAATTTCTTACACTTGTTGAGGCTCGCGCGCCCGCACTTGTTGAGAGAGGATCCATTCTGGTTGTTCAGTCAGAGTCAAATTTCGTGGTGATAATCTGACTATCATTTCAAATTGATAAACCTCCCCTCTACTCTTGCTTATTCTCTTGCTTCCAGTCCTCTCTTTTTCGGGCAAAAGAGGGACACGAAATCTGATTCATGTCCTGTTCTTCTTCGAGACAAATTATCAGTCCATCTGCAACTCAACCACTCTCGACAGCATAGCATTTATCACGAGAAAGAGAGATCCTGCAAATCTATTCAAATGTATGTGTGTTCATGATGGATTGTCCTTTTTTGTGTTCCTATTTGATATTATTCGAAATGGAGGTGAGAGATGAGAGCAAGTCATGATGATGGATAAGAGATATAATATGGAAACGTTACAATGGATTTGATGATTTGATGATGTTTGGCATCATCCGAATCGTTCAAATATTTGTCAAATTGGTGATACATTCAAATGTTTTTCTTTCTTATCACCAAAATCATGATACATTTAAATGCCTAAATAAGTGAGGTGAAAGTCACAATAATTTGGTAGAAAATGAAGAAAAAATGCTCCTCATCATGTGCCAAGAGAACGGGAATTGATTGAGGCTAATAAAAAACGTTCATATTTCTTGAAATTCTTCTGAAATTCATACTATCTAATCTCATGAATTTATTACTTTTGACGCTCAAGTGCCCCCATGTATTCACCGTATCACGTTCTCATTGCTTAATATACCATTTTCTCGAGTGAGCCTCATGAAATCCGAGTGAATCTTGCCCGATATCATAACCACATGACCATGACCTGGGGCCATGAAATATACACACACCGATCGAATATCGTCAACACCTCAGGGAGTATGAATGCGTTGAGCAAGAGCGGAAGAAATAAATTCATCTGAATGAACTTAAAATCAGTGGATATGATTTGCTAGTGTAGTTTTGTGGATGAAAGGTGAATGAATCCATCCTAACGGGTTTTCTGCTACTACTACTTTCCACCATGATGATCAGGAATCATGAGTGCCAAGTATGCTTGGAGATGTATACTTTTCTGGTTGATTTGAATGGAATATTTGTGTTCTCTTATCCATACTTTTTCCATGGAGGAAGCTGTTGGTATGGCGAACTTGTTTAGAATGAAGGTGAGGACGTTCTTGTGAGAATTCTAATCTTTATACTGAGCTGAAATTCTACTACAAATCAATTGAATCAGTCTTGAGGCGAGAATAAATCACACACACATCCATTGAGTTTCTATCAGTATACTACTAGTATCATGAAATATAATATAACCTTCAGCCCATACAATTTTCAACTTTTGACAATAATTTGTATAAAGTAACAAAATTTAGTGAAAAAATGCTTGCTAAATTCCGATATATCTTATTTATCTTTGAATTTATGTTCAAAACGTGTTTTTGGCGGTAGAAAAATTGATGAGGTTATAAACAATACTATTTCAGTAGGCTGGAAATGAATTTTGAAAGGTCCAGTGAAAGGTATCCAATAGCTGATCTTTACTGAACTGTTAGAACATTATTTGCCTGTCAGTCAAGATACATTCAACTATCAATAGCTAACATGATTCAAGCTTTCCGAAAATAGTTCAACAAGAATCTTTATTAGCCAGATTCTTTTTTCGAATATTCTTCTCCACACCACGTAACAGATGGAAACAGATTTCGATTTGTTACATCAGTTAAGTCAGTTAAAAGTGTATTTGATTTGAACGAACTTGATAATTATCTGCAACTGTAAAGTTCGTTGATAGCGATGAATGTTCATCATTCTTCATTCGATTACAATTGTACATCAGTGAAATGAATAGAAAATTTTCACTAAGCAGCTCAAGCGGACAATTCATCAAATCGAAGAATACTTTTGAATAGAAAATTCTGCCAGATTAGTGTACTAATGATCGAAACGATTGATCGATGGTGACGATCGATTGAATGGGTGATTAAATTTGAAATCAAATTTTCTTAATCTAATTAGAATTTCCATCAAGTGTTTCAACTGTTCCACCGAAGGGTGTTATGTATATTCATTTGAGATTAGATCAATGATTGAAAAAAATGATCACTTTTTCGTGTCTTGTCAACGAGATATGTTTTCAAAGTATATAACTTTCATGTGCCCTTTGAAAGGAGTATTTATGAATAAAACTTCCTTCCTGATCACAATTGCTCTAAAATGAAGTGATTTAATATCACTTTGACAAAAGGAAACTTTCCAATTGTGTACCTTCGGAAAATGTTTACTCCAAATTAATAAGCCATCAAAACTTCAATCGAATCTCATTAAAAACCGTGAGTTATGTAATCTTGACAAAACATGAACGAAACGAAATGGGGTGAGAAATTCATGGTATTTCTCAGCATGAAGAAAGCCAATAAACTGAATTATTATCAATACGAAATGTGTGGTAAAATAATTTCTCGAGATGGAAAACCTTGGTCTTCAAAGATTATGTTTTGAGGAAGAGACGATTAACCTGACTTCATTCGATAGATTAAGAAGCTGGTAAAGTTTTTGGTGTGAAGAGAGAAAAAGTCTCAATCCATTCACCATTAGAACACGACCAGTAAATGAGCACCTAAATTTGAGATAGATACTACATGGAACTCATGTAGCATGCTCATCCATATCATATCATATGTCTAGTGGTTCACAAGGTTTTGACCCCTCGATGAGTCTTGATTTGAAACTATGATCAGCCGTGTTGAAGAATAGACAGAGAATAGATGAATTGGGAAGTTTTACGCTTACTCATCACCACAATTTTGCTCGGCAATTGCTTTGGAAAGCAATTTGAATAGCTTTTGGAGGAGAGAGAGGAAAAAAGATGAGGAGCCCTGATACGTTGACAGGTTAGCCAAGATCATGCATAAATAGGGGGGCCAATCTGATAGTATGGGAAAGTTTATTGATCGGAAATTGCTTTCCATGAGGTATTATGCGGTAAAAAAAAGCGGGAAGCAAAAGAGGAACCAATTTTATGGGTCAAATTGGTGGAAGATTTTTCAAGTGAGGTAAAATTTGATGGAAAAATTAAATCATTCGCACTCAAAAGTGGATGATAATTCAGAGAGATTGCTGTTACCGCAGTGGCATGGGTCAAGGAGTGAAGAGATACGAGTTAGATAATAGATTCGAATTTTGGGGAGTAGTATGCAAATTAGCTTGCTGTTTGATAAATCATTTCAATCATTGAATCGGAAGAGAAAAATTTATCATCAAATTGATTGAAGAAGATAGAACAGGAAGTGATCAATGGATAAGCAACGGTAATACTGATTTCAATTGATATTGGAAAATAAATTTAGCCATCAAAAATGGAAGGGTGCTCGATCATAGTATCACAGTCATCTTGTCAGGTAAACTCTTTCGATGGATCGAATTTTGATGAGCTTTGATAATTACTAGACTAATTTGCATACGAAAACCAAAAATCGAACATTCTACAAGAAGAATTCCTTACGAAACTATTCCAAGAAGATTTTGAGTGATAAAAAGATGGGAAAAATTCTCAATGAAACAACATCGCTAGACAAGGTCTCGTGATTAACGGTGAAGATAAAAAGTTTTTCCTTTTCGCTAATAACATTGTTTGACAACATCTCAGGATGAAGCACAATAACAACACTCATTTCCACCGGAAAAGCTTCTTCTAGGTCATGTGAATTGGTGTTTTCAGCGAGCTTGAAATAAGTTGTACTTTTCTCTATCAAGCTTTATTACTATTATGAACTTTTTTGAAACCATAAATCCTCAAGATTCTTAATGAATTATTATTGTTAAAAAATAGGCTCGTGACATATTTTTTTCCTTACGATAACTTTTCTCAAAATGAGCTCACAAATAGCTGAAATATTCTAAGAGGGCTATTAGAATCGTTCTTTCCAAATGAATGAGTAGAGAAATTTCTTACATATTTCTTATACCACAGCCTGCACACTATTATTTTAACATGTAATGTATCGTCTTGTACATACCTGTAATTTGTCTGAGAAGAACAATCATAGAATTTTTGAATGAAATTTGTAACAATTCTAACAAGTGGAAGAGAGAACGAGATAAAAGGTATCAGCAAATCAAGGGACCTGTTTGAAGCATCTATTAATCTTTCAAATTTTTGATCTGCATTACAACTCAAAATTAGGTGTCTTGCCTCCAGTCAATGGCCAAGGTGACCGTGAAATTAATAAATTGAAGGTTGAATACAAGTTCCACTTCTATTACCTAAAGTTATGTGAGAGAAAATATTTGAGCTCAAGATGTAAAGAGGAGGTGAAAAAGTACCGCTTGAAATGGATTGACATTATTTCGTTACAAGTAACGATTTGTTGCCATTTCCGTATCTTCACAAATTGATTTGAATGTGATCCGACTTGAAATTAGTTTCTTCTTTATACATACATGTGTGTGTATATTTATCGATGTCTCAGGGAATCTTAATTCATTCATGAGAGTATACCTGCATTTACATGTATACTGGCTGGATAAATGGTCATTCTCCAGCGTAATCACTCTCCAAAATGTATGTAAATCAAGGTGATTTAAATGTATCGGTGAGACACGAAATAAAGATACATGTTATTGACAGACAGAATTGGTTCAAGATGAGGAGGAAATTTGTAAGAGGATGGAGATTATGAGATGAAATTAGTTTAAAGAGAGAAGGAGAGAGAGAGAGAGAGAGAGAGAGAGAGAGAGAGAGAGAAAATCAGAATCAGACATATCAAGAATATCGAATGAAATTAGATTGACTGGCAAAGAGCTGCTTCTGATCAAATTATTGGGCGTAAAACATCTAAATTTTAATTCGAATTTCTATCCCACGGCGAGTAATTAGATACTGGAGCAGGAATATCGCGAGAGAACATTGAATCAAATAGTATACCATTCAAATAACGTTAAAATAGATTGTGAGAAATAAGAAGAAAAAAGTATTCATGAAGAAAAAAATTCTCAACGTTTGTCCAATTCAATATTGATTTACGATAGTCAAAATATTCGAGGTATGGCTTCAGTTAACTGTACATACACACACACACCATACAGCCTGGAGATATTGGTGCCCATCCTCAGTTGGTAAATAATATTACACTGATCAGTTCACTAGAGCACTGATGAATTGTTCATTTAGATAATAATTCACATTCATGATAAATGTTCATGATCAATACTGGAAGAGAATTTCGGAGGTCATACGGAGGCGTCCGGAAAAATGGGTGCATTACAGAAAGAGTATGATTCAGGATGAATGGTCAGCAATATTATTAGAACTATTCATCGGAAAAGAGGTGATCATGTTTCGCCTTGAAAATCTACCGAATCTATCTCTTATCCTCAAACTTATTCCCCTTCACTTGACCACAGTTCAAATCCGATATTGATAGCAACAATAGTAACAGAAACGGATCATCTTCACACATAACAAGAATGGTTTTTTTCTAAAACATCGATACCATGAAATGCTGCCTAAGGTATCAAATATGGTGTAACCAGTGAAAGAATAGCGAATAAAAGATCCGTTTAAAGTATCAATTTCCGGGAATCGCCTTCCATTGACTTCTATTCTGTGTGATAGGCATGAGGAGAAAGCGCAAATCTTATCCAAGTCACTCTTGAAACTTTTCTCAAACTTTATACGCATTCAAAGTACAATTTTTTTAGAAACTTCTCTCTTCCATTCTTCTATCATTATTTTCTCTCCAGCATCATGCGTTTCTATCTCTCTCTTTCTCATCCATAATCATCTTCTTGATGTAACCCCTTTTCTTCCTCTCATCTTATCTCTCATCCACCTCCTCCTCCTCCTTTTGCCTGTTTTGCTACGCGACTCCCCTTCCTTTCATGCTACAAGAGCTTCTTCTTCTTCTTCTTCTTGAATATGCTTTCCTCTCTCACCTCGATGGAGAGATGGTGAGAATATGAGATGAGATGAGACGAGAGAAAGAGAGAAAAAAGATGAACAAGATGAAGATCAAAAGAAGGTACCATTATGATTCCAACAATCTAAATCCTTCGGGGCAAATTCATGGTCAAATTTTGCTCTGCGGACAAGATCGCCCGCTCTCGTATTAACATTCCTTGGATCATGATCATCGAGGCTTCGATGATCACGACTATCCATTCAGCCAGGTAAAGGTAAGTATTGGTCGGAAGAGAAAGAGAGAGAGAGAGAGAGAGATGCTTGAATTCAGTGGTTGATACTCAATGGTTTCGTGGCTTTTTTACGGTAATAATCTCTCTCACACAATTTTGTACACCTTGGGCTAAGGTTTGATCATTATGGGAATAAATTTCGCTTATTCTTTGGCTAGAGAGAATTTTCGGCAAGTTCATAAGGAATCAGAAAATCCTATTTGTAATCTCAATAGTTTTGAAGTTGATGCTTTTGTTAATTTATTGGACCATCCTCTCATCAGAAAGAGAAAAAGAGAAAGAGAGGGAAGCGATCCTGGGTCCTCAGTATCATTTTCATTTAAGATGAGAGTAGATCATCTGAATCGGAATTCATTCTACGGAAAATTGAAAGATTCATTCATCCACATTTATCCTGATATTCATGATGAAAGCTATACTTCTACAACCAATGTGTGTAGATGAAGAGCAACTTTTTGCAAGGAAAATTGTTCTGTTCAAGTGGAAGAAAAGACGATAATAGACAGAGATTCAAGGGGCTATAGCATTTATCCTCTCTAAACGATTCTTTCAGGCTGTTGAATTGGGAGGAAAGCTTAATCATTCAACCATATCCGTCTCTCCACAAAAGTCCGGCTTCTCAAGTGTTTATCAGCCTATGAAATTATTGCTCTCCAGTAAAAATCTTTCCATCTCCAAATCATGGGCTACTTGTGGCTCTATGGGTGCCTCTGAATTGGGCAGCCAAAAAGTGGCCCAATATCATTGACGAGTGACCTACACAACTGGCCACTTGACTGAATGTGAATGTGAAGAAGGCCTCGTTCAGCACATACACACACACACATACTCATATTCTCATAATGGCTGTCTATTCCCACCTTCAGCCACCTCCATTTCTTTTCTCTACTCTCTCATCAACAACAATTGAGTTAAACCTAATTCTTTCATAATCGCTGGCCATTAACTGCATCCGATTCTTCAATACTATACTACAGACAGAAGAGAGAAGAGAAGAGAAACACATTCTTGAGATCTCTCTCTTTTATCTTCTTCTTCGAATTTCATTGGGTCGAGGTTGTGATATAACAATGGATGTTGTTGCTGGATTCATCATTTTTATGAGCCTTCAGTCACATCATGAAAATATTTCTCTCACTTTAATAGAAAAAATTTTTCTAAGCTATCATTTTTTTGGCTTTTCTTTTTTGGCGCGAGAAAGAAAAAAAATTCAATTGAATCAAGGGATGTACTCATGATAATTTCTGGAAATTTGATGGAATGATTTTTATCCAAGAATTTGATAGCCTCAAAAATTTGATCGAAAATGAAACATTATGTATTGTATTTTTCGCTCTTTTTCCCATCCATCCATCGAATAGTGGAACAAGGATAGACATTTTTGCTGGTAAATAGATGAAAAAGAGAACATTCATTGAATTAGGATTAACTTATCCACAAATTCGAATACAATTCGATGGATGAATTCAATCCCTCAAGACTGCTTACATCATATACATTGTAAACATGTAAGAACAGAGATATCAAGTATGTTTTTTTCACTTCCAAGGAAGAGTCAATGGCCCTAATGAGTATTTAAATTTTTCGAATATGATTGTATTCTATTCCCTAGTTGAATGAACGGATCAACAAACAAATGATGCCAAAGTAACCTTTTTTTGGGGATAAAATAGTCGAAATTTTCAGCTTCATTTGCAAATTGTACCAAGATGAGAACAATATCCTGAAATGATTCCAATTTAATGGTGGAAAAAAGTTTATCTTGAGAAGAGAGCATAAGTCATCAATCCTGAACAAAGTAGACAATCTGTTGGCGAACTTTATCCGAAAATACAATGTTGTGAGATGAATGTCTCTTTTTCATATTTATAAAAGTTGAGTAACAATGAATTGTGATGATTGTTAAACGATGATAATTAAGTGGATCCTATGCATGGAAAGATGAAGAGAGAGGGAAAGAGGATTGAAGATTGAAGATGGAAGAAAAAAGCAAAATAAGAGCAATAATCAGGGCTGAATGTAGCTTTAATCAAGCCCATCAATGTGAGCATGGTGGATAGGTCTTAATATCTGCTGTTGAAATATATATATATGTGCCAACTCAGATAAATTGGGCAAAATCTTTTCTTGATCTCTAATTGAGATATAACCATCATTTTTGAACACACACACACACGTACATATCATGCATCCTTACCACATCCTCATCATCATAAACATTTAATCGTAATCATCATCAAGTAGATCATGAATACATGGTGAGATTGTAATGGAAAAAGAAACGGTAAAGAGAGGATAAAAAATAAGAACACTATTCCCGAAAAAAAGAGCAAGATTGGCCTCCGAGAGAGAGAGAGAGAGAGAGAGAGAGAGAGAGAGAGAGATCGGAAATGGACGAGATTTTTTCCCAAAAAAGAGTAGAATAACGGTAAAAAAGAATGTAAACTGGATTGGTGATGAAAAGTGGACTCTTCTGTCGAATTTGAGGACTCAAACGCAAGAGAGATGGAATGCATAATGAAGTAGAATTATTTAGGAAAAAATGATCAAAAGTTGAACAAAGAGTCAAGAAAGTATAAAAAAAGATTTTCTGGATGTGATGAAGAGAGAGAGAGAAGAAGATGAATGGTGATGATAACTAATTTTTATGCATCCTGAATATATTCTTTTCGCGCTCTTTTGAGGTCCGTTTTTCGAAAATTTTTCACCCTCAACCGCATATGCCAGCATGTTGAGCTCTCATGTGACTCATCATAATCAAGGAAGAAAACCAAGATAATGGATAATTTTCGTTAAGGCTCATTCAAATGAGCAAGTGGATTGTTATCAAAACTGAAAGTGAGCGAAAAATGATAAAAATTCAAATTCAGTGGAAATTATGCACCTTCTAATAGCTCAAAATGTAAGAAAAAAAGGGTAGATAAAGTGGGAGGAAGATTTCAATTTCTGAATATCTCAAACCCTCAGAATAGCACAACGAAGAACAAGAGAAACCGTAGCAAGTGTAACTAAAAGTTAGTCATTTGAGTATGCTAGCATAACAATGAGTAGAAGCAATGGGAAAGTCTCATTTAGTTTAAAACTATACATGAGCTAAATCAAAATAAAAAATTTTCGTTCAACACCACTTTCGTTCCGAAAATCTCATCTCTTTTCAACAGCATCTCTTGATGTCCAGGTGCCAGTCGATAGAGTAGGATGAGAGGTGTTTCTAGCCGAAAAGACTACAAGGCATGTTTAATTCATCGGAATATGTAGAATATCACGATCATATTGCTGATACTGAAGATGAGGAATCCACATGTCAACACAGGTGATAGACTGATGCTGGGTGTCGAAGATCATTTCATCCAATATGATTACCAATTTATCAATACCACTTGGCCCATAAGAGTGGAATCAGGAAAAGGTTTTGAATGTATAGTGTGTGTGTGAGAGAGAAGTGTTTGAAAATGATGGATATCAAGATATTGAAGTGGCTGGATTGACCTCAGAATTGTTGTTGAAGGGGGTAGAGTGTAGGGTGAAGGTTTTCGGGATTAAAGTTAAGAGATGGATCAAAAATCCTTCGATCAACCATTGATCTGGCCAGCAATAGAGAGGCTGAGGCCACTTTTCCATCTCTCTCTCTCTTGTATGTCTATTCTTCTTTATAGCCCGGGAACTGGTATATTCAATTGTTGTCAGAGAGGGAACATGATCACTTGATTACATCGATCAAAGATCCTCTTGATATCACACTGAGACAAGATAGATCATCTGGAACCAGTCGGATTTAAACACAACTTTGGAGGATAGAGAGGGATCAGGAAACACAGGAATAACGTTACGATCAGTGTTAATAAAAAAAGTTCTCCTTTTGACAACTTCCGAGTTGAAGTAGAGGATGGAAGATTTATAAGATGTAAACAAGAGGAAATAGAAAAATTGGATCTTTATGGAATTTTCTCAGCCCATTCTTGATTATCTATTGTTGGTGAATTGAAATTGATGATGATAAAGTGTCAATTTTTTGCTCCCTCTCTTATGATTCAATCAACTGCCTTCACAAGGGCTCCTTAGAATGATGGCCATGTGTAGTGGTACGAGAATGATGATATGCTTCAGGAAAACAGTGAAGACTTTTCGAAAAGATCATGCAATCCAACAACAGCAACAAAAACAGTGAGAAAGTATGGCCCAATTGTGGTCAAATTTAGGCTCTTCAAAATGTGCAAAAAAATGAAGAAGCTCCTCTCATTTTTTCTATCCCAATATTATTATCATCACCATCATGTTCGAATCTTCTCTCTCTTTTTTTCGATACTGGTTCCACTTTTTTTCACCTCTCAACTCTTTTCTGATGAGGTGAAGAAAAAAATTCTGGTTAACCAGACTGATTCTCACGCATTCAAACGTTGACCCATTGAGAGTTAGTAAGAGAGAGAGAGAGAGAGAGAGAGAGAGAGAGAGAGAGAGAGAGAGAGAGAGAGAGAGAGAGAGAGAGAGAG
>QZCP01000455.1:0-34206 GCA_003956705.1 Brevipalpus yothersi | reverse complement strand
TCTCTCTCTCTCTCTCTCTCTCTCTCTCTCTCTCTCTCTCTCTCTCTCTCTCTCTCTCTCTCTCTCGCTTCAATCGATGTTCAGAATGGCGAAAAGAAGAGAAAAAAAAATTCGCTTCTGTTTGGTGTAAATAATCTCAAATCAGGTCATATGATTGGCAATGTTTTCATTTGCAATGTACACACAACACCCACAACTCATGAGCGCGATTTGTGTGTAGATGTGAACGATTGGCTTTGATCAATAAAAAGAGAGAGAAGATGTATCACTATTGTTGAATTCACTACAGCATTTTGATATCAATCGTCATGTGACCTGGGTAATATTATAATAAACGAAATACGTTTAGGAAAAGTGAGAGAGAGAGACATCATCATTATTGCTCAAAATTTTATTATCATTCCAATACAAATTACCGACCCAAACACTTATCTATGTGGTGGACCTAAGTGGCGAATCGAATTAATGATCACGAATATTTGAATTTTCTCTCTCTCTCTCTCCATTCTCATACGAATTATCAAAAGTCCACCTCTCGTTGATCGTGTTACTGTACACATTTTCGATTAGATGTTTGAAAATTATCGTATGAATGATCATGTTTCACCCTTTCAAATAAGATGGAGAAGAAGGTGATCGAGGGAGAGAGAGAGAGAGAGAGCAATAAGAAAGAATATCCAAAATATTAGGGTGAGCTGGTAGATATATACACTTCATACCATGCATGCATACTTTACCTTTTAATCATGTGAAAGATGAATGTATATACAAAAATTAGCCCTTGAAGTGGGCTGGTTTTGCATGCTATCTGTACTCACTAATACAATGATAATTCAAATCGATTGCAAACTTTTACTTTCTCTCTCTCTTTCTCTCTCTCTCTTGCCTCGCTCTTCTTGTTCAAGGAAATTCGACTCGAAATTTGCCCCAGTTACGATGAAGATCACATGATAGTCCTTCATGTACACTTATATATACATTTTACGAACACACACAACATATATACACACACACCACACACTCACTGATCACACATTATCGATATCCGATTCCGAGTAAAAGTATCATGCAAACGATGGTGCGGTAAGATTGCAAGAATCGAAAAGTCGTGATTACCTTTTTTTGCATAAGAAGGCACAAAAAGGAATGGATTGAGTGAAAGATAGTTAGAGATGGAAAGAGATTCACTTGCCGGATGATGTGTGATGGATAAATGTATTATACAAGCCAATTTTTGATGCAGCTCTGGATGAGAGAGAAGGATGAGAAAGAAAGAAAGAGAAGATGAAATAAAGTTGATAATAGAATGTCAAGGAGAGAGAGAGAGAGAGAGAGAGAGAGAGAGAGAGAGAGAGAGAAAGAGGATTTTTTTCTTCGCCCAAGAAAATCGAATTCACTTGAATTCAATAATTTGCATACAGTGAAATAGAGTGAAGAAAAGCAAATCGAGAAGAGCAATGTAATCGGGAAGCCAGAGAAAAAGTAGAGATATATATTCATTTCTTTTTGCTCTCTCTCTCTCTCTCTCTCTCTCTCTCTCTCTTCGTAAACCAGATGGAACATTTCGAAAAATTTTCTCATTCACAAGCTTTTTGCCCTCAAGCCAATCATACACAGCCTTGTATTCATATTGACATTTGGTGGCGATCAGATTTTGAAGATTAGCCATGAAATTGAAAGATCAAGAGTATGTGTTGGCGAGAGAAAAGGGCACCAAAAGGAGAAGGAATAAGAATTTCGATTGGGAAAAAATGTGTGCGATCAAATTGGAATATCTGGAATAAATCCAGAAAAGAGACTTCTCCATTCGGAAATATGTGATATCGATGTGATAAAAGCGGATAAAAAAAGAATTCCATGGCATCATGTATGGGCGAGAAAAGAGAATATTGTCACCATCACAAAGGCGGACATTTGAGGTGTCCTCTCTCTCTCTCTCCCTTTTTTAAGGAACCACACGTTTTTTGCTCTCTCTCTCTCTCTCTGCTCTCTTTTCTCTATTTGATGTCAAGTTTGACTGTGAAAATAGTTCAAAAAGTCAACCTGACACAGCTCGAGTTTCTCTTTCTCTCTCCCTCTTCAATTCACTTACTATTCATTAATCAAATGACGAATCACTCAGAGAGAAGAGATGGTGTGTCACACAGAACTTTTCGAACAGAATCCAATATCGTCTCTCTCGCTCTCAACCCATGAGAAGAGAGCCCAGAGTCTTGGAAAGTTTATCACAACTCCAAACAAGCTCTCGATCAATGAACAGCTCATGTACATACACTACTACAAACAGAATTTTTACTTTTGCAACCCAAAACGATGCGAAATATCGTGCTCAAGAGAATCCAATGGAAGCCATATACAGTTACTCTAGACCCCCATAGAGTGGGTGAAAATTTTGGCAATTCATCGGCTTATATAGACCTCTGTCTTTTTCCTTCTCTCTCTCTCTCCGAATATTGCGAAACATCCTCGTGTTTCGACATGGGTTCCTATGCAAGTGTATGCAACTTGTTCTCTGTCAGACTGTCACATCTATGACTGATGAGAGGAAGAGATGATATTCAAATTCAAATCGAAAGTGATGAGAAGCTGATGATGAGGGGACATGATAATCATTATTGTAGGGAAAAGGTGACAGAGTGGATGCTGATGACGGTACTCATGATCATCCATGGACCACATCTTTTATCACACTTTTCAGTAGAGAATAGTGATAAAGTTCCCATCTTTCTGTCCCTCTCTCTTTCTCTCTTTTCTGCTCATCCGATTCGATTCCATCATGACGCAGTTGAAAATAGTTTTGCCGCCATTTTCTTAGTGAGGGCAATCGCCTGAATGCTGAGTTTTTTTTTCTACATCTCTTCTGAGCTACCTTCTTTTATTTTTTTTCCTTCTTCTTTTCTCCATCCATTCGATCCGAGCTGATGCCGATATACGCTTGTGATCTATGAACCAGTCCGGTTCTGAAGAAATGAAAATTTTACGTCTCTCTCTCTCTCTCTTCATCCCCCAGGCTCCTTCTCTCTCTATCATCTTTCTTTTCATCTCTCTCTCTCCCTCCCTCTTTCTCTATTTCGACAGGATGGAATCAAAGCCCGTGGATCATTTACAAATTTTTTCTGATTGTCTCAAATGTTTCGGCCATGAAGTTGCCTTTTTTTTCTTTTGGCGCCTTTTTTCCACCCTTTTTCTCCCGCGTTTTTCTCTCCCTCTTCTTTTTTTGACTCCTCGTGTACACAGAGTAGGAATCCTACTGTAGGATGGACCAGGAGAGCGGTAAAATAGCCAAAATATTGGTTCCTTTTTAGCTCTCTTTTTGGGCCCAAGTGAGAAAGAAATGCTTTTCTCCGTAGCGCGCCAAAAGTTTGTTTTGTGTGCCTTTCTCTCAAGTGGCCGTCAAGCTTGGCCACATGGAATTCAATTCTACACCCCCCAAAAGCTTTGGGTCTGTCCATGGGGAACACTTTGATACTTCGATATACACACACGCGGTCATTCGATTGTTTGGCTTCCTCACTTGGCCCGAAAAAATCATCAATATTTCATCGATATAATCGCTCCTCCGAGGTGTTTTTCGATGAGAAGGAGGAGGGAGAGAGATGAGGAGGAGAAGGTTGCTGTGGATGTCGGTTAGGATTATGTGCTGGATATCCACTTATGGGGTGAAGATTGGATTGCATCATCTGATAAATCGATAAAATAGAGGAGAAAGAAAATTATTGGCTTAAAAAGGCAGTAAAAAAATCTAATCAAATCAAAGCAAGTAGGAAAAAATCTCATCATTAGTTCTCTCTGTCTACCTTCTTTTTGATTCCTATTCTCACAGATTATACACAGAATCTCAGCATTCAATTCATAGGTTTGTTTGTTTTACTCAGGGGCAGAAGAGAAAATCGTTCATCCTCTCTTCATCGTTCATCTTTCATTCTCATTTGAAATCCTTCTCTCTCTCCCCGCATCTTCCTTTGGAGATGGCATTTGAAGACACACACACAAGAAAGGCAATAATTTTGTTCGCTCAACTGCGAGAAAGAGAGACCCTTTAAAAAGTATCGCTGGATGGCAAAGCACATTGAAAACCTCAGGTATTCCAACCCTCTTCCAATCCTCCCCCCCCCCACTACCACCCCCTGGTCCTATGCTTGCTCGCCTGAAAATTTGAGGCCAATGTCCGGAACTTTCTCTCCCCTCCTTCTTGCCCTCTTCAACCCCCCATCCAAAAGCCCGCCAAAGAAGAAAAGCGCGGCAATTCTCTCTCTTCTTTATTCTTTTCTCTCTCTCTCTCTCTCTTACAATAAGAGAAGCAAAGAAGCATTTCACTTTCAGTTTTTTACCTTGATTTTCTACCATGAATCAAGCAGAGAGATGCTCTCTCTCTCTCTCTCTCTCTATTTTCCACTTGATGTTCTTCTGTGATCAAACATCACACAGGTAAGATTGGCTGATGAAACTCGTTTCCAAAATCGCTGGGAGCGGACAGAGATTCCAGGAGAGACTCTCTCTCTCTCTCTCTCTCTCTCTCTCTCTCTCTCTCTCTCTCTCTTTCCTTGCATGGCTCACTCGAGTACATGACTTTTTTTTGCATTGAAATATTCGATCGGACGCAATAGCTTATATATATGCCCTGAGGGCATCCAAATCATTGCCCAAAATCTGTGAACTTCCCATCTTCTGCCTCCCACTCTCTCTCTCTCTCCCTCTTCTAGCATCGGATGGAGCAGATTTTTTTTCCTCCACCGGACGACCCACCGGATCCAGCCATAGGATTCACTTGAAAGTGAAAGTGGAACCAAAAACGGCTAGAATGATCATGTTTGTATGTCTCCATTCCCTCTGGATAGCCGAAAATTTGTTCCACACACACAACTACCCAATATCCATGGTCACAGAAGCTTTTCCCCCTCTTTCTCTTTCCATCATCAGACCGAAGGATTTGGGCTACCCCTCTGTGTGTGGGAGTTGAGAAGAGTAGTAGCAGCTTCTGGTATATCTCTCTCTCTCTCTCTCTTTCTCCGGATGAGGATGGCCTCTCTCTCCCTTTCCGAGGCATCCCGAAGCCGAAACTGGTGGGAGTAGGTCGTTGGACTCATTGCTTTGGGATGAGGAGGAAGAGGAGAGAGAGATGAAGAAACAGAAGACTCTGCTCCCATATCCATGGATGGAGCGCAAATGTGGCCTGGCATGTCTTCTTCTATCTCCGTCGCGATAGGCGAGAAAGGAATAAGTAGAAAAAGAAGAGAAAGAAAGTAAGAATGAAGAATGAAGTAGTATGGCGCGAAAAATGTGTGTATATATAGTATGTCCAAGTGCAACTTAACTATCATGCTGAGAGATGAGGATGATGGCCTTTTTGGCCTTGGTAGCATCGGCTTTTTCCCGCCTCTCATTCTTATATATGTACATACCGTATGTACTTGTGTTTCGCGAATTTTTCGCCTCCTTCTTGTTATTGCTTCCAGTCCCATTCATGCCCAGCGCCTTCGCTTTTCTCTCTCTTTCTCTCTCTCTTCAAGCGTCTACTGAACGCCATTTTTGACCTCTGGTACTTGGCTGCTATGGTATTCGAGGAATTCGGTTGCCTCTAGGCGAACCGTTGAAATTGGGCAATAACCGGCAGTCGGGTCTATATAATATTCTTTTCTTTTTTTTCGAGACTGAAACCGATCAATTGAATGCCGAAAATCCCGCCAAAATGATTGTCTCTCCCCAAGAGGGCTACTTGAGAACTGAGTTTTCTTCAAAATTCGAAGCTTTTCGAATTTTTGGGAATGATTTTCTTTGGGAGATCCATGTCCGATTTTGATGAAAATTTGAGTGTTGATAGATTAGAGACTGAGAAATCGAATTAGAATACTCGCATTGCCCCCAAATGATTCCAAGAGTTTTTTTATAGAGCCCAGAATATGTGAGTATAACAGAATCGGACTTAGTTTCCTCTCAAGAGTTACAGCCGAATTCATATTCAATATTTTGATTCCCTTCGATGAGGCTCAATTTTTCAGAAAGAGAGAGAGAGAAGGTGAAAATTTCCTTTCTCAGTGATCAAGGACATTGGGACACTTGAAATTATGGATATTTTAATTAGACATTGTTTTTTTGGTAGCACCCTGTGAGTACAACATAGTAAATAAATGAATTGATGAGCATACCGAATCGTTTTGCCATCAAGGCGAATCATTGAGAAATGAAAATTTCTTTCTTCTCTCTCTTATCATAAATTTTTCCGATTTCTTTTTATGATCAACCATTTTTCCAATTGAGTAGATGAAGAGATGAGAGATTGGAAAAGGAAAAAATATCGATTCACATTGAAAGAATGAAGTGAATGAAGTGTATGTGTGTGTATGAAAAAGAAAGATATAGCACATTAAAACTTTGAATGTGTAGTTAATTTATTGGAAATGATTTCCAGTGATAAAAGACCATATTAATCGTCAGGAATAGAAGGACATTTTGGCCATCTCTCTCTCTCTATCTCACTGAATGTCAGATGGAATATACAGTGTATGTGTGCCAACGTGCCTGATTGCCTGATTGCCAACATCACACTTATTTGAGAGAGAGAGAGAGAGAGAGAGAGATGATAAATGTTCACATTAAATCACCTTGATCGACACTGGCTTACCAACCTCAAGAAGGGAAAGTGTGTGTGTGTGTGTATGTGTGGCTGTGAATTGCTTAATCAGAACAATTTACAGTTAAATGTAATTATAATAATAATGATAAGCTACTAAATTTCCTGAAGTTTGAACTTGACTTGGACTAATCGAAGAATATCATTTTAACTAGAAGAAGAAAGTGAAAAGTTTATCATCATCTTCAGAGGTGATCAGACATGTGATGAGATTGATCGGAAATCGGTTTCATCTTCAATGTTAAACGGAACATGATCTAGATACATGTATTTTCAAACTTTATCTCTCTTCCAGAATAACTAATGTGCATCAACTTGGAGTATGTTTGAGTTCAGTTTGATGAAAGTATAATTAAGCAAGGTACATTACTTGATCTCATGATAAACTTTGAAAGTTTGAATTATTCTTTCTCTTCCTCAACCCATAAGGACACCCAAGAGAATACATACAAATTATTGGTGTCAAGATGTATTTGATCAAGGTTATCTCCACAAAACTGTACCATTTTTGGCCTAATTTATTTGGATTGCCGAAATGTTTGTACTTTGATTTGGTCAAAAATGTCATGGCTCATTTGATCATCGAAAGTGTAACTGCTAATATGATTGCTTTTACATGCTATCCCATTCAATCACAGATAATTTGGCTTCTCACTTTCTCACTTGCTACTACTAATTCAAGTATATGATGAGTACGGAAAGAGAGAGAGAGAGAGAGAGAGAGAGAGAGAGAGAGAGAGAGAGAGAGAAAATTCAAAATCAAGCCTCATCAATGCAGTGTAAACGAGATCATCATCATAATCAATCTGATTAGCTGTATAGTAAACTCAGTAAAATTGCAATCAAAGCATATTTTTTCCCACTTACTAGGCAAACCAGGCAAGATGAGGGAAAGCAAAATCAATGGCCACATATCAATGTGTGTATGTGTATGTGAGTGAAGATGATGAATGTTAAGCTCATCTTCCTCCACGTGGGATAGGGATGGCAAGAAGGGAGATAAAGTGGATCCGGAAATTGCAAGGTAAATGTCAATGAAAGTGACTGGTATATAGTACGTGTGTGTGTGTGTGTGGATGTGTGCAAGTGCGTAGGATTTGTGATAGAGCTGATTTGGTTTGGAAAATTTTTCCTGGTTTTGGCTATATGATAATGACAAAAGAATTCCATTGCCTAATATTTATGGAGCAATATGAGTGTAGGTCAAACACCCCCACCACCAACACCGTGGTAGCCACCCACACACACACTTACACTTACAGCTTCATCATTCAATCCGTATGAACACACACTGATGCAGATATCTGGTTCATGCATGTGATCGGACAGTGAACAAGCGAGGACACATCCTTCTCTCTCTCTCTCTCTCTCTCTCTCTCTCTCTCTCTCTCTCTCTCTCTCTCTCTCTCTCTCTCTCTCTCTCTTTCTATCCTCCATATATCTATATTGTATTCTCTCTCTCTTATGCAAATATTCCAATTATCTTTCCCTTTTCCATCCATCAGCAATGAATGACAAATCGCCCTGTGAAAGAGGGCTGATTATGTTGGTGATTGTCACATAAATGGTTGCCGTTGGTTCACTAGATGAATTAGGCCATGAATCTAATGCCTATTGCGCGAGAAAGAGAGAGAGAGAGAGAGAGAGAGAGAGAGAGAGATCCCCATGAACAGAGGGAGGTAGAAATAGATAGATAGATAGATGGAGGAGAGAAAGCTTAACACCCTGTATCTGAACGATTCTGATGAAGGAGGAAGTTTTCAGGGATGCAAAGAGAAAGATAGAAGGACGAACTGGACGTCTCTCTCTCTCTCTCTCTCTCTCTTTCTTTCTCTCTTTTTTCCATCAAGCAACGAGGAAGAGAGAAAAATTCGATGAAATGGAAGAGAGAGGGAGAAATAGATATTGAGGGAGAAACTTCTATTCTCAAGACAAGGTAAAATATTTCTATGGAAAAGACATTGGAAACACGGAAATCAGAGATATCCTATTTTTCTAAGCTTTCATGGTAAATGTGATCACGATAAGATGGAAGATGGGAAAACAAAACATGTGAGTCCCTGAAAAGTGGCTGAAAATGGCATCGTTAATCGTTTTCTCAACAGACTCGGAACATTATTGCCAATATCGATAAGCCACCAAAAAAGAGAGAGAGAATCGAAAAGCAGCAATTTTCGCGCCTTAAAGATAAGCTCGTATGTGTGTATATGTAGTTTGACGATAAAGAGCAGGTAGACAGAGCCCACATAAAGCCAAAAAAGAGAAAGAGAGAGAGAGGCAAAATCTCTGTGGAACCTATCTCTTGGAATTTTTGCCTCTCTCTCTCTTTTCCTCTAGAAAGCCTTGAGAGGAGGAAAAAGATTTAGACTCGCTTGAATGGCCGGCAATCAAGGGCGACAAATCACCTCTCTCTCTCTCTCTCTCTCTTGGCTTCATCTTGATCCATAGCTCTTGCCAGCTACAAGTGAAACCCAATGAAGACTGATATATTTGGCATGCTGCATACCTACCATACCAGCCAATCATCATACCTTCATAAGCGTATTTAAACTTACCTGTTGGAAATGCAAATAATCTTAAGATGACCTTTACTGTGTGTCATCTCAATTTACCTCTCATTCTCTATCCACTTTTCTACTTCTCTCTCTCTCTCCATCGTTGAACTGGCTCAATGTTGGACTCAGAATTCGGCCTCGTCCAGCAAGTCCTTGGACTGCTGCTGTTTGCTTATCAATCTTGCCTCAGGTCCATCTTGAGCCCATCTAGTATACATCTAGTGTATACATGTATGGAAGCGAGTATGTGGTTATTCTCTGTTGCCCTAGGAATTTGTGAAATATATGTGACTATCAGGCTTTAAGATGGAGAGAGAGAGAGACAGAGAGAAAGGGACGAAAAATTTGGGCAAATAGAAAGGCCATCATGTGAGTCCAAAGGGGCCTGGAGCCTGTTGCTCACTTACTGGGGACATGATTGGCCTATGGACACTGTCCATCGGACAGAGAGATGAGCAGTAAAACAAAGGGATCTGGTCAAGATTAGGGGCTGAGAAGAGAGCTAATCCGATAAAATTCAGGCTTTTTGGAGCCACTGTAAAGACCAGCAGAGAAGGATTGGAGAGAAGAGAGAAAAGTTGAAAAAATTCGTGGAATGCAGGCCAAAAAAGAATAAGAAAAATGATGAGGAAGATGAGTTGAGGACTGTGACAGGAATCCAGTTCGAGATCACATTCAAGAAGTATGCTGTCTCTCTCTCTCTCTCTCTCTCTCTCTCTCTCTTACTTGTGAGTGCATGTTTACAATCATCAAAACTTGTCCAACTTCTCGATCATTGCTCACAATCATGTTTTGCTCAACATATACACTATCTTGTATCACGTGAATGTATTTCCACACACATCAATTTACAATCATCAAAGGCAACAAGAGATTTCCATTCACTTTGCCTTGTTTATTAATTGGCCTTATCGATGCTCTTTTTCCTCTCTCTCTCTCTCTCTCTCTCTCTCTCTCTCTCTCTCTCTCTCTCTCTCTTTCTCTCTCTCTCTCTCTCTCTCTCTCTCTCTTTCTCTCTCTCTTCTCTCTCGACGCTCTTTGATCTGTCACTCTGGTTTTCCTAACCATTTCTCTTTTCTTTTTTTTTTCGTTCTATCAGTGTTGCTGTTACTTGAAACACACACAAAACATTCCGCACGACAACATTCGGGTTTTCCTGGTTTTGCAAGCTTTCTAATCGAAATGGGAAAGAACGCGAGAGAGAGAGAGAGAAAGAAAGAGAAAGAAAGAGAGAGAGAGAGAGAGAGAGAGAGAGAGAGAGAGAGAGAGAGAGAGAGAGAGAGAGAGAGAGGCAAAAGCAAAACAAAAAAATTCGCGTCACAACATGCTCACATTCCCTCTTTTATCCCCTTTCCTCTTTCTCTCTCTCTCTCTTACTATGCAGCATGAATACACATACAATTCGTGTTGTCGATTTTGAATTGTTTACGATAATATTGGACAAAATTTCCACTCATTAATGGTGGTGTAGTGAAAGGAAAAAAAAGGGAAGAATAGATCAGTTTCATGGTAGAGGAAAACATATTCTCAAATTCTCAGAGCCGGAACTTCGATAACTGTCAAGAGAAAGAGTGATATTATACGATGTCTTGTCTTTTCTCTTCTCTTTTTTTTGTATGATTTTGATAGCTGCTTAATTATTATTACCCATCATAGGATTTCAATGGGGTTCGCGTGGCAGCCAATATCGAATAGAACAAGAACTGTTGAGATGTTGGAAGAGTGAATTTTTTCATTCTTCACCTTTTTATATTCTTTTTTCTATTATCATTCTCCTATTTCAACACATACACACACATATATACACACATAGAGGCACATATAATCACACAGACATGTGGAGCGCGCTATTCCAGGTAGACAGACTGAAATTGAGACCGATAATATTGAATAAGGAATTGGAGATGATAATGAGGTGGAACATGAATCCTATGTCTAAGAAAATATCATCATCACCAAAATGTCAACTCAACTCTAACACTCTCGATTCATTTGATTATGCGTTTAGTGTGTTGAAGGGTAATTTGACTACTTGCAAGAATATACAAGCTCTTGCTCGAGTTCCGATGAAAGTATGCTTAGTTAGTCTATTTTCGATCATCAATCTCCTTAAACCTGTGTGCTTCTCTCTCTCTCTCTCTCTCTCTCTCTCTCTTTCTCTACCTTAGATCATGATCAAACAATTTGAAATATTTTTTCGGTCCTCAAACCAACTAACCAAGAGGCGATAGGTGTTCAGTATATACACATGTTCACCATTGGGCTGTTAGGCTAGTTGATTTAATAGATTGGATCGTTAGACTTCGTTGATTACTTTCCACTGACGTCAGTATGCTCGATGAATGTCGCACTTGTATGAGGTAGAAAGAGAGAAAAAGAGAGAGGGAAAGGGGAAGAGTACAAACAAGCATCACTTTAGGGAAAAAGAAAGCGTTTCAAAAATGCGAAAAATACAAAACTGAAAAACTTTTTAGTTCAAGAGTAGATGATGAGAAAAACAGATGCAAAATCATAATCCTCTTTCTATCGCACTTTTTTCATCATTCCCCTTTGTCTAATACAACTGTAACACTCTCTCCCCCTATTCAAATGATGCAAACAAATGAGAGAGAGAGAGAGAGAGAGAGAGAGAGAGAGAGAGAGCAGCTTGATCAGAGAGAGGGAGAAAGATCCATAATGTCAGTAATTTTGAGACTAAATGTTATTAGATGAAGCGAAATTTTGAATCTTATTTTCCAATAACCATTTGTGGGTGGCAATTATTCATTCTTCTCATCATCAGTGAGCTTACATAAATTGAACCCGAAAACAGCGATGTATAGGAGGAAGCCTTAAAAGTTATCAGATAGATAGAGAGAGAAATGAATATTATGAAACACCTCCAAGCCACCCCTCGAGTCAGTCATTCATTTACATTTGTGATTTCTATGTATTTCATGGTGATGATTAGAAGGCTCAATATGGATGTATACAGGTCTATCCGGAAGTTGATTACTATCCTGTCAGTTTTCATGATTAAAGGGACAAGAGAGAGAGAAAGAGAAAGAGAGAGTAAAAGAAGAAGAATAAATTGAAATTCCAGGATCACATAGTTTGTGAAGCTGAGGGGAGAAGTATTTTGATGAAAGTTAAGAAAATTTTTGCTGCCACTGACATGCATATTTTGAATTCAAATCGTGACCAGATCGTGAAAATGTTTTCATTTTCCTGAGTTTTGCAGTTTCCATATCAGAATGTTAATCATTATCATGAATAAAAGTGGTTCAAGTGAATGGTAAACGATAATGGATCAAGAAGGGGGGAGATAAAGTGAAATTGGAACAGCCTGGCCAGATGGAGTGTAACAAATTGATCTAATTGATTGAATTCGAGCGAATCGATGACAATCCATTGACATCTTAAATTACTGATTCTATGAATGTGATTGAAGGGAAGAAAGAGAAAGATTTGAGTCTCTAGGCTAAACTATACGAGAGACTAAATCAATGAAGGCAAGAGAGAGAGAGTGAAAGAGAGAACATAAAATAAAGGACCCGTCAAAAGTGAACAAAGTTGACCCAAGTGATAGTGGTGGACATTTTGGACATTCCACTAGCAATCACACTGGAAAAGTATCAAACAGCAGTCTCAATCAAATAGTACAGTGTGGTAGATCAAGTTGATGTATCCAAGACATCAGTTCATACGTTTCGATCTACACAAAAAGAAAGTGAAAAGTTGCTTTAACAATTGAAGAGAGGAAGCATTTTCTGATCAGTGAGAAGATGGAGAAGAGAGAGAGAGAGAGAGAGAAAAGAAATGATATCATTATTATCAGTGTGTGTATATATTGTATACAAAATTGTGACAGTTTGTAATTGAAGGCTTTTACGGTGGCAAAATCACGAGATGCTATCATCACGAGGAATTGGATGGAAGCTGGGATGAAAAGGGGATCTAATTAGAGGTGGGGGAGGTAGAGATAGAGAGAGAGAGAGAGAAATGTTCACTGAGTGATACCTTGGATAGTTGGTGGTGGTGAATTGATGATTGACATCGGAGGCTGATCGAAAATGTTAAAAGTCATCAGGATGGATAAAAAGTATATAACGCTCGGATGGATGAAATGATCATCAGCGGCCTCAAGAAGTGACAGCACGTTCAAGAAAATGATTCTCTTCTTCCAAGACATGGATAATGTCGTCTGTATCCATTTTGACGACGAAAGCAGCGATTATGAATTAATTTTTTCTTTTCTCCTCCATATTACTGATGTTGTTGTTGTTGTTGTTACGGCAGCGGAAACTCCGTTACTTGATGAAAAATTGGTTTCATTATTGAGACCGAGCAGGAAAGTTGTTCAAGACTCATCAGTGAATGGTACGAAGATAAATACGAATTTAGAGAAAGAGAGAGAAAGAGAGAGAGAGAGAGAGAGAGAGAGAGAGAGAGAGAGAGAGAGAGAGAGAGAGAGAGAGAGAGAGATGATCATGCAATCATAACACATCTTTATATCAACGTTTTGTTAGGTCAGTGACGTTAACGTTGGGTTCGTCAGCATTTATGGATCAATTTTCGATCATTTTTTGGCCCAAAAGTTAAGCTTGATCGTGAAAGTAATCAAGGGGTAATGAAGATGAGGAGAAAAAAGAGGAGAAGGAGGATGAAAAATTTGTCAACATTTATTTTTCGCAAGATTTTCGGAGTTAAATTGTCGTTTTAACGCTTCAAAACATTTTCGATAGCGAAATTATGAAGATAAATTTGTCAATTATAATCAATTTTGTAATCATAACTGTTCAATTTATCTGTTTAATGATGGAGACAAGCATCAATGAAGAAAAACTGTAAAATAACGGTAAAAGAGAGAGAGAGAGACTAGTGTATAAGGAGGAGGAGGAGGGAAAGCAGAGGGACGAAAGCGAAATAGTCGCTGATGAAACAGGTCGACAAGTGAAAGAAGTTATGATCAACAATAACAATAGAGTGTTGCGTTTTACTTGTGAGGGGCTGCTTTTACCTCATTTCCGAATGATATTATTCAAAGAGAAACAGAAGCGATACATGAGGAAGAAAGATGAGCGATACAAGTGTAAAAGAGACATAGAGAAGAACGAAGAGGCTTTTCATTGATGATCATAGATTGTTTGTGCCATGGGAGAATGATAGATGATGGTGAAAGAAGAGAAAGAGTGAGAGAAAGAGAGAGAGATTCATCACCTCACCCAAAGTCACTTGTACCACTTGCCATTGATATTATGAAGGATGAAGAGAAAAAGAAAGAGAAAGAGAGAGAGAGAAAAAAAGATGTCAGAATTGTACGAGTAAGGATGCTAGATAAGATTCTCTCTCTTTTGCCTTTCTTTCATACTCAGATTCAAGAGAATCGCATCACTCTCTCTCTCTCGCTCTGTCTTCCTATCGAATATATATATATCATACAGCCGGAAATGAAGAGACCATAAGAATTCTAAGCAAACATTGAATTAAATGTAAATAAGATGTAAGTAAGATTCGGAATATATGGTATATACGTGTGTGTGCGTGCAATCTTGATCAATGATGATTCGAATAGAGCGAAGGATGAAGTGAAGCTATTGGGGGGCTACATCCGGATTGTTGTTGGTCCAAGGGGGTGGGATAGGAGGAAGAAGAGAAGAGGAATAAGGATTGAAGGAGAGAGAGAAAAGATAAGGGACAGGACAAAAGTGGGTGAACTTATGAGGACCTTTTTTTTGCTGGTGCCCTGAAGACGAGATGTACTCACGTTAGGTTCAATGTTGAGAGGATGTTGGGCAGAGGGAAAAGATCTCTGTGAGAAAAATTTTTCCCGCTTCAAAGTTGAGGCTTATTTGTTGTCTATATATGTGAACCGCACATCTTATCCACTTGCTTATTTGGCCTATGGAGAACTAACACAGACGAGAGTGAAGATAGTATATAGGCCTTTGACCTGGACCTAACTGTATGTTTACGTCGGAAGAATGATGAGAGATCGATAATGAGGATTGGCAAGAAAAGAAATCCAAAGTGTGAGCAGTCAACAGTTCTTTCTCCTCATAGCGGTCAGGCTAAATGTGAATTTTGGAGCCAATTTACGAGTATACCGATTTGGGCCATTCTCTTTCCCTCTCTGTGTATAGATATTTACTCTCACACATTACCGAAAATGGCCTGAGAGATTTCTATGTGTATATGTTACTCTGATTTCTCTCTCTCTCTCTCTTGCAATTTTCACTTGGTGAGCCTCGAGCGTCGTCGAGCTCTTGGCCTCTATTCACTTGTCAAGCGGTCGGAAAAAGCTAAAGGAAAAGAGAGAGAGAGAGGCAACTATGATTGCATGTAATAAAATTCCAAATCAATGCTGTCAAGTGTGCCCAGAGAGGGAAAAAAGCCTCAGAGGGTGGTAAGCTTAAGAATCATCTGAGAAAGTTTCTCTCTCTCTCTCACTTTCTTACTTTACCCAATAAGTGCATGAGGATTGTATATATATACATGTATGTGTGAGTTCCAAGTTTCCACTTGTTGACGCTTACTAGAATAAATTATATATACGTATATATATATACTAGATGAAATCGGTCTTTTTTCTCCCTTGTTTACTGGTACTCTCACTTATTTGGTATTCATTTTAGCCCACTTGACTCACTCATTCACCAAACATTTCTTTCTCTCTCTCTCTCTCGCTCTTCTCATTGCTCTCTACTTGAGTTAGGTCAAAGGTTGAGAAAGATAAAATTATCGGTTGTAGAGATGCGAAGACATACACACATGCATGCATTCCATGAACGAAAAGAGAGAAGAAGAAACTGATGCATGTGATTGAGGAATATTTAGAGAGGTCAACGGATGTTGCCTCGAGCTCTCTCACTTGTTTCGAAACTATTTTCCTCTCCTTTTTTTGCTCATTTTCCACCGATTGGACGCGGCAATCCTCAACGATGGCCACTTGCTGATACTACAGCCTTACGCTTAACGATGATGATTATCATCATGAGGATGACAACAAGTTTGGTGGAGAAGGTATCTACTCATCATTACCATTGAGAAATGACTGATCATGGTGTAAACAAGGGAGAGAGAGAGAGAGGTTCGTTACCAGAGTGTACACAATACGCGCGCGAAGTGTACTTGATGGAATGAAAGGTTGAAAGTATGAATGAGAAAAAAATGATACGCTTCAATGTGTATAATGTTTTCATAGTATTGATATTTAATTAAGATGATTTTTGATGGCTGAATTTAGCGCTAATATCAAATAGATAGGAAGATGACAATGATATTCGAATATGTATAAGAGATAGAGAAAGCGTGTATGTAAGTGCGAGAAAAAAGCTTTCTTTAGTGGAACACTTTGATGAGTTAATCTCCCATAAAATGAGATAACCAATGTAATGTGAACAGTCCTTGTTTCAGAACTACAACCGGTGTTTCGTTGATGTGAAGGTGGATGTATTGTATGACGTATAATAAAGAGATAGAGGGCTGGTGGCGAAATAGAGGTGGTTGGTGGTCATTATGACGCTTTTGGTAATGCCAAATGTGAGATGATGCATAAATACAGTGAAAATATTCACAAATGTAGATGAGATGAAATGAGAGAGAGAGAGATAGATAGAGAGATGAGTCTTGGTGCTTGTTAGACAGGCGAACGTTTACTTCATGAATTCAATCATGTGTAGATCCGTGCCAAAAACAGACGTCAAGGTAGGGACGTCGATGGTAAGCAGAAAGTTTTTTTTTCCTTTCGAAGATAGAGTGTTGGTAGGTAGATGGTGTGCATACACACACACGTATATGATCAATTGAGTCCAAAAAATTGAATCAGAAAAGTCAGGTATCAACAGCCAAGCCTCTGGATGGTTTCAGGTGAGAACCAAAATGGAGGGAAAAAATGTAAAGCGAGAGTAGAGAGAGAGAGAGAAGACCAGAAGACGGAGAAGCTGGAGCTGGAGTCAAGAGAGAAAACGTAGGTATCAAAAACTTACGTTTCTCTCTCTTCTCTTTCCCCTCTTAATATACTACTACTGATGTATATTACAAGTAGTAAGAGGAAACAGAGCGCAAAAAACCAGACCAGTGAGGATGTTTACTGGACTGAGTAGTAGTGGTAGTCGTAGTAGTGGTTGAGAGTTGTGTGTGAGAGGGGAAAGGAGAGGGTAGTTGTAATAGTAGTAGTTTGGTGAACAAAAATTCAATTTGATTACTTTTACTAGAAACTTAAGAGTGGTCATATACTCTCTTGACTGCTTGGTGATGATTCGTCACATGTAGATTCTTGATCAACAGGAATCTTTCTTGGTATGGACACCGGAATAGTCGATGATACGGTTGTGCACCCGTTAAGTTTGGCGGTCATCCATGGATGGGTGAGAACTTCATCCATTGATGGACGCAAAAGTGGGTTCTTGTTGAGGCACTTTCGAATAAGATCTTGACATTCGGGTGATAACCTTCTTCGAAAACGTATTTCAGCTTTCAAAATCTGTTCATCTTCTTCGAAAGGTATATCACCACAAACCATATCATACAAAAGGACACCAAGTGACCATACTGTGGCTGATTTACCCTTATACTTTTGATGTTTAATCCATTCAGGTGGACTGTACACACGAGTACCCTCAAAATCAGTATAAAAACCGTCCTTAAGATGGGCACCGGAACCGAAATCAATAAGTTTAAGTTCTAAAGTTCTCAAATCAACAAGAATGTTTTCATCCTTGATATCACGATGTATCACACCTAAACGATGACAAGACATGATAGTATTAACCACTTGGTTGAAAAAAACGCGAGATAGCTTCTCATCGAGTACACCCTTTAAACTGATAAAATCAAACAAATCCATTGCAGATTCAGGTCTTTCCATAATAATTATGTATGAATCCGGCCTCTCGTACCAATCAATTAATCGCACAACACCCGGTAGATTATTAACTTTGCGAAGAAGGCTTATTTCCATTGGAACTCGACAATTTGAGCAAATATGGTCCCAGCCGACGATTTTATCTTTGGAAATGTGTTTCACTGCAACCGATAGATTGTCTTTAACACGTACGCCAGCATATACTGTTCCGAAGCCACCTTTGCCCAATAAAGCTCCGACTTTGTATGATTTTTCAAATGTTTCCGTTGATGATGAATTGAGGATGGTTCCAGTGGCTGTATCACGAGTGATACCTGAATTTACATCTGTTTTGGAGTGGCAAAAGTGCTCCAATACGGGTTCAGTTAGAATATACATTGTGGTGTGTATGATGTGTAGTATGTTTGAAGATCGCTTGAGAAGATGTCAAAATTTGGTATAAAGTAGAAAAAAACGATGACTGAGAATGTTTGGGTTGATTGAAATCAAAAAAGAGAGTGAGAGATGATCACAAGTGATGATGATGGTCGATTAATAAAGAATATGAGGCTGAAGAGATGGACAAATAGAGGAAGATTGTTTGATAAACCAACACATCCAGCAACTCATAACAATACAGTACATCTCAGTAGAATCCATGGACACAGTAAATGATGATGATGATGATGAAGAAATTGATGATCTCTTATACGATTGATTCATTAAAAAGATGATGATTATTATATAAAGTCACCCAAAGTATTAGTAGTAGGAAATATGTGTTTATAATAAACA
Organism: Brevipalpus yothersi; assembly: GCA_003956705.1. Classification (NCBI taxonomy): domain Eukaryota; kingdom Metazoa; phylum Arthropoda; class Arachnida; order Trombidiformes; family Tenuipalpidae; genus Brevipalpus; species Brevipalpus yothersi. The sequence goes on along the minus strand of QZCP01000455.1, from coordinate 15,401 downwards.
CAACACCGAAATGGTAAAGAGAGAGAGAAAGGAAAAACCCAAAAGTGGAGGGAAAAAAGCACAACAAAACACACGAAGTCGAATGTTGTGATGTTTGATGAAAAAAAGGGAGGGAATCCAAGTATATATATGTATGTGTGTGTATGTATGTTGATGTAAGCGTTCACACAGAGTTCACCGAAAAATGTGAGAGAGAGAGAGAGGCTATCAAACTCACTCTTCTTCTTATACACAAGAACCAGTACAAGATGTATGTATACACACACACACCGATGAATGTATATCAGACGAAATAAAATTCACAGTATATATATGAATATATATATATTCTCAATTATATTCACACACAAATTTAAACAACTTGTATGTCCAATGATTGTTACGAATATGATCGAAAACTTGGCGATGTTGCAAAATTTGAGGCAGCAGTAAGAGAATATCGAGAGAGAAAATCGGTCTCACTCAATTGAGATTGGAAAAAAGCAGCTCTCACAACAGCAGCAGCAGCAGCAGCAGTAGTACACGAAAAAATTTTCTCTCTCTTCAACAACTGTATGTCTGACTGATCAAGAAGTAATGCCGGGTTTTCTGCGAAGCGCTTACATATCATCTCTCTCTCTCTCTCGGAAAAGAGAGAGAGAGAGCCACGCAAACAGAGAGAGAGAGACCTTTTTTCCCTCCCCTCACCAATTTAAGCTCCACCTACTACATACTACTGTCAAAGCTTACTTCTTTTCCCTCCATTTTTATTTTCCCTCTTTACTCTTCCCCCTTAGTGTGCTGCTCCCTCTCATTCTTTTTCGGTTCCTTTTTCGTTTCCCTCCGAAAAATTCTTCTCTCTCTCTCTCTTTCGGGCGCGTAAAGTGAGAGAGAGAGCTGTTCCATCAACCTTTTTCCCTCCCTCCACGGACAACCGACAAGCGGGAAAAGGGGGAGCCAGACATTGATGGGGGAGGTGATTGGTGGTGTGGCGGGAGTGAGTGGCCAGTGGCATCTGGTGGCTGGGAAATGAAGTGATTTCGGTGAGATGATTTGATGTGCGGTGGTTAGATGGCGTAGCTGGGTTCGGAAATATTTTTGGGTTCATTCGGTGAGAGAAAGAATTCTTCTGGGAATACTTTTTTCTCTGACCGGCAAGTATTGTCCCCAGAGTGTATTGGTTAGGAATTCTTGATTAATATTGTGTGTATGTGTGTGCTTTTGGTAGGTATGTAGGGTGGGGGTGGAAAATACACATATGTGTGAATTGTGTGCCTATGGTTTTGGAGATTGTTCATTTTTCTTTTGGGAGAGAAAACTTTTTGAAGATGATAATTTTCTGGAACGGAAAATACTCGAATGCTTGTGGGATTGATTGTTCAGAGAAAATTGTTCTCAGAAGAGGCATGAAAGGTTGGGTCAAAAAAATTAAATAAGATTAGTTAGTTAGGGAGGAAAAAATTCCTCTCGTTTGGTGAATGCTGGAATGTTAGACATAATTTTGATTAGGGAGCAATTTGGTAGGAATTTTTCTCTTTCTCTTAGCATTCCAGGACATAAAAGACTTTTATCCTCGAACTGTGTAGTGATAGTGAGTGAAAGTTTTTCTCCACCCCTATTGCTCAACAGTAAACATTAGTTGAATTAAATTTTTGTTTGCAATTCAATTTGATGTCTAAATTGTTGTTAAACGACAAAGCCGTGAGAGAAAGGATTAATATACTCGTAAAATGGAAAAGAGAGCCTGTGTAAAGCTCATTTGATCACCTCTCACCACACAATTCAAACAATTTAAGCTTACAGCTGGTTGGGATCGTTAAACTCATTTTCGCATATGCGTTTGTTCCCTTTTCCATTAACCTTCTTTTGTCTAGACACTTAACCAGACCTGAGAGAGAGAGAGAAAGAAAGAAAGAGAGAGAGAGGATTGCTCAGAAATATTACTTTTTATTACATCTTGCACGATGTGTGTGTGTCGGTGGTTGCAATCAACAATAATAATAATACATACACAGCATCCAGGGGAAAAGTGTTGAAGAGGATCCTCCATAATTGCTCTCATCCAATTCACTCACACAGAGACCTCGGCAAACTTTACTAGATCTGCTACTATCCACTACTACCATGGGGAATCCCGGGTAATCGATCGATCATGTCCCAGGAATGAGAATATGGAGTTCCTCTCACCAAACCTTCCTATTAATAGTGATAAAATTGGTCCCAAAAAATGCATTTTAACCCATCAAAACAACTCAGGGAGCTATTCAGATAAGAGAGAGTAATCTTGCTTTTACTCTCATCATCCGGATGGCAAAATTTATGAGGAAAATACTTTATCACGATTACTTGTCGCAATTACATTCGATAAAATCTTTCTCTCTCTCTCTCTCTCTCTCTCTCTCTCTCTCTCTCTCTCTCTCTCTCTCTCTCTCTTTCTTTCTCTCTCTTCGAATTTATCTAGCTTTATTCACCCAAGTGGAGCGAGTAACTTTTTTTCGCTCTCTTCTCTTTCACTGCTCAACGGCTTGTATATTTACATGATCTGATCTTGAACGGCTAACGAGTGATGAGAGCTGACATGTCCAAGAGGTCCACAAGGCATGCTTCTCAAACGTTGAGTTTCACCTAAAGTTTTTGACTGTCCCTTCCTTTTCTTCTGTCCACAGGTCCAATGAAAAAGTGGTCTGAGAGCTCAATTAGCTCGGTTCCAAGTCAATCTTGCCTCTGATTCTCTCTCTCTCTCCCATCAATTACACTTTCAATTACTTGCCTCACCATCACTGGACCCAGGCAAGAATAGGTTGAGAAAGACAATCTGTGTGTGTTTGTATGCTAATTCATCTTCTCGTCCTTCTCTCTCTCTCTCTCTCTCTCTCTCTCTCTCTCTCTCTCTCTCTCTCTTTCTTTCTCTCTCTCTCTCTTGCTCTTTCCCTCTTACTTCTTGGTTCAACCCTCTGTCATTATTTTTCTCAGTCAACTGGCCTGTCCATCGGATGTCAGATGCATCTTGATCATCGAAAATGATTAAGGGTCGTGATGACCTCTCAGTGGTCACTCGGCATTACTTAGGACATCCCAAGTGGTCTGTTCGCACACACACATCGCTTGTTTCTCTACATCTAATGGCAATAGAGTGGCCTCTGAGTATGTATGTGTGTGTATATAGAGACAAGCTTATTGTTTCATTTGACGTGCCAATTATTGCCATTGCAGCTCTCACTGAACTAAGATAAGAGAGAAAAAGGTCCACAATTGGCCATCTCAAACCTTAGTTTTTGCTATGTGACCTCGATACACGCATATTTTCTCTCTCTCCCTCTTTCTACCTGTTGTATTATCAAGCCATGGCCTCATCGTATTCTTGATCTTTTCACTTGGACACGGTGCCAACAATCGGTTGGAAAGGCGAGAATTTTGGCCACCAGGCAACCGAAAATCAGCTGGGTGAGAGGCAATAGGAAAGAAAGGAAAAAGTTCAATGTGGAAAGAGAGAGAGAGAGAGAGAGAGAGAGAGAGAGAGAGAGAGAGAGAGAGAGAGAGAGAGAAGGAAATAGCATGTCAACACATGAGCGATTGGTTTCGGAATTGGTGGGCGAACACTTTTAATAATCAAAAAATTATAATGATTAGTGGTTATGATTAATAGCTATGAGGGAAAGCTGTTTTATCATCGGTCAAACATTTTTTAGGGTGCAGAGTATGTACACTTTTGTATTTGATAAATTGCTGTTCATCAAAGTTTGATCTTGAAAAAGAATGAGTCATTCATTCGAAATGGTAGTACTAGTAGTATTAGTGGTGGCAGTTGTTGGTGTGAATATTCCATGTGTTCATCTGAACTCAATTAGTACTTTAGTTTATTGAGAAGATAATTTGATGGAAATTGTGAAGAGAGAAATTAATCATAGAGATTTATTTATACATAGAAATTCAAGCAGTAGTGGATTCAAAGGTGTGTTACACTGATGTTCGCCACTCTGTACTTTTCGAGTGGAAGTAATTAAAAATGAATATACAAGATACAATAACTGATATGTTGGAAACAAATGTGAAAAAAAAATTTTCATAGCCTGTAGTCTGAACTATACTGATAGTATCGCTTTCTGGAGGCTTGAAAAAAGAAATTCATGCTCTCATGGTTAAGTGTTGATCATAATCTTTCATTTTCATGATGCTCAGAAAAATTGTGCAATTATTTTCTGAGTAAAAAGATTCTTTCGCTTCAAGTTCCAAGATGAAGTAAAGTTAAGAATCTGGTAAGATGATTTCTCATCATAACTGAATCGTTGGGTTCGCACAGTAAGTTTCTCTCTCTCTCTCTCTCTAGAATACATCCATATCATGATAAATTATTAGGCATTCATGGATAGAGAATAGGAACCAAGACTTTTTTATCTCTCTTTCTTAGAATTTTAGTGATTCTTCCAATAGTAGAAGGAGAAAAATTGACCAAGAATCAGTAGAGCAGTTGAAAATTTGATACTTTTTGGGCGACGAAAAGACATTTAAAGTTGAATGAAATTTGGAATAATTTTCACTATCCAAAATCCTTCACCTTCTGATTATCTGAAATACACTTCGAATAATTTGAGAGCCGCCAAACTTAATAGAGACAACATTCGACAGATAAGTGTGAAAAAAAGTATTCTTCGCTTGAGGGTGGCGGCAATTTTCATCATTCAAGCCCGATTTTATTGCCTGAGGATTGATAAAAAAAAGTTTTGACGTATTCGCTCCCAGTTCAAGGTCAGTTTAACACAAACATAGTCCACTTTTATTCGTCACCAAACGATCGTTTCCATCCATTGGAAAAGATCATAAAAATTGCTAGACCATGAGAGAGAGTGAATACTTTTTTCCTCCTCTTTCTGTCTCTCTTTGAATTTTTAGTACTGATGCACCAAATATTATCATTGCTGCTTAATGATTTCACACAGAAGCATTTGAAGTAAAATACTCTCTCAGAATGATTTTTTTCGTATGGTAAAGTTTTCTTCGAATTGCTTTCAAAATTGTTCTCTCTCTCGCTCTTGATCGATGAATGCAACTTTTCTCACTTGCTTATTTTCCCCAAGTGTCTTCATGAGTCGAGAAAATTTTCATTCATAATGGAAACAATAATTTTTATGACATTTTTTAATTGCAAATGTGGTGCATCATGCTGAGGGAGGAGAGAGAAAGAGAGGCAATGACCACACAACAAGAGTGTCTCAAAGGCTCATTACATTTGGCTATATTATTGCCTTGCTTGATAATTTTTTACTTCTCAGGCTATTCTTCTGCAAATTTGGGGGCAAACTTTCTGAGACTACTCTTCTGGAGGAACATCATTGACTGGCAATGGCAAGTAATACAATTAATAATAACAATGATAATATATTAGTGCTTCTGTTATTTTGCTTCGTTGAAGCGAATTCATTGCCACCTCTCACAGCGATTCTAGTTATGTGAAAGAAAATTTTAGGCAATAGACACACATACAGTCATAAACGAAACTTCGAGAGAACTATGGCAATTGTTTTACCATTCTCAATTAATTTGATTGCCCCTCAGGCATTTTCGCTTCCATCTAGACACTTCTAAATGACATTGAGGAATGGCATAGAATTGAAGAAATTGAGACAAAAATTCACATCAAACGCAAACTTGCTCACTTTAACCAAGAGAAGAGAGAGAGAGAGACAAAAAAGATTAGTTCCACCAGTTGTCAAAGTTAATTCCTCTGATGGTTTGTAATTGAGTTATCATCATTAAAGGAGAGAAAGAAAGAGAAAGAGACTTGCTTGAACTTCGTGTACAAACATTCACTGGCATACAAAATGGATTGAGTAAATGCATCTGTTTTAGAGTTGCTCAGGGGAAAATTTTCGGGCAGAAAAAAAAGATCATCGGCCTGTTTGATCATTTTCTTCTCTCTCTCTCTCTCTCTCTTCATCATTGATCAAACCTGAAGAGAGACTCTCTTGATTGCTGGGAATTGCATGATTAAATCTGATTTTTCTATCTCTTCATGAATATATAAACTTCACAAATTTTACTCTATCTCACTCTTCTTCCTAACTTCTGCATTTGCCAGAGATTGATGAACACACACACACAAACTCACATGAGCCATTGTGAATGAAACGTTAGCCAACCGATTTTCGTACTAGTAAGCTATAAGCATCATTTGTCCATTGAATTTTGTGTTCATGGTGAGTATGTATGAGTGTGTATGTGTGTGTGTCTATGATAGGGGTGATTTGGAAATCCCTTCAAGAATCAACTGGGCGAAAAATAGGAAAAGAAGAAGAAGAAGACAGACAAATGGCCATCCATCTAGAGGAAGAAGCGAATTAGTCGATTGAAGAAACAGAGAAAGAGAATCTCTCTCTTTCTTCAACCCAATATCCATTCAAGTTTGCCTTTCTAATGGTTTTACATGCCAACATACATGGTCAACTTATATACTACTTCAATATAATGATTTAGCTAGTATTCCAAGTATTTTAGCTTATCTTTTTTTGCTAGTTGATTCACAATCTTCTCTTTTCAATATAGATAAATGAAGTAGTGTCTGTCTGTGTGTGTGTGTAGCAGAAAAAAAGTGATCTCAACATCAATGTGATTATCTGACCAGTCAGTGTGTATATAATAAGTGGAAAAATTTTCATCCTATTCTTTTGACCGGGATTGTCCTTCGCTTGATGATTGTTGAGTCAATTGATGGCCAGTCATGTCGTATGGATGGCTGGGAGAATTGGAAATCAGGTTAATTATATCATATCTATGGAAAGCAATAATTCATCATCCTTTGATGATGGAAGCAATGATGAAAATCTGACCACAATTACGTGGTCATTTTCGTCATTATTGAGGCTAGTGGAAGGAAAACTAGGAGAGAGGAACATTCTGAAAATCAGATTGATTTATTCGCTATCTTTTTGCTTCCTCACAAAAGCTTGTGTGTGTGTCTGTGGACACTATATATTCTATGACTTTTCGAACGATCATCAGTTCATGTCACTTACTTCAAAAGCTAATAGTATTGTGATTTTGATCGAGAGTTTTGATAATATAACTTCAAATGTTCATCCACTAGAACGATATGGGTGTCTGGACCAAAAAGAGAACGATATATTTATATTTTGATATTCTTTTTCTATCCACTATACAGTGAGTGGAGCGATTATTTTTATCGAAAAAAATGGTAAAAATGATTGAATAATTCATTGTGCGAAAATAAAAAAAGCCAAAATCAAGTGAGTGCAGCCAATTTAATCATTGTCATTCTTATCATTCTAGGAATATAATTTTGAGAAATGATTTTTTTGCTCCAAAATGATGATATACTCTCCATGAGATTCTGATTTTTACTTCAGATCATTTGGATGATCACTTACAAAGAGATAATAGTAGCAAAATCTTGGCTTGGCCAGTATGCTATCAATCATTTTCCTATGTATATTGGTGAATATCAATCGGTGTATACCAGATTGGTTATGAATAAAAATGAGGAACCCACTTGAGAAACTTTTCTCTCTCTCTCTCTCTCTCTCTCTCTCTCTCTTCCTTTCTTTCTTTCTTTCTTTTCTTTCTTCTATTTCTTTCAACAATTTCGTGTTCCTCATGAAAAGTTTTTCCCTTCTATCAAGATGTGAAGTTTATTTTGAGGCCACAATATTGGCGGTAAATTTGATCCTTACTTCTTTCTCATGTTCTCCTTCTTCTCCATAGCAATTCATCAGACTATCCAATGGATAGTCCAATCAATGTAACTGCCGGGAGTCGATCACAATCTTTTCTCAAAACTCATTTCAGATCTGATATTCTTTCCCTCTCTCTCTTCCTCTATACTCTCGGTTATATTCTAGCACATTGGTGTGATGATTGCTCATACCAATCTCATGAATACGATGAATATATTTTTCCTCTTCAGATACAGAAATGACTGTTGGTATCCACTTCTTCAGCAAGGAAATGAAGCAGCTTTCCATACACATCTCTCTCCCTCTTACTCATTCCATAATGAGCCTGATCAACCGGGCTTCCGAGTAAGATTCAATTTCCGTTTTCCTTTTCGTATTCAGAGTGAGTAATAATTTACTTATCATCATGCAATCATCACTTTGGTGGAGAAGAATTATTCCATGGTATGTGTATGTGTATGTATATAAATAAGAGGGGGAGAGAGAGGAAGGAAGCGAAAGAGGAGGCGAGATGTTAATATTGAGGCGCAAACATTGAACAAGAAAGTGAAAATTAAACAATCAAAAATCTGAATCAAAAAGTGAATAAACTTACGGAATTTATCATAGATATTTTGGGTATAAAGTCTGAAATGTGTTCTCATCGATGAGCCTTGAGTATTCTCTCTCTAGTTAGTGAACAATAACAGCTTGAAAGATGGGAAAAGACTTGGCTCGTTATAAATATTAGTCTGACAAAATGATTGGATGCACCTATCAGTCGATAAAAAAATGTTCACCAAAAGGGTTGATAATAATTTTTCAAAAACTCGAGCACAGTTGAGAGAGAGAGAGAAAGAGCTAAGAGCAAGAGAAAAATACTTTATCATGTCATTTTCGAACCCATTTGAAGATCATTCACTTCAAACTTGACTTCATCTTCATTATTCATTTTAAACACACTGGAAAAGAGAGATAATCGTTACTGAAATCGTCTTTCTCTCTCTCTCTCTCCTCTCAATAACTGTACACATACATGATAACTTGAGATTAACTTTTGCCATAAGGAAGCAAATAATTTGGGACCACATTCATGATGGCATGAAAGCTCTGCTATGCTTTCTTTTTTTTATTCATACTTCCATGAATATTTGACATAATACATGCCATCCAGAGTATCTCTCAATTGATCAGTGGATGAAGGGGAAAGTATTTTAAATTGATCCGAGACGGTCGATTGAGTTTAAAATTTTCTTCTTTTTTCCAGATAATTTTATGAGAGCAATTTTTTCTCATGTTTTCTTAACTCTTAATGTGCCTCTCCGAAAGAAAATCTTTCCTCTCTTTCTTTAACAAAACGTTTTGCGACTGTAATTATTGAAAATAAAAAATCAATTAACTCAACAAGTAAGACAATTCTTCTACCTAGTAAATGACTACTAACGAGCATCATCAGAATGCTGATCATTTTTATCAGCTGTTATCATGCAAGAAATCTTTTTCCACTTTTTTTACGAAATTTTCATGCTGAATTGCGAAATTTTGTGAAAGTGGTTACTAATACTAGCTTTGGCAAGCTTTTTAATTCCTTTTCTCAGATTTCTAGAATTTCTAGAATTTTGCCATCTTTAATCGAATTTTCAGATGAGAGAGAGGGGCTTCAAGTCCCTCACTTTACTGAGCATATTAATCTCTGGGAAGAAAACTAGCTCATTTCATTCTGAACACTTATCTTTGCCTTTTTCACCATCTCTCTGAGATATGTGTATGAGATTAATCTTGAAACACAGAACTGATGAGGCTATTAATCTGAGCCAGATTGGTCAAATGATTGGATAAATATGTGGCCAAAAGCAGTAGATAAGGAATATTTTTGAGCTTGAGAGAAACGAGAGGCTCTCATTATCTCATTATCTCCCACATGGTAACTGAGAAAAGAATCTCATTCGGATCAAAGTGTCTGTGAAAGAGAGAGAGAGAGAGAGAGAGAGAGAGAGAGAGAGAGAGAGAGAGAGAGAGAGAGAGAGAGAGAGAGAGGGAGAGATTCAGTAAATAATCTGACGGTGACTAATCTGAGAAAATATCTACCATCTCGTTTACTTCAAGTGATGAAATCTCATGATGAAGAGGCGGATTATTCATAAACTTTCCCATACAATTTCGAATGATAGCATGAGAATAAGCAAAGTTGAAATATTGAGCAAAATTTGATTTAATCAAGAAGTCATCAATTCAGATTCCTCCCTCCAGTAAACTGGAATGCTATGGTTTGCAAACATTGTATCATTTATCAACAGAGGAAAAGAAGAACTTTCTCTCTCTCTCTCTCTTACCGATTCTCATGGCAATGCATCGATCTGCTGTGATTCATTCTTTGTGAATAAAATGATTGTATCCTCAGAACATACCGATTTACTCATGATCCGGAACAAAGGATATGACTCATTTCCGGGAAAAATTAATAAACCCATTGAGACTGGAATTGATCATTATCAAGTTTGTATAACGATTTTAAGGTGTGATTATGTGTGAATAAATTATTCTCAGGACTTCATTTCAAGATTTTATTGTTACATCGTTAGCAAACTGAAGTAAAGATCAAGTACTCAGTGTGTGTGTTACTGCTTAGTTACAGGAGATGGAAAGAAAGTATATTTGTTTACTATCGGTGAGAGATTCTTGAAATGGGATGAAAAATTCTTTCTCTCTCGAAAATTATTCATTACACCCATGCAGCGTTTATGATGATAAATGTTTCAAACTCCTGAATATCTGTTGAGAGGATTTCGAACGGAAATGATAAAAATTGTCGCTCTCTCACCTTTACCTGTAGTTACATGAGCTGAATTTGAACACCAACATAGATCAGAGCATAGATTAGCAAACATGGGAATATGAATCAGAAGCTCATCATTCGAGTTTACCTCCTTGTTTGGAATATGAATCCCAATCTAATCATCCTCATGATGAATATGTGCATATTTTGTGAGCCATCTGATGAACTGATAAGTAAGTGTAATAAAGCGAATAAGAATCAAGTTTAAATTGATGGAAATTGTTTGGGAGGTTTCTTTTCTTTTTTTTCTTCTTTTTTCTCTCTTGGATTGGGTGAGAGTTATTTTCAAAATGAGCTCATTTCTGCTCGTAAATTGTTTGGAAGACATTATTATTATTCAATGGAAAATGAATACATCAATATTTTTTGTCCATCTCTTGTCAAGATACGTTCATTAGGTAGACTAGAAAAATAGCTGATTCAAATGAAATCTTATCTCAATAAACAGAGCAATAATAAAACTTTACCAATGAAGGAGAAAAATGGCGCGAATTTTTAGCCGATAAGAAACCGAGTGACATTTGTTTGCCAAATCATTCCAATCATTATTCTTTCCAATTTACCACTCTTATATCTTCTCTCTCTCTCTCTTCCATATCTTACATACCACAATTAAGCTATGCTGATTATAGCGCATTATAGGGAAGCACTTGTTTTGCCTCCTTTTTCCACTTGATTTTCTTAGTTCTCATCACATCACATCATCTCTCTCTCAAATACATGAACATCCAGTTGAACATTTCTTATTCACGATTCAACTTTTTCATCTGACTTCAACTTGAACACACACAATTAGTGTATATATATATATGTGTTTGTACAACAGTTGAATTTTTTGCCTCTTGGTGTTCTAAAGGGTGTCCAAAAACGTTTTACATCAATTGAATAGCCAGCAACAGCTAATGTGAATGTGAATGTATATGTTAAATGCAATGAGTACACCGAATATATGAGCTTTATGTACACATGTACTCTTCGTTTTAATTTAAAATGGTAAATTATTACATTAGCCATATTCATTCATTAGTCATTCATTTTGTATCGATCTTCCCAAGCCATTTGCTGATTCACATAGCTACGTTATACACACTCTTTGGTATTGTTTTTTTTTCTCATTCTATCCTGTACTTTTACACCTACAGCTCATCTCATGGGAACATTCATTCATGATACTTTCTCTCTCTCTCTCTCTCTCTCTCTCTCTCTCTCTTTCCTTCCTTTTTTCTTCACTAGGATTGCCTCTCATTTCCATTCAATTCTTGAGCGATGAAAATTTAACTTCCGGTCATCAATCTTTAACCAGTTGAGAGTGAGGCAGATAAGAAAAGAGAAAAATACAAGTAAGAAACATGTAAGAAACAAATAGATTAAAAATTGAAGTAAGCAATTCAAAGTAAGCAAATCACCTTTGTATTGGTGTTACCCAATCATTCTGGTTTCCAGGTGAGTGAAGGTAAATTTTTATCAATGATTTTGTATCTTTAATGTCACTTATTATCGTTGTGTGTGTGTAATGCTTATTGATTTTCTTGAGTTTTTTTACTCAACAGAGATAAAATAGAGAATTGAGAAGAGGAAAAATAATTTTTCCCACACTTTAGTGTTCTCTTTGCTGATTATTTATCTGTTCCATGATTAATATATGCACATATCTCTTAGCAAAAAAACAAGAAAAATAGTTAGCATTGTTTCCTCTCGATAATAGTACACACAATAACGGTCAAACTTCATTCTATTGCAACCGGAGAGATCTTTTTTCTGAAGTACACTCAAGATTCCTTGTTAGATTCTGGGATTCCTTTCTCTCTCTTCCAGTAACCTTAATAGTTTCGCTTCTTGTGTGTGTGTGTAACTGTGATTATCAGCCACTTATAGGTAGATAAAGAAATTGTTAAAAGTAAAAAAATGTTGAGATGATTGGAAGAGAGAAATCACACTCATATATACACATATAAATATACACTTTGAGTGAAACCAGCATACTCCTACATACACATAAACGTCATTGATGCTGTATTTTCTTGGGAATCTTATCCATATTATCGGTTTTTCCCATCATCATTAGTTTGGATCACAAACTTGTTGATCGATGCACTCAATAGATGATGCCTCGTATGACTAAGTTGAAAGTGAATACTCCATTCTTGTCAATGATCAACTATTCAAACAAATTGTTAACATTCCCAAGTGAAATATCTTATTTTCTCGACACCGATGTGACCACAAATCAATCTTTAACATGGCTTTTTGTTGATAAACATTCATTCCTCTCTCTCTCTCTCTCTCTCCTCTCGTATTCATAGGATCTAATTTTACAGCCCTTCACACCAATGGATTGCCATCCAAGATGCCAATCATCTCAAATATCCGTCTCTCTCTCTCTCTCTCTCTCTCTCTCTCTCTCTCTCTCTCTCTCTCTCTCTCTCTCCATCTCTTCCTTCCTTCCTCGAACTTCTCTCTCTCCTCCATTCAAATGTACACACATTCATACACACCCATGGTGATAGGGTAATATTACATCCTCTCTCTCCTATTCTCATGAATGAATGAAGCCACCTACTTTGCTTCTCTCTCTCTCTCTCTCTCTCTCCAACTCCCACAAAGTTTGACCACCGGAAAACTAAACTCACGCTCGTCTCTTTCTCTCTCTATCATTCAAAATGATTTCAAGTCCACTGGACTTGCATGTTATTAGGCCGTCAGTTGGTGAACGTCTTCTTCCTCCTTACATGTGTGTGCGTATATATATGTGTGTATTCATGTGCTTTTCAAGTTGGTTCCTTTTCGCTCTCAATCTTCTCTGTTCTCTCTCTCCTCTTCTTCTTCTTCCATGAGGCCTAAAATCGCTTGATTTAGGGCTTGTCCGTAACTACTTTGCTGGGAAAAGTGAAATAAACTAAGAGCAGATAGAGATGAAGAGAGAGAGAGAGAGAGAGAGAAGCCGTTGTTTATCTTCAGTCTCTCTCACAGGTCAAGTTCTAATCAATGGGAAACGGAAATGGCAAACCCGTTGCCAGGCTAAAATATTCACTGAAAAAAAGGAGGGCAAATAATGTCTGCTTTTTCAGCTCATCCATGTTGAAAGCGATAAAAAGTGACATGCTCTCTCTCTTTCTCTTTCTCTCCCATGAAAATATCCCAAGTAACGAAACCATTTACCCACGGTGTTCTGTTCTGGTTCTGCTCTGTGTTCTCTCTATCTCAACGATTTTTCATGCCTCTACGTTCTTTTTATCAGTTAACAGAACGTGAGATACACATATATGCATGTATGTGTGTGTACATGTGTGTATGGAAAAAAGGGTACTTTATGCATCCAACATTGCTTCACTTATTGTTCTTCTAATTCTATGATATTTTAACGTGTTTCTCCTTTTTTTTCTTCTTCTTCTTATCACCTTTCCTGTACAATATCAGTTTTGGCCATCGAAATGACCCCAGAATAGACGAACCAAGTACACAGGATCAGTAAATTATCAGTGAAAATTATCATACACCCAAAGATGATGCTGTTAAATGTTGATGTTAATCTGGGTGAGTAGATAATTGAGAAAAAGATTTTATTCCTCCTTTTTTTTGCAATTCTTTTTCTTGTTCTTTCTCTTTTTTTTCCTTTTCTTACGCAATTCTATTGCAACATTGATATGCATGGTATGTTGTGTTTACTCATCTAGTTCACTTTTATACATATGCATACTGCATAATTTAAAACATCATCTTAATTCTTTTCATCATTATTATGCACAATTTTGTTGTACCCGCTTAATGTCTCAATGTGTGTCTATGCGTGAATAATGTCCCATGGACAGTAGACAAGAAGTGCAGACATTCCTCTGATTGATAAAGATATCCAGATAAATTTCGTCACAAGAATTCAAGAGAGAAAACAAAATACGAGAATGAATCAGATTTAGCTTCTTTTTTCGACTTGCCAGATATATATTCATCCAACTGCATCTCTTTCTCTGTCTTCCTTTCTTTCTCTCTCTCTCTCTCTCTCTCTCTTTAACTCTCTGTCATGTAATTTTGCTCACACAGATTTTGAGAGCAGATTCCATGGGCTCTTGAAAATAGTCAGCTTGAAGAGGCATGAAGAGAAGATGATCACTGAGACATAATCTGTTAAATCATCTCAATCGGTGGCAAGCATCCATCATCCTAATTTGCTGTGCATTGTGAGTGAAATTTTCATGCTCAGCCAGTCACGGATGAAGTGAATTTATCTTGTCTTTTATTTAGCTCTCTCTCTCTCTCTCTCTCTCTCTCTCTTTCTCTTTCTCTCTCCCTATGGCTTCTGAAAAGCATCCATTCATCTAACCCTTTCGTTTTTGAAAAGAGACGAAAAACATCTTAGATAAAAAGTAAGGCTCACACTGCAAAAGCATTTTGATCATTTTTTAACATCTCGTCTCGCATAACGTGTGTGTGTGTCCATCTTTTCATATCACCAATTAATTTTTTTATCTCTCCCACCTATACAAGAATCACTCCCACCCGGTGAGAGAAGAATAGTGTAGCGAAAAAGGTAGAGAGAGAGAGATGCTAATCCTCTTGATTTTAAAGCGAAAAAAGGACTTTGATGCTAGAAAATAGTGTGTCTCACTTGATGGGAAGCGCAAAGTTAATCGCCAAAAATCAGAGGAATGGAAGAGAGAGAGAGAGAAAGATTGTGTGAGTGCGCTAATTGTTGCATATCAGTTTCGTGAAGACATACTTTTGGCGTTATTTTTTCCGTGCTCTTGTGTCGGGAATAATTAATGGATCTAGCAGGGAGGCATCTGAATAGATAATATACACGAAACTATCTTTCTCCTTTATCGTGCCTAAATTAACATGTGATTATTTCATCTTTCTTTCTCTCTTTCAATCTCTCTCTCTCTCTCTCTCTCTCCCTCTCTCTCTCTCTCTCTCTCTCTCTC
>QZCP01000454.1:20944-34317 GCA_003956705.1 Brevipalpus yothersi | reverse complement strand
GCTCACAGACCCCCGCTCCGTGATCAGATTACTTCCTCGATGATGTCGAAGAAGAGGATGAGGTAGAGAGGGCACGTGTTGTGCGACGCCTTGGTATAACGGGCTTGCTTTTCTTTCTAATGAAAGGACTGTCCTCAGCAGTAGGCTGTGATGCGGCCAAGAGGCTGACGTCTTGAGGAGGTTGAGGTTGAGCTTTGCGTTGAGCAGCGGTTCGTAGTCCACCTCTGAAGGTTGACATTCTGGCACCTTTCCTAGGTGCAGAGGATGATGATGGCTTGTCAGCGTTAGGTGGAGGCTGAGAGGATGAACTTGGCTCAACAGCAAGTTGAGTTGATGAGGCAGCATTAGGCTGGGATGAGGATGCTTGAGCTTGAGCTTGGATGTTGGGAGCATCTTGTGATGAGTGAGATGCTTGAGAAGCTTGAGTGAGTTGAGAGGATGAAAGACGTTCAGACTCACTATGTACTGGACTGGTATTCCGAGGTGTGATGGGAGAGAATGCTGGAGAATCTTCTTCCATTGGTGTAATAAGACTCCGTCCAGGAGCTTGATAGAAATCAGATCTTAATTGATTGATTGACTCATGGAGATCTTCTTCATTTTCGGATCCAGCTTCATCAACCGTGTTGGTTGGATTCATTAATTGTTCTGCGGCAGCAGAGGCAGCATTCTCATCGGCAAATTGTCCTAGTTGAGAAACTAGAGAACTAACAGCGATGCAGAAACTTTCGGAACCAACTTCCATAGGAGAAGTTCGATTCTGATTTAGTTGAGAGCTCTGAGCAGAATTCTCTTGCTGAGAATTTCCAGGAGGAATACTTCCAGAGGCTGAGGTTTCGAATACCATTGAAGGAATTCTTGGAACAACTTGTTCCTCGGGATGAGGGCTTGAATGCTGAGAACGTTGAGAATGCTCTTGCTGAGCATTTTGTTCTTGAGGCACGATGGCTTGATCCTGAGATGATTGAGCATTGTTTTTAGGTGCAGGGTTAGCAGGTCGACGACCAAGAGCTTCATCCCAATCGATGATTTGGAGAGGATTAGGATTATACCAACCAGCAAAATCATCGTCTCGATTTTCTGGTTGAATGATGGTAATTTCAGTCCTCATATGAGGGTCAACAGAGAGATCCGGATTGGGATGATGACCACCCCAAAATTCTGGGTTTGTCATACCACGACCATTGTCCCAGATTGGGAGATAACCACTCCTACTCATGTAACATGACCGAGTAAGAGAATCTGGCCAAGGTTCATTATTCTGGAAGTGTAGAGCGAGCAATTTGGCAATCCAGGCATTGGGTGTCCAAAGATGTTGAGCAATATCGATCTTTTGTCGACAGAGGAAATATAATTTGAGAGCGATACGGGCAGTGAATGTTGGTGGATGTCTTCTCGGGAATCTGATGTGTCCTCGAGAGATGAGATGGATGATACATCGATGATTGATGTAATAGTTACTATTATAAGGAGAATAGTAACGTCCAATATCGACGCATTTGAGCAAAATGTGTCGAACTTGAGTTCCGGTGAATCCGAGAGATCGAAGTTGACGTTCAGGGTCGAACGCAACGATGGTGCGAGCAGCAGCAAAATATTCAGTCACTTGTCGAAGTAATGACCTGACCGCGCAACCATGGCGAATATCATTCCAGGTGATACCATGATATTGGGAGTAATCGTCCATGATTTCTTCTTTCTTTTGCTTGATGAAGGTTTCGAAGATGGTTTCCATATCAAATTTATGGATTGAAACCCAAACAGCTCTTTCGATACCTTCTTCTCGCATAGGATCTTTTATGCGAACGCATTCCGTATGAAAGGAAATGACGGAATTCATGGGGAATTTAGGATCGGTTCTAGCAGTAATGAGTTCTTCGATCCAATCTTGGAATTTTGGAATAGGCTGAGTAGGGCGTGTAGCCCAACTATTAGCACGCAGATGGACAAGTTTAGTGTCATAGACTTCACCACTAAAATTGGTGATATTAGGAGGGCTGATTCTTAACTCTCTATAATAAGAATCGATGCTTCTCAATTCAGATTCATTGAGAAGAGTTCGGATTCTAACAGCGATGAAATGAGTGGGAAGAGTGATACGTCTCCTAGTAGGAGGTTGAGCTATTCTTTCAGGGTATTCCTGATGTCTGAAGGATCTCACTTGTCGTGGATTCCTATCAGGAGCAGATGATGATTCTGATGAACTTGATGCAGATGATGGAGGGCGATGTTGTGCAGACAAATCTACAGGTGATTCTGGTCTGGATGGGGCTTGATTAGCTGATGATGATGTAGCAGCGGATGCTGTAGCTTTTGGCACTTTAGGAATCTTAAAGTGGCTTAAGGCAGCTTCTTGTTGCCTTTTCATCTCGGAAAGAGATGGACAATAGGTGACATTGGTATTTCCAGGTAGAGTGCCATCGATAAGATACTTTTGAATATCTTTGGCATATTCACGCTGGATCCATTCTCTTTGCTTTTGGACCTCAGGCGAAGGCTTTTGATTGTAGAGATATGGTGGCCAAACTCCAGTGGAGACTCTAAGATCATCATAATATGATGGCATTCGAACTGGATCATTGCTTGGACCAGCTTGAGGCTCTGAACTCTGATCAGCTTGAGGCTCTTGGTGAGCAGAAGTACTTTGGCCGGAGGCTGTAGCTTGAGGAGCAGAAGCTTTCCTAGCAGATTCTGCTTGGAATGATGAGTTCTGAGAGCTTTCAGAAGTGGATGGCTGAGTGCTTGCTCCAGAATCACTGGAGAAAGGATGAAAACGCTCATAAAATTGTTCGAATCGAGATCGCGATTCAGTGTGAGGAGCTTGATCGGGAATTGGAGCATCTGACTGAGAATCAGAATCTTGAGCAAGACGCAAGAGTTCCTCTCTTTGCCGTCTTATTGCTTCATCACACATTCGATCATCAGCAGAACTGACCGAAAGTGAAGGATCTGAAACTTCAGGTTCTTGTTGCCATGGATGAACAATGACATTACTGATATTCTTTTCTTGCTGAGAAGAAGCTTGAGCAACAAGCGATTCTTCGGCTGGTGGATTAAGATAATCCGATTGGGCTCGGTTGAGCATAACTGGAATCGCAGGTAGTGATGGTTCTATTCCCATGGGAGGAATAGGAGAAGGAGTAGGAGATGCATTTTCTCGCTCATAAAATGCTTGAGCGCTGATGATGAACTCGTTGAAATCTCGAAGTTCACTTCGATCGAGGAGAAGATCGAAATCAGGAGGATCAATGATTCTTCCTAGCTGGCATGATGAGACATGTTCTGTGTGTTCACTGTATTTGATGGTAGCCATACAGTTTTCATGAAGACAGTGGAAGTTGGCTTCTTCATAGATGGCTAAGAATCTTGCTGGTGGTGGACCAGAAACTCCACACTGCCTTCTTGGCAGACAAGTAATGCAGACAAAATCGCCGTTGTTGGCGAAAGAATTCATGATAGGTGCTTTGGCTTTGAGCTCTATCAGAAGATCGAGGCAGGCTTTGCAATAAGGCGTTTCACAGTTAACACAACTGTTGAAACCCTTAACATAATGTCCACAGAAGCCACAGAGAAACTTCCTATCGAAGGCAAGGATGGCAGTTGAGGCAATATCTTTTTCACCAAAACCATGAAAATCGAAGTTTGGGAGCATTCTGAAGAATGAATGTCTCAGAGTTCTTCGAAACTTAAGCTTGATCAACTCACAGAAAGTGAGTTCTGAACCTTGCTGGTTCATATCGATTGATGAAGTACTTGACATGAGAATATGATCAAGTCGAACTGATGATATTGATGCTTGCACAACGATGTTGCGCAAGGAGGAACGAAGATCGAGAAGATCTCTTAATACTGAATGAAATCGGTTCTCAACGGCCAGTTGAGAAGCTGATGAATTCGGAGGATCGTTCTCGATGGAATATGTATGATGCGAGTATGTTGAAGAAGAAATTATGTAAATTTTATTGATGAGAAAATGATGAAGATTTTGCTGATTTTCCCCACAACAAGTGTGATAAAAAAGAGCCGAGTATTTGTTTAGGTGAAAGTTCTTGCTGAACTTGATGTCTTTCTTGCTGAAAGACCACAATGAGAAGGCAAAAGTGATGATAAATGATGCGACTTTGCGAGCAGCAAATTGAAGCGATAAACTGATGCTTTCAGTTTCTGAGTCCTTGCTGGACTTAACCAACACAGAGAAACAATCTCTGACAACAGTAATCGGATGGTAGATAGTTGTAATAACCTTTCTTCCGACAAGGAAGAGATGAAATGAATCACAAGCAGTGATTTGATGAGAGCCGAAAAATATAGGCCAAAAAGCCGAATTTGCTTTTGCAGGCGAACGAAGATGAGTAGAGTGATGAAACTCGCTGAGAATGATGATATAACCGTGCAGGTTATGATGAGCAAAAGATTCGGTGAGAAAAGGTTCACGAACCGGAAATCGAGAAGATTTTCCAATCAACTTCCGCTTCCTGCGGAAACCAAACTTTTCAAAGTTTTTCTCACTTGAATCACAAGTGATGATGAATTTAACTTCACGAGAAGTGAGAGAGATGATGATATGAGCACGATAAGTGTTTATAATGAGTCCAACAAGGGCTATGAAATGCTCACAGGAAGTGAGATGAAATTGTTCGATTCTTGATGAAACGACAAAGTTTTTCGAGATGAAATGAACGGGCTCGAGCAGAGCTTCTTGATTACACTCTTGCTGAGTGTTTTTGATGATGTTTCTTGCTGAAACACTTCGTCTTAGACGGGTGAAGAGATCATTCTTCCGGTGACAATATCGGGCTGATGATTGTTTTCCACACGCTGCACTATTACCCTTCTTGGGAAAGGAAGGAATATCGGCACAAAAAGGATGCAGATGAGGAGGAGAAGCATAAGATCCACTAAAGGTGGATAATAGTAGACTTCTTCTACTTCGACCGGAATGGTGGTGGTTTCGTTGTCCACGAGAAGTGAGATTGACACAGAAGCTATTGGCGCAATGATGATAAAGCTCGAGCAGAGCTGATGATGAAACTGGTGATGAAAAGTCACAAATATCACGAGAAGTGATTAAAGTTTGTCCGACAAGGATGAAAGATGAGGATGATGGTGATGAACCAAACACACACAAATCACGAGCAGTGATTGTATACTGTCCAAACAGGATGAAAATGAGGCACAATATATCACGAGAAGTGATGAAAAACTGATCACAATTGACGCTTAGAGGCCACAATCTATCACAAGAAGTGGTAGAAATTAACCCAACAAGGGTGGGAATATTGGGAATTTTGGCAAAGCAATTGTCAAAAAGTGAACAGATTCTGCTTGAATCAATAGCTTTCCTTATTGGAAAGAGTGCTAACCCATCAAGGGTTAATGAGAAAGGGAGGAAGTGAACGATCCGAGCAACGGAGAGCAAATGGCCAAAGCCAATGGTCTTGGCTGCTTTAAATACCGGTGGCTCGAGCAGAGTCCACAGTGGTAGATGATGCAATAAAACACAAGAAGTGTCGTGATCTTCGAGCAGAAGATGGAAGGAGGGAAAGAATCTCTCAGGGCAAAGATGGGAAAACCATACAAAAGCTTGCTGCTTTTGGACAAGAAACTGAGAACGGTCAAGAAGATCGTTTAATGGTTTTAGGGCTTTTTGACCGTGCAGGTCAAGAGTGAATAGGTGACGAGACGTCACTTCCAGATTACTCTGACCAAGAGTAGAGGAACTACTATCATGACAATGAGGATTTCGAGGAACATGATAGAAAAAGGAAACGGAAAAGGCATGAGACAAAGAGTCAATATGATGATCAAGAAGATCTTCATCTGATGATGGCGGCCAACGAACTGAGTTGCTCTCAGTGGTTGGTGGTAGAGACAAGGAATCAGAATGTATCTGATCCGATTGATTTGATCCAACACGGATCAAAAATGAATAGAGAAAGGGTGTTGGGATTCGGAATTTTCGATCCGATCTTCGTTTAACGCGATAAGCGATAGGCTCATGAGAAAGGCTTGTTGCCTCTTCTTCATCATCATGTGATGGTGATACATGATTCATCTGTTGATTCTCTTGCTGAGAAACGAGAACTTTCCATGATGTTTGCAGCCGAGAAGGCTGAGGAATGTCATGATCAAAGTTCAAACTTTGGTTGAGTTTGCTTGCTGCATTCTGATTCGCTGGTTGAGTCCAATGAATTTTATCTCTCTTTTTGACTTCCTTGCTGGAAGTTTGAGCTGACAAAGCTTTGGAATTTTGTTTGTTCATGTTCTTATGGGCAAATTTTGCTGGCTTTTCATGGCCAATTAATTTTTGATGAGCAACTATTTGTTCTGGCACTTCGTCATCGCTTTCGGATGATGATAAAAAGATGTTATTTTCACACTCACTCTGGGAAGAACTCAGATGATCATTTTGACCAGAGAATTGGTCGAAAATGAACTCTCTTTCACTCTCACTGGAATCGGAAAAGAATTCTGATTCTTGAAGGAGTTGTTTCCCGTTCCGACAAGGAATGAGGGAAGCGGAAATGGACTTCTTTCGAGCAGAGGAAATGTTACGTGAAACTTTCTCTTTCCTTTTCCGAGAAGGAAAAGCATTGGAGAGAGATGGAAAATGTTCCCCAATAGCAGCTAACAAAGTTGAAGAAAGCTCACCACGGTAGAGTTTGCATTGAGCAATGTTCACCGTGAATGTTCGATTTCGATGCACGAAATCTAGTACAGTAAGAACTGCACCGTGACGAGAGAGCACAAGAAGTGGTCCTTTAAACCTTTTCGAGAATTTCTTGCCAGCATCGACAAGATGTTGTCTGATAAAGACAATTTTTCCAGGTGTAATTGGACTATCTGGATTGCTTCCAGATTGAACATATTTCAGTTGATTTGCGACCAAGTTCTCATGAGCTTGCTGCCTCATGAGATGAACATTCTCAACCTGAGAAAGGGATGGAAAAGAAGAATCTTTCGGTTTTCTTGGATGATTACCGAACATTAATGAAGCAGGAGAGAATCCTGTGTTTCGATTAGCTGAATTGTTTATTGAGAATAGGACAGAGGCCAAGAAGGAATCCCAAGTTCTGAGATTCTTTCCTTGGAGTGCAATTCTTAATTGAGTACCAATGACACTATTGGCTCGTTCTACTACTCCTTGAGATTGAGGGTGGTATGGAGTAGAAACTTGATGCTTAATACTCCGTTCAGTGAAGTAGCTTTCAACTTCATCACCTACGAAGTTTCTACCTTGATCAGTTTGGACTATTTCGGGATAGCCAAACTGCTGGAAAGTTTCATCCAGAAACTTAACGATGTTTGCTGATCTTTGGTTGCGAATTGCTTTCGCAAATACAAAGCGGGTGAGAGAGTCTACCATTACGACAATGTATTGGTTTTGCTTGATTGACATTGGAATTGGACCCATAACGTCCAATTCTACAATCTGCATTGGACGTTTTCCAATCGGTTTCATTTGGCGAATGAACTCTGGATGAGTGTTGTGCTTACCAGTGACGCATTTGAGACAAGATGCAGTCATTTTTCGAATATGGTCGACCAGACCATGATGATCATATTTTCGGGAGATGTTAAAATAAGTTTTGTCGAACCCGAAGTGTCCACCGAGTGGATCTCCGTGTTCAGCTTCGAAAATTTGTTTGAGAGAGTCGAGATCTACCATGAGGCGGTAGTAAGGGCGCTTGAGCGTAGGTTTTCGATATAGAAGACCTTCGATTAGAACATATCGTTTTGAGAGCTTGTGGTATCTCCGAGAAGGAGTTTGTTCGGCCAGAACTTTTATTATGGCTGAATATAGTGGGTGTCGAGCTTGACGCTCTTTGAAGGATGAGAATGATTCATGATCGATAGAATTGAGACTGATTTTCGGGGTGAAATTAGCTAACTTTTTCTCTTTGAGCTGCTTATCTACTGCAAGATAATCTAGCGTAATATAGGCTTCGAACAATTCGTCCTTCATGGTCGAATCCGGCTCTCCTTTACGATGAGACCATTCATTGGGATTGCGACTAAGACAGTCGGCTGGGTGCGTTTTACCCTCATGGTAAACTACAGTGTATCGAAATGCTGATAGCATAATAGACCATCTTTCTATGCGTCCATTCTTAAATTTAGTTAACGGTAGCTGACATAATGCATGGTGATCCGTTAGGATCTCAAACTCGATTCCTTCGAGATACTGTCGGTTTCGTTCTATTCCGACTACTATGGCTAAGCATTCTTTTTCACTTACAGTGTAGTTTACTTGGTAAGGTTTCAGCTTTTGACCGAAGAAGTTGACTGGTTTCCAACCTTTCGATTCTTCGTGATACTGTAGAAGAATTCCACCTACAGCGAGGTGAGATGCATCGACAGCAAGTCGAGTCTTAAGAGATGGATTGAAATGATACAGCATGCAGTTGTTCGCAAGTGCTTGTTTCAGAGTATTCATGACAGCAATGTCATCTTTGGTGATGGAGAATTTTCGTTCTTTCCGAACGAGACGATAGAGAGGCTCAACTATTTTTGCGTAGTTTTCAATATACCTAGAGAAGTAATTGATGAGACCTAAGAAACTCTGTAGTTCTTTAACATTTCTTGGAGGTGGAATGGCGAGAAGCTGTTCTACTTTCCTTGGATTTGGCTTGATGCCATCTCCAGAAGCTACATGACCTAAAAATTCGAATTCATTTGATCCAAAGTTAGTTTTGGAGATCTTAATCTTGAAGCCCCACTCGATCAGGCGATCGAGCACAGCGTTGAGGTTCTCTATTAATTCTTCGAATGTGTCCCCGAAGACGCAGATGTCGTCAAAGTAGCCGAGGCATACTTTGTACTGAAGTTCATTAAGCATAGTATTGACAATATACTGGAAATAGAAAGGAGCATCTACTAAACCCATAGGTAGACGATTATAGAGATATTTCTTATCAGGAGTAACGAATACTGTTTTCGGCCTTTCTTCGGGAGGAAGCTCGAGCTGATAATAGCCATGCAAAAGATCTAAGGTTGCAAAATACTTCTTGTTCTGGAGGGCAGTGAGAAAATCGTCAGTGCGAGGCATCGGATAACGTTTTCGCTTGATGCGTTTATTGAGCTCTCTGTAATCTACTACTAAACGCCAAGAACCATCAGGCTTTGCGACAAGTAAAGCTGGTGAACCACCAGGAACTGTTGTTTCTGAAATTATTCCTGCCTTTTCTAATTCGGCACAAGTCTGAGCAAAGGCTAGTCTTTTGATCGGAGAACAAGAATACGGTTTCTCATAGGGAATTATTTCATCGCCTATGTCGATGCGAATGTTGCACCTTTCGTGTGGAACAAAACCTAATTCAGATGAATCTCTAGCAAATGCTTGACGCTTTTGCATGAGAGTTTCGAGCATAATTCGTTTCTGTTGTTCAGAAAGATCAGGGCTAATTTGTTTCTTGAATAAATCTGTCCAAGATGCTGGAAAGGAATCCTCAACACAGAGGATTTCTTCTACCTCTTTTTCTGGCAAAAATTGGCTAAGCATACAGATTAATGATTGACGTAAGCGTTTTGATGGAGAATCATCAGAACCTAAATCATCAAGAGTGAGATTGGCTTTTGAGAGAATGTCTTCTTCAGGGATTTCATCGAGATTGATGTTATTGGCTGGAGTGGATAGAACTAATTCATGAAGTTCTTCATCATTACAATCTTTCATTTCGATTGCTAATGGACTCTGATTGAGAAGAGTAGACACTACTTGATGTCCAGAAGATCTGAGCTTAATATCAGCTTCATACAGGGCTAAAAGCTGACAACCAATGAGAAGCTTAGGAGTGAAATTCTTTAACACAAAGAGTTCTTGGGAGAATCCAACTTTCGAATTACCTATTCGAGTCAAAACATAAACAGATCCTACTGTTCGAATTCCGATAGCTTCTAGTCCGTGCAGGACATAGGGCTGACCACGAATCTTCCAATTGAGGGACTTGGCTAAGTCAAGATCGATGATGGAAATATGTGAGCACGAATCACAACAAGCTGAGATTGTTTGTTCATCATTAGAAGAATGAAGAGTAACTTCACAAAGAGGAAATGTTCTTGGAGTAACAGCATGCATTCTCCGGAATCTTCTAGCCATTTCTAGTTCAGAATCAAATTTGGAACTAGCACTGTTTTCTTCGTCGTCTGAAGAACTATCGGGTGGAAGGTTGAAGAGATCAGACTCACCTAACGATTCGACGTAATCGAGAAGATCAGAAGAATCTCTTTTCTTATTAGAGCGATCAAAAACTTCTTGAATTATTAACTGCTGATCACAGTCAGACTCACTGGAAAATGGCGACTCAGTTTGGGTGGAAGAGGAAGATGGAGGAGAAAAGACTGAGTTGGCAGCTGGAGAGTCACTGATGACTATAAGGGAAGATTTTTCCTTTTGCCAAGTAAGTGAAGGCTGATTTGGAGCACTATTAGATGAATGAGAGGCGGGCTTAAACTCAACAATTTGATTGGATGAAATCGGGGCACGATTAGGAGCACTATTCCTATGAGGAACTGAAGGATTGGATCTACAATCTGGGCGAATATGTCCAACTTTTCCACAACCATAACAAGTTGGTTGCCGGTTACCTGAATTTCTATTGTTACCTGAATTGAATGAATGAGTAAGCTGGGAAGACGCGTGCGTCTTGTGATTACTATGATGGGCTGGTCTTCGAAACCGGCTCGCATCATTGCGAACGAACCTATTCTGATTATGAATGGGTTGATTTTTCTTCATGGCTAACCTAACTTGAAGAAGCTGTTGTTCTTCCTTGAAATCATTATGGAAATGCACCATAACATTTTGCATATCTTCTAGACGAAGATTAGCACCTTTCTTAATTGCTTTCTTTCTTAATTCACGAGGAACTTTCTGTTTGAGCAATAAGAGAATTCTCTCCTCATCAACGGAGTCAGAGTTGTACCTCTGCTTCAGTTTATCGGTAAGAGTACGAACGAATTCTATGGGATCATCTCTGGGATTGTATCTCATGTTTTGTATTTCATTTTCGAGCAGAAAATATTTGGGAGTAGAGCAGATGAAATTTCTAACTTCACTGAGATAAGATTCGAAGTTTAGATGACCTAAACGATCGGCTTTGATGACAGCCTCACGTATGTCACCAGTAGCATTTCTCTTCAAGACTATTATTCGTTCAGAATCTGTCAAAGGAGAATTGAGTAATTTCCAACGAGCTTCGTTGATCCATGCAAAAGGATCCTTAATTTGTTTGAGTTCCATCTGATAAACTAATTTATTGAACTTCTGAGAAGATGGAGAAGAAGTAGGCATCTCTTGTTGAGATGTTCTAGGAAAAGGAACTATTCTGTTGTGAGAATTAGGGCTGATCGATTGCTTCGATCGACTATCATCATGCATAGAATGATCTGATAGATTAGAATTGTGGTGGTCATCATTGCTTGATGAATGACTTTTAGATTCGCTATCACTACTTGCTGTAGTTGGATCATCTCTAGGAGAAGGAATTCCTAACAATTTAGCACGAAGAGCTAACAACTTAGTTTTAGAACTGATTCTTAAAGCAGACGATTCAATAATATCAACAGACAATTGAGCCACATCTTCATCGGTAGAAATTCCGATGTCTACAACTAACATGTAGATTTCGGCTTCTGTTAAGCCTTTTCGGCGCAGTTTCCTCATCCAAGAAGGAGAGGTGAACACTCTCATTTCTTCGATAGAAATCGAGCCGAATTCGATGGGCAACTGATATAGGACACTAAGTGTCTCAATTATCTGTTTCAATTTGTCACACGAGAATGAGTATGGTAAGAGCACAGTTATACCATGTTGCTCCAGCAGTGAGCGGATGGTATCATGAGGTGCAGTAGCCAGCAAGGCAACTGGCCTCAGATCATCAGTATCAGATGAATTCTGAGTACTGGGAGGCACAGAAACAGAATGTGGAACATTCTCACCTTGTTGAGCAACTAACACAGTTGCTGGAGGAAGATGTTGATTGTTGTCTGATGGCACAGATGAATTCGACGAATCAGTTGATGTGTTCTCTGGCTGAGAGATTTCGGTTGGTTGAACATTGGTAACATTGGTGGCAGCGGCTCTTGCGGCACGCTCCGCGTTTGATGGCCTTCCTGGCCCTCGACGGGTCTCAGGAATCATTGCTTGATTCACTGGCCTAAATTAGAGCAAAGAGAAGAGATACACAAAAAGACAATGGCTTGCTCCGTGTTGGAGCAAGCGACGAATAAGTGAGAGAAGTGTCTCAGCAAGAGACAAGCTTCTTTGCCCCTGGTTGGGACAGTAATCAACCGACAAGGTTGGTGAAACTTCTGGTTGAAGTTTCAAGCAAATCAGTTGGTCAAAGTCTCTGGCTGAGACTATAGATCCTTTCTCAGGATCTCAAGGGAAAGAGTCAAGTTGTTAATCAATCAAAATTAATGTAGGGCGTGTTGCCACTACAGTGACTCCAACAAGGAGTTAACCTCTTGTCGAGGCTTTCCCTTCTTTTCGGTTGTTCCGAAATTAACTTCTTCCTGAAGTTTAAATTAATCTCTTGATGAGATTCAAGTCAAATCAAATGAATTCAACTCCGGGCAGGAGATGATTCAGTTCCAACAAGGAACACAAAATGTCTTCTCAGGCAGAGAGACAAAGAAGCAAGCGAGCAGCTAGCTTCAGCAAGAAGCAAGAATGACACAATCAATGTGTCTTCACTGAGAGTCAGTGACCAACTGAACTCTCCAGATAAAACTCGGTCTCACTCACAGAGAACCGAGAGAGCAGCAACCAGTTTCCTTCCCGGAAACGGAAATTTGGATAGAGCGGATCTTATCCAAAACTTTTTGAACTTCCTGTTCAAAACCACTGGACTTCCTGTCCAGAAATATCAACTTCCTGTTGATAAATTAAGCTATTTCTTAGCTTATTTTCCAATCCCAAGCAGGGATTAACTATACCAAACAATGGTAAATGCTGCAAAGATATCAATTAACTTTTCTCTTGATGAGAAAAAGCACACAAAACTCACGAGCAGTGAGAAAAAGGATTACGAAAGATGAAAACTTGAAGTTTCGAGAAGAAACAAATGAAAGTTTCGGTGGAAACTCACCAGTTCCCGGCAAGGGAACTTTGAGTAGCACTACTCACCTCATAAGTTGTCTACGATTAGATCAACTAATCTTCCCCAACCCAGTGGCTTCACTTGCCACAATTATGGTTGCGAGAAGTAACCAAAAACGGCACACCCAGTGGCTTCACTACCACTATTCCTGGTGGCCAACACAAATCCAAGAAGGGATTAAATTGAGGTTTTCCCTACACAAAGTTCTCCTGCACGGCGAACTGGTGAGGCCACTGAAGCAATCAGTGCCTACTCGGCATCTCCACCATT
>QZCP01000454.1:0-15625 GCA_003956705.1 Brevipalpus yothersi | reverse complement strand
ATGGTTAACTTTGAAGTGAGAGAGAGAGAGAGAGAGAGAGAGAGAGAGAGAGAGAGAGAGAGAGAGAGAGAGAGAGAGAGAGATCGAATGGGAAAGATTTCTCCATCATCTTAGCTTGGAATATTTTTCCATCATCATGATGAATCTGATGGAAATTTAGTTTACTGATCTGATTACCAAAGTTAAGTGTATGTGTTGACGAAAGAGAGTCAGAGAAAAGGGTTTGCCAAGAGTTCATTCCATAGAGAAGTTCATTGAAATTCTCTTTCTGGTGAGAAAAGATTTTCAGAATTCAAGATGATGAAGACAAAATTTCCTCCAACACAAGATGGAGACATTCGAATGCATGTGAAATTCGATGATGAGATTCGAAAAGAAGATTCAAAGTGTTCTGATGTGTGTATGTATTTATATATCATGTAGCACGGACGATAGTTCATGATATCTCATACTGATCAAAATTCCAGGCTCGTTTAATCATAGCTGTAAAAGATTCATTCTATTCTCCTGACATGTATATGCCATCAAGAGGACATACAAACACATTCTGGATACTCACGCTTACTGGATATACACCGAATGTATACACCAAATGAAACTGGTTCATGGTCAAATATTTTATCTACCTCATATAACAGAACAATTGGCTTCTGTTGAACTTACACATCCACTCATTTTCAATTATTATTATTATTATCGTCATCATCTAGTTCAAATTGAGTAGTTAATAACAACAGTAACAATGATTTGTTTCAAGTAGATGATTGTTGAAACAATCACTTTCCTCTTTCTCTTTCTAGCTCTTTTTATCTTTCTTTTTCCAATCTGGTAAATTGTATAATTTTTTGCAATTTATTTTCGAAAAAAAGAGTCTCAAGCATGGTCACTTGAAAATGCACCAACTTTCACTATCTAGCAAACCCTAAATTGCGCGCGATGAAACTGTTGATAAATATATGAGCCCTAAGATTGATAGAGAGAAAGTTCATGAGTTGAATAGATAAATATCTCAATCAAAATAACATGCATTTTGCATACAAAATTCAAGCTATATGCCTGAGAATCAGCGATCAATTTGGCCTCATGGCCAATAATTGGCGATCAATGTCCAAACAGTTTTCCAAGGAAAAAAACACTTGAACATGATAAAACATCTGAAATGCCTCAAGATAAAATCGACTCTCTCTCTCTCTCTCTCTCTCTCTCTCTCTCTCTCTCTCTCTCTCTCTCTCTCTCAATCAGCCTACTCAATTACAATTTCTCTCTCAACTAGTTGTCAATTGATTCTATCCTGTCTAAAAAGGCTAGGATCATTTTACTTGATGACTTTGATGAATAATTGTAAAAGCAATCAAAAACGAGAGAGCCTAGAGCATCAGTTGCACTATGAACAGTTATTAAAGCGTTCTCTATTTCATTGGAAAAATTTTTATCATCTAATAATGTGATGCTAATCCCCGAAAAATTGAATAAATTCTTCGAATCGATATCCATCTTATTCAAAATTGTATCAACACATTTTCCTCCCAAAAAAATTGTGCTGATGTTTGTCTTTACGAGTAAGCCGTAAATGTATGTATGTAGTCTATAATCGAAATGAAAGTCTACTAGATTGAACGAAAATAAAAATTTAATCTCATTCAAGTAGAAACATTCAGTAAGCATGTTCCATTAGGAAGAATGTTATCCAGATCAAAGTCGATGGAATGCTGACAACATTCTTACTTGTCCTACTCTCTCTCTCTCTCTCTCTCTCTCTCTCTCTCTCTTCCATACTTCGAGCTATCGGTCACAAGTTCGCAGGCGTAATTCGAGGAGAAGAATTTTGGATGAGGAAGAAAGGAAAAGAAAGAAAGAAAGAAAGAAAGAAAGAAAGAAAGAAAGAAAGAAAGAAAGAAAGAAAGAAAGAAAGAAAGAAAGAAAGAAAGAAAGAAAGAAAGAAAGAAAGAAAGAAAGAGAGGAGAGAGGAGAGAGAGGAGATGAAACAAGATGAGGAAAATATAGAGGAGGGGCTCATCATGATGGAAGGAGGAGCAAAAAGAATTGCAAAGGGCTTGGGTGAAGGAAAGAGAAAGAGATGGATGAGGGAAAGATGATTGTGAAAGCCTCTTTATTTTATGCAAAAATCTTTCCTCACAATATATACATAAGAATTTCCAACAAATATTTGCTATGATAATGCGTCGAGAATTTATTTCGAAACTCTACCTCGAAATTTTGGGAATAAGACAAAGGAACAGAATGAGAATGAGAGTGGAAAAGACTATAGAATTGTCCCTATGGAGACGTCATTCTGAAGGACCAGAAAAAGAAGTGTTGCTTTTGGAAAGCTTCGGCGATCAATTGATATAAATTCAGAGTGATTATGCTTGCCATTTGTTAACTGTAGAGGTTCACATTGGAAAGTAAATCACGATATACACTTGGAATAGGTGGAGAAAGAAGAAGCAATGCCAAAGCCTCAATTTTCAACACGATGATTTCAAGCTCAAAATGATGATAAACGCTCTCTCACAAGAAAGTGGCTACATGAAGAGTGATAAGAAATTTGATATACGCAAACATAACGATGGTCATGATGCTAAAATCAGACTGGGAAACCTTCGCCCAGCATCCCAAGGCAAAGTTTGTGTGTATGTGTATAACGCTCTCATAGACGATTCTTTTGAAATAGCATTTGCTCTCCCTTTCGAATCTATTCTTGCCATATAAGTTTATCGCTGATCATTGAGTGGAACAAAACTAACTGATCATTTAGTAGTAGTAGTAGTAAGCTTTGGGATCGAAGCTCAAATTGACAAACATTATCATCATTGAAGGGCAGCTTCATTCATCATCATGATGAGAGAGAGAGAGATGCAAACAATGATCAATACACGTATGATGAGAAGCTTCTATGTGGTTTCCATTGGCTAGGAAAAGTGAATCATGCATGCTAATGTTCGTATTGAATAGGCCTGGCTAATGAGGTCTCCAAGGGACAGTAGCATTCAATTTAAATAGTGGTGGGCGAAAGGCAATAACTTGAGCATTTCTAGTGGTATACACATACACACACGAGGAGGCATACTCGATAGAAGGTAACAATAATAATAGTAATAATAATGATAGTGATTATAAAGCAAAGACTGTGGAGATAGATTTCATTCTCAGATAATTTCAAGAGCAAGAGAGAGTAAAATGAGGAAGGTTTTCCAAGTGAAAAGCAAGCAAGGCTGACACACTATTGTGTATGCATATGTAATGACGCCAAGAAATCGAAAAGAAGAATAAGATGAAGAAGGTTTCAAGTCAACTTGTTCTTTTTCTTCATCATTCATGCCCCGAATAATATGCTAAAATGCTCGTGATGCGAAGGAGTTGAAAATGCTCCAGGCTCAACGGAAACAACTTTCATCTGGCTTGAAGTGAAGAAAAGAGAGAAGGTACATAAAAAATTTATGCAAGGTCAAAATGAACATATTTTCAGAATTAATAGTTTTTAGAGAACTTGTATTCTTTCTCACAGATTGTTAATGAATTTCGAAATGAAGCTCAATCAATAGACAGCCATAAGATCTGAATCTTCTCTGATCAAAGTGTAAAGTACTCTTGAGAGTCATTGAATTGCGAACAATTCAAGAGGATACACTTTCGAAAAATTTAGGACTGTGAAATTTTAGATAATTTTCGACAAAAGTCGAAGAAAAATTTCCTTATCATAGGAAGAAATTCAATATGTAATGAAATGTAGAAGTTTAATATCGTTAAGCTTCAGATTT
Organism: Brevipalpus yothersi; assembly: GCA_003956705.1. Classification (NCBI taxonomy): domain Eukaryota; kingdom Metazoa; phylum Arthropoda; class Arachnida; order Trombidiformes; family Tenuipalpidae; genus Brevipalpus; species Brevipalpus yothersi. Next base: position 11,864 of record QZCP01000454.1, on the reverse strand, counting down.
TTTTGAACGATAAACTCCCAGAAGATCATAGACCATCGAGTTTTCGAGTTTTCGAGATTGTGTCCAGATCAAGAAACTTGCTAAAGAAGTAGGATTAGAACTTTTACTCAAAGCATGCTGCCATCTACAAGGGTGAAAATTTATTAGCATTTCATCATAATTAGCACCTCAGCACGAAGGATCGAGCAAGTTTTCTAACTCAACAAGTGATATGTACTGCTTAATTGGTAGGATGATCATATGAGTGAACTTTGGACTGTGATTTTTTGAGTTATAAATCTTCTCTGAAAAAGTTTAAGAGGTCTACAGCTTTTGCAAATGATGTCCAAAAAAGCTAATCATTAGCGATTCACCGTTACTTTGCATCTAAAAAAACAGCTTATCCTATGGTAATAATAACTTTACCAAACGATTCTTCATACTCTCTTGCTCTTTCTCTCTCTCTCTCTCTCTCTCTCTCTCTCTCTCTCCCTCTCTGTCCAGGGTGAACATGTCGGATAATCATGAGCGAGCAGATTCTAAGCAAATTACTTTCGATCGAGGAGAGAGAAAGAGAGAAAGAGAGAGAAAGCTGATTGTTTAGTGGTGAAATTTATACACAACTCATAACTTGTAGTTGCCGAAACTGTGTGGATGAGCAATAAATGGTGAAAATGACTTCCAAAATCGCTTCCATGTGAATAGTCAGCGGATCTTAAAAGTGGAAGGTTTCAAGCGTGCTCAAAGAAATTAGCACTTCCAGTGAGTGAGAGAGAGAGAGAGAGAACTGAATGATCCTTAACTAGCCTCAAGAACCTTATGAGCGGCATTCCTGCCTCTTTTTTTCGCTATTAGCAGAGAGTACAGAGTGTCCTAGAGTGGCCTCGAGAAGAAGACGAAAAGAAGAAGAGGCGAAAATTTTTCATCATCTTTGGACAACTATCAAAGAATTTGTGGAATGCATGTTCAAATCGTAACGCTTATGCATGCTAAATGTGGCGATAAATGCTTGCTGATTGTTGATGTTCAAATTCGTGTCGAGCCGCGCTTCCGCCACCGTTTACTTAACGAAATCGATAGCTTTCAGGCAACAAACTATCTCAGTGACCCATCTTTCTCGTATTCTTGGCCAAAAACATCATTTTTGTGTACTAGACTTGATGGGCTCATGGAACTTGACATGGAGCTTGTCTCAAAGTGAGATCAAAGAGACTCTCTCTCTCTCTCTCTCTTCCCTTCTCAGTCTGCTTTCAAGAAAAAAATCATAATGGATCACAAATGTGAGGAGAAAATGATGAGAATAGCAGAAGAAATGTAAAAATACTGACAAGAGTCTCATGAGAAGAGAACGATCTTCATCGAGATCAGCGAGAATCAAAATAAATGTTCTAGTTATAGAGCATATTCTCAATGGAAAGTATTTTATCACTACAGAAAGGAATGCTACCAGGAGGCGGCATAACTAAAGTGCGTGAAAATTGTCAAGGTGATACTAATGAAATTAACTTTTTCTCAGACTTAATATGATTCTCTTTAATTCTCACAATGAATTACGACGACTTACGACTGTGAGAAGAGCAAATATTGCCGAAAGTTTTCAAAAAAATCTGATCGATTTTTTCTTTCGATTCTCACAAGTTTATGTGAGAAAATCAGTGATGTACATAAAAATCTTGAACTATTATCAAGAATGCTCGAAGTAGTTAAAAAAGCAAAGGGTAAAAGAGAGATAAGTTTTATTGTATATTTTCTCACTTAAGATATACACTCTTATTTCTTCTTCTTCCTCTTCCTCACCAAGCCGAAAACACTTTGGAAACACTTGCAGTTATAGTCTGCTGTATTGAAGAGCAAAACGAAAAGTGGAAAACGAAGGAAGAAAAGAGGAAAAAATGCTGTATGTACTGTCTTAGCTTGAATTGGAGCCGAAAATCAATAATGAAACTATATTATTGATTCGAACTCAAGCATACTGATCAAACTGTGTGTATATGTGTATGGAAGAGAAGAAATGAGAGAGCTTCTCTCCTCTCTTCCTCCCACATGCTTACTTATTCTGTGGGCCCTTAGCAAGCAAATCGAGTGAAAACGGGCATCTCTCTACTGGGAAAAACAACAGCCAAATACACACACACACACATTCACACCACACATAACTCTGTGAAGAGCAAACAAACCTATGGATGGCTCATGATTGCGGTAGTGAATTGAATTGCCTATGTTGATGGGGATGAAGATGGAGAGAGCGAGAGAGAGGAAGTAAGTGATAGAAAGATCTCACAATGGGACCAGTAGCATCAAGGGAAGAGAGGGAGTTCAAATTAAGTGGTGAATTAGACTTGCAATCTGATGGATTACGATTGACTCTGACACCTTAATGCAACTGTTTGGGGTGGTGGAGTCAACCTTGTGGTCGATGGGAAAGGAAAAATAAGATAGACAGGACACAGAGAGAAAGAGAAAGAGAAAGAGAAAGAGAGAGAATACTGCTAGCAGCATGGGAGGAGGAAATTCCCTCATCAATTGAATCGTGGAAAAAATCTCAGTGACAAAAAAGTGCAGCAAAATGAGATGAGAATATAAAGTGGAGAAGAGAGAATAGTCCCTGGCCGCAGAATAGAGGACACAGCCATCACCAGCCACCAGCAGTGATTCAATAGAAGATTATATCACTAATGACAAGAAGAGCAAGAAAAACAAGATCACTTGAGAATTGAAGTACAATGTAGTAAAAAAGCTAAAACTGATCAGCTAATTATTATTATTTCTGCTTTTCAACTACATCCTCTATTATTATGATGATGAGGATCATTGGGAAGATCATGGAACGAGATGTGTTAATCAACACACTCACACACACACACACAAACATCAGCTTTAGAGGACAGCCGACAGTTCGATGAACGCTGTTGTCCATTCTCTTCATAAGACTTGCATTTTTCCAAGAGAAACTTTTCAATGGCCAGATTGTTGGCCAGATTGGGATCATTGGCAATTGTAGTACCGAGTTTTGGGGACACAACAAAAAGTGTCCAAAATGAATCGGTGGCCATTCAAAAGTATCGGTCCAAGTTGTGACTGGTCAACGTGTTAAAACTTGGACAACTGTTTCCTTTCTACCACTACTACTACAACTAACTTTTTGCTGAATCTGAGGCCAAATATGACGGACAGAGGTCAGATTATCAGACTTTTCCGACTAATTGCACTAGTGTGCTTTGGTTTGAGAGGATAAAATTCGAGGTCAAGAAGAAAGAGAAGAAGAAGGTTAAATTTTGTTGTGAAAGAGAAAAAGAGAGAGAGAGAGAGAGAGAGAGAGAGAGAGAGAGAGAGAGAGAGAGAGAGAGAGAGAGAGAGAGAGAGAGAGAGAGAGTAGCGCAAAGGGTGATGGCCAATTTTCGAAGTTAAAGAATTCCTATTTTGTGCATATGTGTTGGAAGAGAAAATGTTTTTGAATGGGAAATCATCTCAACAATTTATGACCACTTGATTATGATGATGATCAACACTGGTAGTGGAGTGAGTGTGTGTTGAGTGGTTGTTGCAAAGGCAAATGCTGATCAAGAGCTGATTAGTTCATCAGAATGGCTCCAGAGAGAAGCCAGAAAGAGCGAGAGAGAGAGAGAGAGAGAGAGAGAGAGAGAGAGAGAGAGAGAGAGAGAGAGAGAGAGAGAGAGAGAGGATGAGTTGGAAAAGGAAATATGCAAAGTGATTTACGACTTGACTAGCTGATAATGAAGCAAAAGTTGATTATCATGAATGGTTCCAAGAAAGCTGCCCGTTTGGAGGCTTTTCTCTCTTTCTCTCTTCCACTTTTTATCTATCTTCATCTCTATATATGTATATACATCTTCCTCTTGCTCTCTCAGACTGGAATGAATAATTAATCAAATCAATATATCAACATTTATAATGTTCAACAGAGTTCAATAATTATTCCAGCGAATCAAACCACCTGATTGAGTTCGAGAGCCATAATATATGATCATAATAATCATAATCATCTAGTTGAAAGCAAACCATTTCATGTCAGCCATTCTCCTCCCACAACATTTCATTTCATTTTTTTCTCTCTCTTTTTTCCGGAAAAGGGTTTCACATCGAGTGTGAAAGAAAAATATTTTATCATCATCAATAGATCATTCTCCCAGAGGCATTGATGAGTGTGAATATTCATCATGATGATGTATTCAAATAAATATATATATTCAATGAGGTGACTTACCGCTTTTTCACTGACAAATTTGCCCTGAATCAATTGGTTAAATATGATGATAGTTTCATCTAGATCCCAAATAAATGCTCTTTCAAGTGAATTCTCTGGATCCGGAGATTGTGTCTGTTGTCTTCGTCCTCTGCCTCGGCCACTTTTGCTGGTTCCTAGTAGAAGAATGTGAGAGGAAAAAAAAAGTCCAAAGAAGAATATAGAAGCGAAAAAGACTGACAATAAGTTTCAAAAGACAGACCATACACATACATGAATAAATGTATTAAGAATGGCAAGTGTGGACGCTTCTTAATAAGATAACAATAGATGTTAACGAGAAACTAACAGAATTACTTCAACATACTCAGTCAATCTTTTTAAAGAGAGAAAAGTATTCCCGGATCAGATGATGTTCTTTAGTAGAGATTAGAGAAGATTTATCTGTTTATTTGCTGTTATTCAATAGCTGTGTTCAAATGTTTCGAAGAAAAGACTCTACTCGACCCCTACAATACGGTACATAAGAGGATGAACAGACATACATTCACAATCCACTGATGTGATCAGGATTAAAGAATTATCTTCAAATATGATGACAAATGCTCGTCAAACTGTTCAACTGTTGAATGATGATGATGTCTTCCTCTCTTCTCATCCTCTCTCTCCATCTTCTCTTCATACACATGAATGCTCATGAAATAATAATAATCAGTGATTTCTTTAAGTGTATTGACGAAACAGTTTGGTTGCGAAGATTTAGTGATCGAATTAGTGTCAATCAATTTGGTCATAATACACCTACACCAGAGTATAGCTCATAAAGATATTATTGGAAAGATAAAACTTTGATTCCAAAACTGTTTAAAGTCTATTTTTTCATCTCTTTCGCTCTTCCTCAAACTTTATATAATCTAATAAGCTTTCTTCATAAGTTTTGTCTCAATTTTGAAGACATTGTTGAGTGAGATGAGGAAAATGAGGAAGATGAGGATGAAAGCAAGAAGTCACTCACCTTTTTTGGCTGATGAGGAAGATGAGTTTGGATGAGTTTGGATGAGTTCATTGGAAGGCTTGGGAGTTGTTGATGCACTATTGTCCAGTGAAGAATGATGAAATGAATTACCTTCTGATGCATAATGATTACAATGTTTTTTGGATGATTTAGCTTTGCCCTCGTCTTGCTCTTGTTCCCAATTAAGAAGTTGATTAACGGCTGTCGATGTTGGTGGAATATGGGCTGCCAATTGGTATATTGATGAGGCATTGGTGGCATTATAGGTTGGATAATTGAAACCAACCGGGTACCATTGATTGGTTTGACTGTATGGATAAGGATAGTCTAGTGATGCTTGTGAACATGATGCACCATTCGAATTGACTGTGGAACTGTTTGTTGCACTTAAATTGAATCCTGTTTTGTGTAATTTTCATTACATTCACACACACATATACCACACATGTACACAAATTGACCCAGAAAATATGCAAAGAAAGGGAAAAAGAAAAATGAATAAATATAAACAGTGAGCAAATCAAATGAATTTCGGTTAGTGTTATGATCTTAGCCAGACATGTGGAACAATACAATTGGTCAGAGAATCAATTGTTCGTGGCCACCGAGGAACATATACATGTAAATACGTATGTGTTCAAATAAGTAGGTCACAGACAGACATGGATTGCATATAATCACATACCTGAATTATCCTCGGATCCATGGGCTGGCCATCCATAACAATTGAAATTAGCAACTTGTGACTGGCTGCTAGAGTTCATTGAACCTAACAGTTGAATAGAAGAAGAAGTGGAAATATGTTTACGGTATGAGAAAGGGTCAAGCATTTTGTGGAAAAAGTTCCTTTTATAACTTTCTTCTTTCCGATATGTGTGAAGAAGATGATGAAAATTAATCACATGAAATTAGGTGAACAAATTTTAGTTAGTTAATTAGTTAGGATTGCACACACACACACGCAAACACATACACAAGTTCACATACCAATTGAATGTATATGTATATATTAGACCGATGATCAAGTGTAATTCATCCACAATTCATGCGAAAATAGTGTTCATCTATCACATTCATTGATGGCCCTAATATAACGGGCAAAAAGTTTGACTTGGAGTGAAAATTTTTTTCTACTCTCTCTCTCTCTCTCTCTCTCTCTCTCTCTCTCTCTCTCTCTCTCTCTCTCTCTCTTTCGTTTTCAACACCAACGTGTATTTACATTCATTTCGGAATACTGATGATGCTCATGATGATGATTGTTGAGGCATGATCAAGCATGTGGTAAAAGAAAAAGAAAGATGAGTTTGAATTGCTTCTGTTAACAAATTCTTTCTCTCTCATGCAAACACTCTCTCTCTTTCTCTCTCTCTCTGCTCCATAGGCATCAATAAAAGGCTATTGCAATGAGAAGGCAATTTTCGATCTAATCATGATGTTGATCTCAAATTACTACATGTGAGTGCATATACGTATTGACACTGTTGGCTGAGTTTTCTAGCGTACCAGAGATAGACTTGGAAGAATGGAAAAGTGAAAAAAAGTAGAATAACAGTTCCACTGATAGCAAGGTAAAGAATACACAGGAGAGAGAGAGAGAGATAAAAGCGAAGGCTTTCAACGAAAAGTGTCCAAAAAAGAGAGAATAAGTAAACTTACGATGTCCAGGATAACTTCTAACCCGTTCCACATGTAAATCACTCCAATCCATTGTAAGAGAAGAGGTTGTAAAAAATATACAAAATTTTTCAACTATTCTATTATCAACACAAAGGCTATTTCAATTTTAACAACCCGAAAGTCAATAAACTAACAGAATAAGAACAATTTGCGATCTCAATATGTGTTTGTCTTGCTATGTGAAAAAAAAGATGGACAAAGAAGAGAAAAAGACGCCAACTTGGTCAAACTTGAGTCCAAGTTCAGAGAAAGAGAGACTTTCTCACTAGCTTTTTACTCTCTCTCTCTCTCTCTCTCTCTCTCTCTCTCTCTCTCTCTCTCTCTCTCTCTCTCTCTCTCTCTCTCTCCGATGATTGATGCTACTCAAGTGGTCTTTGGTCAGTTTTGACTCTCTCTCTCTCTCTCGCAAATTGGCCGCTCAACTCGCTTGGTCCAAAATTTCTCATCTCTTATGCACCACAATTTTGCGTCCCGACAATCACACACTCTTGGTCAGTTGAAGATCTACACACTCGAAAAAGTTTCCAACAAATCTTTCTTCCTACAAAATCTACGTGTTCATATCTACGGCCTGCCAGCATATGGTCAAGGCTTGCCTTGATATGGGTCCGGAAACGGGATGTGGAGAGAGTAGAGAAAGAGAGAGAGAGAGACTGGACAAGTGGAAAGAGATGTTGATGGAGCTGAAATACATCGGACCATTGCAATACACTACACTGTACTAGGGAACCACTTTGTTCACTTGTTAGTTTTCTGGGAGGATTGAAAGCCTCTCATCATCTCACCCAAAAAAGGCTAGATGAAGACCTCCTGGTCGCTAATTTGATCAGAAAGTCAATTGGAGCATTGCAAAATGATTTCAAGTAGGGTAATCCGAAAAGTGTAAATTGCAAAAACATCTCCCTTCCATCAGAACTTCAGTATAGTAGATGCTTCATGAATAGAGATTATTTCAAAAATATTGAGATTCTGAAATCTATCTTCTCCACTAGAAAGGGATCAACTAACAATTTTCTCAATTGTGAGGAGTCAAACGACTCAATGGATTGCAAATAACTACCGGTATCAATATATTCTTTTTCAAATTATCATAATTATCATCTCATCTGATAACTAATTTCAACTGGATAAAATATATAAACACACAGATCATACAATGGCTGAGTGATCAAAAGAAATTCGAATGATGTTTAAAATTGAAATCTTACTTTTCTTGGTGGATGCACTTGTGTGACTGGATAAGAGCTCGATTGCTTGCTTCCCGTTCACTGAATTACTGTCCAGGGGATGATAGTGGGCATTATTGTCCGATATATAGTGATGATTTTTTTTACTAATTTTAGTCTTAAACTCTTCTTCACTGGAATCCCATCCCAATAGAGACATGGATGGAGCAGTTGCCGGAAAATGTGATGCAAGCTGCTGATACAGAGCAGTTGATGTTGCCGATCCGATGGCTCCTGTGGATCCTGTGTGATAGTATGGCATCGGATAGCCAGATGAAGATGCTGAGTATGGACTGTGTCCATAATCGATACTGGTCTGTTGACAATTGCTCAAACTCTGATTAACATTGGAATTGGTTGCACTTGAACTAGTGAATCCTAGAGTGTCCATTGTAATCAGATGACCACGAAGCGTATCCATAAAATTTATGAGCATCAAATGAATTGATTGTGAAATATAGAAGGAAATGAGGCAAAAAGAATGAGATAAAAGTGAGGGAAAAAAATTAAGTTAGAAGAAATTGAAGCGAACATAATGTACGTTGGGCATGAAAGAGGGAAAGAGAGATGTCGATCAATAATCAAAGATAATTAATTGATCATCATGATCAATTCATTTGATATTTCAAAGATCAACCGGGAGTAAGATGAGGTCTAATGATGGCGCAGAGTATGAAGAGAGAGAGAGAGAGACTTACCTGGATTCTCTTCAGAACCACACATGTTCCAGCAATAGTTGAAATTGGTTGCCTGTGATGTGGTAGTGCTTGCCATGGACTTGCCTTCCCTTCAACGTGATCAAAAGAGAAAAGCTTTAATTAAGCTGGCAATCAATGTAAATGAGCCTTGCCATAAAGCGCCTCAAATTCCGACACTTGATAGTAGGCGGGTTTACTTATAAATCATTTATTCATTCCCTTCTCCATTTTCCCCTCACTTTGCTCTCTCTCTCTCTCTCTCTCTCTCTCTCTCTCTCTTTCTCTCTGTCATTGGCAACCCTTTAATTCTCACGAGAGAGAGAGAGAGAGAGAGAGAGAGAGAGAGAGAGAGAGAGAGAGAGAGAGGTACTGTAGGGAGCTCCATTTGCATTTCCGTGTGACTTATTTGCATCGAAAAATAGCTAAATAGTGAGAGACAAAAATGATGCAGAATCAAGAGAACCGATGAAGAGAAAGAAATTAAAGTTCCGCAAACAAGTATTTTGCCATTCTCAATGGACTTGATTTTTTCAGAGAGCAATAAAGTGGACCTTCATATTGGCCTCAAAATGGAATGAAGCGTGATCAGACTGAGTGTGTGTGAGCGTATCTATGGAATGGTTATGAATGAAAAGTTTGCTCGATTGGGCAAGACCTCGGTATGTGAATATGTAGATGCATGCAATTTGCTCAGCTGAAGGTTTAAATTTCAAAGAGATCAGCATCGGGAAGAGAGCGAAAGAGAGAGAGGAGAGAGAAAATGCTACTGAAATTGATGGTAAATAGCAGTATGCCTGATAAGTAAAAGACATTCATGGGGCTGTGGAATAATATCAAAGATACAGAGGTCAGAGGAGAGGGAGGCTGAGGCTGAGGGAGCGACAATGACAATGGTTTGCAAAGTGAATCTATAAAAGAAGATACTCCGTTGAAAGAGAGTATAGGCGAGAAAGCGAACAGAAGACAGAAGGATGGAGAGTAAGAAAGAAAGAGGGAGAGAGAGAGAGAAAAGATGCAGCAGAGAGAGAGAGAGAGAGAGAGAGAGAGAAATGATGTTGAGAAGTGGGAGTGAAAAGCCGGAAATGTGAAAGAGATGAATGAAAGAAACAAAGGGCCAATTCAAGTGATGAAAATGAGATGAAGTGGTTTGTCTTTCTTTCCCTCTTACTCTCACCCTCTTTCTATCTCTCCTCAATCTGATCATATATATTAGGGGCTCTAATCACCATCACAAACAAAGTTCTCTCTCTTCCACCCAGCATCCCAATCTGAGAATTGGGATTCTCTCTGCCTATCCAATAATCATGTACCCATCATCATGGGGAATGATAATTCTTCATTCGCTGATGGAATTGGCTAAGGTGCTAATAAAAAGTGAGCTCTAGAATTGATAATTGAATCATTTGGCCACCAAATGATTTATTTGGAAAAATGTTGATAGGGAGGAGCGACGAAAAAAGGTGGAAAGAGGCGTGCGGCAAGACAAATGTTGGCCCTGAACAGGAGGCGTGAATCGAATTTTCGGCAATATTAGTTGCACCTTCAGCGAAAAGGTAGCCATCATCACCCTAGAACCCTCTGCCGTTTTTACTACCAAATCATACTAGTCGATTCATTTTCATCAATATAAGTGGATTCACTTTTTTTTCTCAAGGAGGCGGATTCAGAAAACAAAGAGAGATAGAGAGCAAGATGGATGAGGAAACATGCTGTGATGACAGAAGTATGATCATCTTTCTTGATCAGATCTGATTTTGTCTCCTCTCTTTTGTGTACATAGACTAAGGCCTGGATCCATGGTCCAGATCTCCATAGCTTTCAATTCCTATGGTTTAGACAGTTTTGATCCATTGTTCCAGCTCTCACCCTTTCTCTTATCTCACTGGCTATTGGTTAGGTCTATTCATTTTGGGTGAAAATAGGAACCAAACGGCTCAAATTTTAAATGACTGAACAGTGAGCATGAAAAAAAATTGCTGAATGATGGAGTGGATTTGAATTGTTACTTTCGAAGTTTCCCCAAACTCTGCTTATCAGGCCTACGTGTAAACGTATTTCACTCCAGACTATTTCACCTACCTTTCAACGAAGGTGAATCCTTCAGAATTTTTGATGATCATTAGCTCAGATCGCGAGCGCTACCGATGGCAATTTTAGGACAGTTTTCGCTCTCTCTCTCTTTCTCTTTCTCTTTCTCTCTCGAATACACATTGATTTTATCTAATCGCTTGAGGCTATTCTAATCTGTCAATGATTGACATCGTTCAACAAGCCTATCAGATGAGAAAGGAGGAGAGAGAGAGAGTATGAGATGGAAGTTAGTCCAGTGCGTGACAAGAAGGCGAAATAGTGAAGTGGAGGTGAAAAAACGGAGCAAACAGAAGCCCAATAGAGGACGATAAGGCCAGTGAATGGATGTCCAAAAACTGACAGAAGCGGATCAAGCAAAGCGGATAAAGGAAAAATTTCGTTCTCAGCATACATTCACATGGTTTTGAACGCAAACCGTAGCATAGGGTTCATATGATTAATGGTCCAGGAACTATTACTACAGCCATGCATAGAAGAAAGCGAAGAAGAAGAAGAAGAAGAAGAAGTGTTCCAAAGTTGAAAAAAATTGGCTGACTACATTTTTGAAACGTCCTCTACCTTGCACAAAAATTTCCACCACAAACCGTCTGTTTCGACTAGCTCTTCTGGACCATGGAAAGAGCCATTAGCTCTACATTTTTCTGGACATTACATTGAAGACAAAAATGGGAATATTTGTGAGAATAGATTGAGAATTAGCTGTCCAAGTCAAGAGCTATTCAAATAAACTCATGATCCTCAATGAATGATGAATACACATATGATTAGATGAGATTGTTGGTTGAAGCTGACGCGACTCTCTCGTGATGAGATGAAGAAAATTTTCTCATGAAATTATTCCACTCCTTCCTCTTCTGATATTATTCCAATTGCTATTGCTTCCTCTCGAAGAGAGAGAGAGAGAGAGAGAGAGAGAGAGAGAGAGAGAGAGAGAGAGAGAGAGAGAGAGAGAGAGAGAGAGAGAGAGAGAGAGA
>QZCP01000453.1:5677-34450 GCA_003956705.1 Brevipalpus yothersi | reverse complement strand
TCTCTCTCTCTCTCTCTCTCTCTCTCTCTCTCTCTCTCTCTCTCTCTCTCTCTCTCTCTCTCTCTCTCTCTCTCTCTCTCTCTCTCTCTCTCTCTCTCTCCTACTGTTCTATGATAAACGTTTTCTATGTCTCATCTGTGATATCTGATTCATTCTCTCATTTTATCTAGCTTCGATCAAACCTCTGTGTACATTTTCTTGGGTAACAAATTTGTCATCCTCAACTACATAAGCCTTTGTGATTTTTTTAAATTAATGGAAAGAGAAGAATTGACTCTCATTACAGCTCTGGTGGGAGGATCAATGTTTTATAGCTATTAAATGAATTTACAGAGCTTCTGATTTGCTGGATTGGATGAAAATCTCAATTTCAATTTCCTGATTCAGTGATAATTGCCTTGTATTCCTTTGTTTGATTACTTAGTCAATGATCTGTTTGACATAATCAACCAGGATTCGTAAAAATAAACAATTTAGAGGAGGCAAACCGTCACTTGGGCTACATGATTAGTTCCAATATGCTCAATTAGACGAGGTTCTAATTTGAAAGAGATGTCTTCTCTCTGAGACATTCTTTTCGGTGTCTAACACTCAGTGGGAACTCCACGATTAGAATACCATCAAAGAAAATCTAATGAACGGTCAGATACTTTGATGGTTATAGTTAGTTTCAAGAACTCAAGAATAATGGTTATTTATACCATTAGAGTCTTGATAAGTTTGTGAGCACCTTAGTGAAGAGGATGGTTTTTCATAAAAGGAATTTTTCCATCTCACTTACCTTGATAACATTTGAAGCTATTGTTGAACATGGAGAGACTACCGTTTTCAGACACCGATCATGAACCACAAAATTGCAGACTATGAAATAAAATGAAAAAAGAGCATTTGATGAGCGCTTAAAAATTATTATTTTTCAGCAGAAAACATCCATTAAATCGATGATGATCTCAATTTTGTCCCTTTTTGTGTTTACGGAGAATTCTTACCACTCATCAATATGAACTTAGGTGTGTCAAGACACTGATGATTTAGGTTTGCTCTGGTGGTCAATCAAATCATCCAGAGAATCATGGAAGTTCAAAGAATCGTACTAAGTATCGCTTACCTTCACAAATGCATCCTTGACCAATGAGACCCCAAAGCATATCAGTGCAATGGTGACAATAGGTTGGCTTGTGAAATGTTTTCTTGGTAAAATAGTGTCCATGGCCAAACTGATCATATTCTGGCATCGATTCGGATGTTGGTGAAATGGTCTCGCTGTTCTTATTAGATGATGACCGTCCACCGGTAGAAGCCATATTTTTGTTCCTTTTATGGAACAAACTCTTTATGGCCTTGAAAGCCAGTGGAATTACGTATTACAATCAGCCTGCCTTGTGTCGAACAATTGATCAAAATCAATGTTCGACGCGTTCCAGCATAAGTCTTTTGGCAAATACTGTGCCAAAGTAAAGACGATTATGTATTATGTATTATGTATTATGTATTGTATGTATGTTGATAAATGATGTGATTTGATGAATTATATCAACTATTCTATCAAAAAAGCAGATATATATGGGTGTATATATGTATGTGAAGGTATGGTCGACTTTTGACCGGAACAGAGGAAAAAATTTTCCTTTCACATCAGCTATGCTGTTTGATAATATGAAGAGACATTTGAAATGATATTGGTGAATTATTCGTGTTCACCATGAATATGTCTCGCATAAGCTGTAGATTCTCATGATTCCAACACAAATAGATTAGAACTTGATCTTGAACGTCAATTGAGGAAAGAAAAATTTTCCATACTATCACTTCCAATAGAAAGTATCGCTGGTCTGAATGAAGATTATGATGTTTTTATGCGTGATGATGATTTCGAGAATTTTATCTATCAAGTTGAAAATGTGTGTAGTGAATATCTCTCGAATGGACCTTAGTCGCCGGGATTTTTGAGGACAAAAAGAAAACAATATACATAAAAATTGTGTGTAGATGATGGTGATGATGATATTAATGAGTTAATCAAATAAATTAGAACAAATGATGAAATTTTTGCATCACTACAATGTCTTTATACCTATTGAAACAGCCCATCTCATTGATTCACCGGGCCTTGTTCACTTATTCTCAATGCTACCTGAACGAATGATCCAGTCTGGTGTATGAGTGTGTGTGTGTGTGTATGTGTGTGTAAGTGTGTGTGTGTGTGTGTGTGTGTGCGTAAGGATGGTGTGTATTCTGTGTTGCTCACAGTAAAACGAAGATATCCAGGGTTAGGACCATTTTATTGCTTCGCGGACACCTGCTTCCATGCTCTTATGTAATAATAAATTTTCGAACATCATCCGGCTCGATTGGACACGTTTGGAGCCACATACACGTGCTATAAGAAGAAATTGATAAATTTACAAATAATTCACATTTAAACGATTGTGTATGACAGTCTAATGATGGTTTGAGAAAAAATCACTTGAATGAGAAAAAAATATTTATGTAAGTATTAACAAGTGTTTCAAGTGTATTCCTCCAGTATCATGCGCTCTTTTCTGCTGAAAACTGTACAAAGTACGTGCATAGTCCGCGAAGCACAGCGCTTAAATTTCCAATTTTTCAAATTTCGTTGGACCACTCACTCTAGATCAAATGGGTGGTGAAAAACTATTAGATAATCATCAGGATAAACAATGAAAATTGGTAAAATTCATGGATGATCATGAAAATGGAATCCTCTTGGCAAACTTCAGATATTTTTGATCCAAAAGTCCAGCTGATTTTAACGTTGATAGAAATGTAATCATGAAAATGTTTCTGGATAGAGAAATCCATGAGAAACTTCTTAGACAATGAGACAGTCTAAGATCGATGTGAAATTCTAGAAAGCATCTACAGAAGATTTCAAAAATAATTTTCTCAAGAGATACGAACTTTTGTTAGTTGAATCGATGGAGCGAGATATCGTTTGGATTGTCAGGATAATTGATTAAGTTGTTTTTCTTCCCCAAAATTCTCAAAAATATCACCGTAAAAGATTCAAAAGTTTGTTGAATTTAAGTCAATTGCTTCAAGAGGCTAATTTTTTTTCAGTTTTATTCACAATCTTAACAGGGGCCTAAATAAAATGGTTACATCTTACAATTTACTTAGCTCCATGAGCCAGTTTACCTTCTCCAAGAGTATGTAATACAAGCTTGTCGAGAAATTTTTCGCTGAAGTTGAATGAGTCCATACATCAGAGCCTCCGCCGACGGTGGACAACCAGGGACATATATATCTACAGGTACAATCCTATCACATCCTCTGACTACACTGTAGGAATAGTGGTAATAACCACCACCATTGGCACAACTTCCCATGGATACAACATACTTTGGGACAGGCATTTGATCATATACTTGTCTCAGAGCTGGAGCCATTTTGTTTGTCAGAGTACCAGCAACGATAATCACGTCAGCTTGTCGAGGACTAGCTCGAAAAAGCATACCCAATCGATCACAATCATAACGAGGTGCAGCACAGTGCATCATTTCAACAGCACAACAGGCAAGTCCAAAAGTAAGAGGCCAAATAGAATATCGACGGGTATAGTTGATTAAGTCATCTAGCTTTGCAAAAACGTATTGCGTTGGGCTCTTCACAAAATCTGTTCCTCTATGGGGCTCAGGCAGCTTATCTTCCAAAACTTGATTCGAATTCTCATTGGCTTTTGATATTTGACTTTCATTTCGACTGACTTGATTACTAGATGATCGAACTTTGTTAACAGAAATGAGTGATCTTGAAGCCTTAAAAGTGGATTCCATCAAACTAAGCTTGGAGAAAGCATTCGCAGGGACAGAAACTGTCGAGAAAATCATTTATTGGATACATCAAACGCAAATTTCACGAAAGCTTACCTAAGCAATTCATATTGAATTATCGAGCTGGATACAACAAATGGATGAAAAAGTTGGCTGTAATCAAGAATCTAAATGATTTAACGATTGAATGATTTAAGACAATTATTTTTACAATGTAAAATGCTCTCAATGTAAACAATACAACCACAACAAATTATCAAATTGTCAACAAAGTTGACTTGCACCGAAAAAAGCGATACATAGATACTTGATATCGGATATGAAAAGCGCGGCAAATCGAGTTCTGGAAAGTTGGGCAACACTTGAGTACAAGTAACGGAATTATCGTTCTTGCTTAGCCTATCATCTAGCCTCCATCTTGATTTTGGATTCTGGTCAAGTACTAGAACTTTTTGCATAAATCTTGATATGGTGAGGAAAAATTGGGAAAAAATTTCAGCTCATTCGAAAAAGATATCATCATTTGCTGGCGATGGTAGTGATTCTGGATTTTCCCACTTCTCCAAGAGATTCTTGCTATATTTACTCCAGTTGGATGGCTCATCATCAGATGGTATGAATAAAGATTGCATCATTCTGGTTAATTTTTCAGCTTGGGTGAACTTTCCATCCAATAAGGATTGATGGGTGAATCCATCGCTCAGTTGCTCTTCTGTTGGAGAAGAATTTTTTTTTCTCAATTTTGTAGATTGCCTTCTCCTATGAGCTTTTGAGAGACATCTTCTCCTGATCTTTGAATCCATCTCTCTCTCCCATGTTGGAAACCTCTCATCTTGTTCACCACAGCAGTCAAATTGAACATTGGTATTTTTCGAATCACCAATAGAAGTAGATGATTTCACCCGACACCAATTATTGAAAGTTTCTCTAATTATCCTCGATGAATCGGAGTCGAGTTCAACTTTACTAGGAGCTCCTTTACTTCTCCAGCTCCATTTTTTTAGTTGATCAGAATTTTCTCCGAAATGGAAATCTTGAGCAAAAACATCGCCCCAGGTTGTTTGTTGAAGAACGGAGAATCCATCTGATGAAGGTACTATCGTAACTCCGATAACTTTTATATCGCTCAGTTGGCGTCTCAAAGCAGTATTGGTACATTCGCTGAGATCCCATGAATCCACAGGCTTCGAAATATGAAGTGGGTGATGTAGTGAAGATGGTTGAACAATGAAAGGCTCAGACTTTTTGACAGAGATAAGGCAGATTTGATCTCGATTGAGAATAGAAATTATATTCAATTGATCGATATCTGTATGTATGGTTGTGACATTCAGAGAACGATCAGGCTCCAGGATATCTATGCTCAACATATGACTCCACTGTAATAAATTTTTTTGTGGATATCGATTATCAACCAGAATAACTTTGTGATCAGTGAGCAAAATGTTTTGATTCAAATTGAGAGGAAGAGAGTGAGCCGCATGAATCCGCTCCCAATCACGAGTGAAACGCAATCCGGATCGATTCATGATGCTTTTGAAGGAATTATCTGCTTTAATTCGGGTGTCAAATAAACCAAAATCATGATAACTAGAAAATGTTAAAAGCTTTGGATGGTTTGCTGACCAGAAGAGACTCGTTGGCTTTTCAGTGAAACTAGGCTTTTGAGCAATTGTACCGGAGTCGAATTTCCAGGATATATCGAGCTGATGATAATTGTAATCTACAATCGAGGTTCTTTCCTTGGATCTCAACCCAAAAGCAGAATGATCAGGGAGAAGACTTGAATGGTCAACCTTGTAAAAAAATGAAGATCTAGCCATAATTTTGTTATCACAAAAATCAGACACAAGATGACTTCGATCATTCTCCATTACTATTTCAGATCCTCTGGATGATACACGAATCAGATCAACAGCTTTGGAACCTCTCAGGTGCATAAACCTTTGACCATTGACGAAGAAGGTATTTCCTAATTCACATAGAGCAAACTTATTCTTCCGTGAGCATTCGAGAGATGCCTCGAGAACCAATATAGGTTGACCAGTGTGGCTACTACAGTACTTGTAACCTAATAACAAACTATCCAAAGGATCAATCATATAAACTAGACCGGTGTTATTATCATGATTGAGACAATTGAACGTTGACTCAGGTGAATAATCATTGAAAACTTTTCCATCAGATCGTAACTTGATAGGAAGACAGCAGGATCTAGAAGAAAATGGACAAGTTTCAATGGAATCGTGTTTCATCTTGTGTACGCTAATTTGATCATCATCACCAATCTTGAGGAAAATACCTGATCCACCAAAGTCAGGATAATCTTCTTCTCTTAGAGCGGATGTTCGTTGAGTGATGATGGGAACGGCATGTACAGAAGCTGAATGATAATTAGTCAAAGCAATGCGAGTTGCAAAATCAAATCCTGATGCCTTAGAGACATTTGGATTAAGAATTTCATCAGATTTATCCATTAAATCACTAGAATAAAATTTTTCCAAAATTGAATGGTAAAAAAATGAGATCAATGCTGGAAAAGGTGAAATGTAAACATTAGACAAATCATATGAGCCACAATAACAAGAACCATGCGAGGAAAATCACAACTCAGTCACTGATTAACTTGAACTATTCCCTTAATTCGAATCTCGATTACATGAGGAAAAAATTCATTAGGAAAATTATATCTTCCACACCACAAAGATGCCGGTCAAGCTTTTTTCAATAGAAAATATCGTGATAAACTCAGAAGCAGCTTACAGGATTATAAGAAAGATCTTATCAGGTTCCTGTAAGATATCATTTCCTATTGATTTGGATTAATTGTAGTAAAATCAAAACTTACATTCTGACAATTTAAGGCAATCAAAGGAAGGTGAAACAACCTTGCGAACACATGTTTTTCATTTTCATTTTCCCACTTTTTTCACAGAGCAACTGCTCTCACTCTTTTGATGTGTGATGGTCTGTGATGTAAACAAAGCAAGTGAAATAAAAACAAAAAGCCAAACTTGTATTCACATTGTGAATTTCACCAATCATTTGATTCACTTGGGCACCGATCCGAGTCGAGACCATTTATTTCATGAACCTTAATCAATGCTCTTTGCTAATGTTGAACGGTATAGTTTTATAATTCATTTAATTGTGTTCAGCTACTTGTAGTAGAGTTTTTGATCATCATCAGTGGTAAAATTTTGTGTACCTCTCATTGCACCATGTTAATTGATTGTTGTTGTTGATTTCACTCGATGTCAATCCTGATATCATAACTCAAATGGTTGATTGGTCTCTTGTCTTATTTATTTTATCGATGTGTATCTGATTGTAAAAGTGGAAGTATAAGGTACAGTGAAAGGCAGTATGGGTGGAACAATATCTCAATTAGAGAAAGAATTGAATGGTGAATCTGCGGCCGCAAATGAACGTTATTTTGGTATGGCTAATTTTGGTAATACTTGCTATTGTAATAGTGTTTTGCAAGCACTCTACTTTTGTCGTCCTTTTCGTGAAAAAGTTTTGGAATACAAGGCTCGCAATAAGCGTGTACCACCGAACAAAGAGACCCTGTTAGCGTGCTTAGCGGATTTATATCACAGTATCGCGACTCAAAAGAAAAAGACCGGCACAATTGCACCAAAAAAATTCGTGGCTCGTTTAAAGAAAGAAAATGCAATTTTTAATAATTACAACCAACAAGATGCTCATGAATTCTTCAATTATCTTCTTAATACAATCGCCGATCTGTTAGCAGCCGAAAAGCAAGGTAGTGATGATGGGCGGAACAATAATAGTAATTGGATTAGAGATATTTTCCAAGGTACCTTGACCAATGAGACCAGATGCTTAAATTGTGAATCTTTATCGTCTAAAGATGAAGATTTTCTTGATTTAAGTGTCGAAATTCAACAAAATACATCCATCACTCATTGTCTTCGAGTTTTCAGTAACACAGAGACACTATCATCAGAGCATAAATATTTTTGTGAAAACTGCTGTTCCAAACAGGAAGCTCAAAAGCGGATGAGAATCAAGAAATTACCTATGATTTTGGCCCTACATCTTAAGCGTTTCAAATATATGGAATCTTTGAATCGTCACACCAAAATATCATATCGTGTGGTTTTTCCTTTGGAATTGCGTTTATTCAACAAGACTTCCAGCAACGGTGACGATGACAAACTTTACGATTTGGTTGCCGTTGTCATCCATTGTGGTCCTGGACCCAATCGGGGCCATTATATCAGTATAGTTAAGTCATTTGGTTTTTGGATTCTTTTTGACGATGAGGTGGTTGATAAGATTGATGTATCATCAATCGAAGATTTCTATGGCTTGACCGGTGATACTCAGAAGCCTTCAGAATCTTGCTACATACTGCTGTATCAAGCTCGAGAATCATCCGGTACTCATTGAGTGTGTCATTTGAGTAGCTAGATTATCCAATCTAGTTTCGATTCAACTCAAACAGTTGTGTATGAAGCCTTCTCACTGTTGTGAAAAATCTTGAAGATCGTGAAGATTCTTCTAGTTGGTCCTCCTGATCAGATACGGTTTGATTGCTTGCTGGACTTGATAATGAACAACGCAGCCAGAAGTTATGCCCCAACAGTTAGAGTTAAAGTTTATCATGCAAGAATGAATAGTACAAGAGATCAAAACTTTCTATACACATCATGACGGCCATTGAGAAGAGACGAAATATTATTATTATTATTACTATTATTATTATTATTTTCTCTTATTATCTCATTTACATTCGAATAAAATTTTCCATTCACACTTGATCCGGAGATTTTTTCAGCATTTATTCAACGAGAAATGGAGGAAAAATTTTCTTGATTGAGGAAAAAAAATCTATTAGTTCGACTTCTGATTTGTTGGAGATATCTTCGCTAGAGAATTCTCCGAAATCAAATATTCAATAAGAATTAGATTTATTACCCACATGCTCACAGAGTGCATCAGTGTTCAATGATCTCTTCTTATTAAGTCATCAGTCTTATTCAATTGGATTTGCCATTTCCTTTTGTTTTGAATCACATTTCTAGATTTCTAGATTTTTCTCTCTGATTGTGTTGTTTTATTATATCGAGCTGGATTCCAATCATGCCACCGGCCTTCCGGGTGAGATTAGCTGAATTTACGGATACATTAATGGGGGAGAAAAAAGTCTCTGTAATTCCTGGAGTTGGTAAGACTTATGGAGAGCTTTTGACAGCAAAGGGTATAGAGCTTGTAAGTTGACCTTTTGGCAGTGATGAAACAATTTTCTTTTTTAATCAAATCGATTTGTCCTCACTTTCGTTTAGGCCTCCGATCTCTATGAGATATTTTTGTCACACCATCGAGATTATCAAGAATTCAGCCAATACTTGATTGAAACAACGAACATGTCAGATTCTTCCATTTGTTTGATCTTTATGACATTCGAAAAGTACTATGCAAAGAATGCAGCTAATTTTTGAGTCGTCATTTTCATTAAGGTTTCGAGTTTATGGAATCATTACCCATGAACTCAACCAGCGAGAATGGTGATCTTCTCAGCTGTGGTACTTTTCACTATCATCTTTCAATTCTACCTATGGAAAGCAAAAAAAATTACCAAAAAGAATTTCAAGTATTTTATCCATGTTCATATCTGAATACTCTATTTTCTTTAAACTTATACATGAATTTGGAATTTTTGCTGAGGCATTTATCAAATTGATAATATCAATTCTCTACAATGTCTCAATGTCAGTCTCGATGTACACATTTTTTTAGAAAAAAATTGAAAATTGCAATCCATCTCTTTACAATCGTGTTCTAATCATTTTATGATTTTATGATGATCAATAATCAACGTCATTTAATGTGATGTCCAAGTGAATCAAGACTGTTGATTAAAGAGAATTTGCGAAAAAACCGTTGAAATAAGATGAGAAACAGGAGACAAAAGCGAAAAGAGAGGGAAAAAGTGTTTCATATCTTGAGCAGAGCTGTTTACGCGCTTTCTCTCTTCATTTGCTCTCCGTGTTTTGATTACATTTTTGAAGACCAACAATTTAGTTTTATCATTCGAATGAAATAATTCAATTTGCGTATTATTCATTCATCAACACTGACAGGTATCTAATCCACCAGATGAAAACTAGTTGTGATGTAGTTTGTGTGTATGTGAAACACAAGTGTGTGTGTGTGTTTGAATAAATGTATCTGTTTTGGCTGAACCAATATTATCATTCAACTGAAAACTTGCCATTTGAACGTCAATATATTCATCTTAACTGCCAGTGATAATTGTGGCATCCTTCAGATTCGTTTATTTATCACCTAAATTCAGCAAGAAGAAAAAGCTTGCTCTAATCGTGACCAAATTTTGCATCTTGATCAGTGTTCAATGTGGGATCATTTTTAGTAATCAATGATAACAGTACTCTCTTGACTGTGAGCTATAAGGATTCTGAAGATTTGTTAACTGAAAACGATATGTTTATACAAAGAATTATATTTATCTTTCTATAAGGTTAGATTGATGAACAATCGATCATATGCGTATTCCAGTGCGTTTTTTGATTTTCCAGATCCATGGATTCAGATTTCATCGAAGAGTCTAGGTCTGTACTCCACACTTGTGGCGACCAGATGTTGCATCTAGCTGGTTATATCCTGATTTGACAATCTCTTTTCTCTTTGAACAGATTTGCTTCCCACAACAGTGAATCTCGAACACTTCACGTTCTGAGTGATCTAGTGAAAGGTACTGTTGATATCACAACCGACATTCAACGGAACCTAGATCGACTTGGTTTCGACACCACTGTAGATGAGAGCTTAAACAATAAAGATGAACTTCTACCATCACTGGAGGATGCGCTTGAAAGGATATCTCAGAGCGAAGTCACACTTGACTTCGGCGAAGATGGTCATGACCTGGGTCTTTCATTAGAATTAAGTGCCAACCTTCTAGCCAACTCACGGAATCAGTACAGTTTATCATATTCTTCCAAAGAACCATCTCCTGGTTTTGGCTCTGGTGCTAAGGATGATCTTGTTTTGGTGACTCAAAAACGACTTCGAGCTTATGTTGAGCGTCTTTTACACCTTCTCAGGCAGTACGTGGATTTAAATAGAAACAACAATGCTCAAAATCTCATCAAAAAGAACGATGAGCTAGTCAACAATCTGAACAGTGAACTGACACGTCAAGAAAAACTCACTAACCAATTAATACAGGTTGAAGAGAAAGCCAAAGATTTAGAGCATCGAAATCTTATTCTTGAGAACAAATTAGAAAACTATGATGAGCTCAAGAATGAACTCGATTTCTATAAACAAAAAGCAGGGTTCTATGAACTCGAAAGAAGTCAGGTACTTGTTGAACAAGAACGACTAAGAAGTGAAAGGCATGCATTTTCCAAGGGTCTTCCAGCTCTCCAAAGAAGTAAGTGATTTACTATCATCCCTCTGCACACCATGCATGACTCTCTGGACTCATATTCTATATCTTATGCACCTCACGAGCTACAGTCTCTCAAAAAGAAACTCTTGCCGGGCTTGCAATGAACCACACTGACAGGTAGCGAAGAAGTATATTGGCTCATCAAATTCTTTCAAGATATATCACTTCATATCTTAACTAATCTGTCTTAGCTATCCTAGCCAATGAACATCGAATGCTCCAAATCTTGAATGAGAATGTAAATAGGCGAGTTGATCGAAACTTTCAAACATTATCTCCATACTGATGCGTATCAGCATAGTCAAAAATAATATGAAAAACAAATAAAAAACTCACCTGCATATCCATTACTGCTCAAAACTTAGACCTATCCCTCTGCATGAACAACAAGTTATCTTCTGTCATTTATAATTTGTTTGAACGATTATCATTAGTTCTTCAATCTGATTCTCAACTTCTATCCATTTGAGTTCTTCATACACTACTTGGATAGTAAGTGTTGAGTATCAACACTCACTCCAACAGAAAAGATACTCATCAGATTTGCAGCTCATCGGTGCAACAACTGATGATTGCTCAAAAAACTTGAGCTTTCTTTCCATGAGAGACTTGTAGAATTCCATCAAGTATAGTCCGATCACTTTCTTATTTATTTTTTTCAAAATTACTCATTCCTTACTTTAAATTGTTTTCAATTCATCTTTTTCTTTTCTTTCCTTTATGTTCTCAACGTTCATATCTTTCGTCCTTCTTGCTTTCTTTTCTCAATCTGATGCTTTTTGCTCAGCCCATTTGTCCCTCACAAATATCCCAGATGAAAGTTCTGCGGAAGACGAACCCCCTAGTCTTGATCAATCTGGGTATTCTAGAGGAGGTTGGTTAAAGCTATATCCGCATGATCTCTGGAAACTTAACTCGTCCTTCGAAACCATTTATGTATCTAATTTTTGTATCTCTTCTCTTGTTTTCCTCCTTATGGTGTTTCTGTCCCTACTTGCTCGTCGTTAAATTTCAGATTTGCTCATAGACACAGAAAAACTAGACGCTTCCATCAAAAGTCTTCAACAGGAAAACAAAGATCTTCAGCAAAAAATTCAAGTACTAAAGAATGACAAGCAACAAATGGAGAAGGAGCTCGAAAATATCTCCGAGTCTCATCAGCAGCAACTCGAAGATTTGGGTGAACAACTAGACGCTGCCAATAGGCAGCTAGCAAGTCAGAAAAAGTTCATTCAAGAACAAGTGAGAGAACGTGAATCAGAGCGAGATGATTTTGCGAAGACAATTGCCAAAATTGAAGAAGAGATGAAAGACAAGAAGAGAGCTAACCAAAAATTGAAAGATGAAATCGAGTCATTGGAAATACAGATTTCAGTTCTTAGAGACGATAAAAAGAGTTTGGAGAGCAAAATTTCGTCTTCGGATCGTGATTTAGCTCGCATGCACAAGGAGAACAATGAATTGAGACAAATTTGGACACAAGCGCGGCGTGAAAATGAAAATTGGAATGATATTGAAAAGGAACTCATCGAACGCTGCTCTGACCTGGAGGAAAAATTGAGAATCCAGCTGAATTTAAATCATCAGCTACAAAGTGAGCAGTCTAATAACAACACTGTGCTGCGGGATTCGCTTTTTGACCATCTATCTGCTGAGACGGATAAAATCAAAGCTACTCTCAACCTGATACAAAATGAAGAAGCTGAGGGAGAAAATTCGCATCAATTGATCGAAAGTGAGGAAAAGGTTCTTGCTAGCTGTGGTGACCAAACACCCATGTCGCTCTGGGAAAGCATTGATAGATCCTCAGCTGAATGCTCTTTTATTGATACTCAACTTCTGGGAGATAGATTGAAGCTATTGAATCAATACCTAGACAAACTCATTGCTAAGAATTCTGAACAAGCTAGAGAGATATCTGATTTGCATGATGAAAAAATGTTGAACGAGGAGAAAATGAATGATTTGAAAAGAAAAATTGTTAAACTAGAGGAAGAGGTTCGAGGCAAAGCTCGCGCTGCTGATTTACTGCAAGAAGAGTTAACTGATAAGAATCTTAAATTAAGTGCTCTCAAAACTCGTATCGATGGAACCTCCTGTCTTGACGTTAATCAGCTGAAAACATCAATCAATGAGTTGAAGAGAAAGCTTAGCTTCGAAATAACGAAAAATGAACACCTATCACAACAAATCGACCATCTGCGAGCCCTTCTTGAGGAGAAAAGTGCAAAAATTTCACAACTAAATGAAGAAATCAATGCATTAGAGAATGATAAATTAGCTCTTGAATCAGAATTAAATGAACATGCTGAGGGCAAGTGTCTTTTAATCGAGGAACAACACAAACTTCAAGAAATGCTCAATCAATTGAGTTCAGTCAAACTCTCGAATGGACAACAACAATCACCGATTAATAATGTAGCTGACAGATCTCTGAGAGAAAATGGGCTCGGCAAAGGTGGTCAGAGGTTTAATACAATGGACCGAGTTTCATTTTCACCCCTAGTGAATGGTTTTGGTGATGAGATTAACGAATTAATTCCTCAGTTGATGCAACGTGTCATAAAGGACAAGAATGAAGAAATTCGAACTCTCACCGATCAAATTGAAGAAATTGAACACAAACTTCGAGCCGTTGTTTCTAGTGATTCGAATGATGTTAACTTGCTATTAGAAGAGATCATTACTAGTTTCAAATCGATGAGTGAAGAGCTAGCGATGAAAAATTCTGACAATCTTATCGCTTCTAAAAGCCTACCATCTTCCCCTAAGTGCTCAGTTTTCAAGGAAAAATGTGTGAACACTGATCCAGTCCAAGAATTTCTGATCTCTGATAATATTAATGGAGTCAACCAAGATTCTTTCGAAAAGACGCCAGACAGTATGTTGGTCGACTTTGAGCTCAAGTGCAACCGTATGTACTCCCGTTTGAATAATTTGAAAGAAGAGAATAATGTTTTGCGTCATGAGTTGGATAATCTCAAAGAAACAAAAGCTTTGGAGACTTCTAATCATGAGAATGTTGATAAAGATGGAATATTTGTCGAAATTGCTCTAAACAAGATTCATCAGCAAAGCGTTGAGCTGTTGAGGCTCACAGAAAGTCGTCGAAATAGTTCTAGTGATTCTGTCATCAAACAATTACTTCAAACCCTGCCTCTTGTTCCTATTTCAAGTTCTCAGGATATGAGTTCAATCGATAGTTTGATAACCAATGAAACGATGAGGAAAACTTTTATCCAAAATTTTCCTTCAAAGGAGATTGCCACCATGTTCCTAGATAAGCTTACCCAATTATATGCCATTCTGAATGAAGCTAGGATGCTGATTTTCTCTCACTCAGAACACAATGAAATGATTTCTCAAAAGTTGACTCAAGTTGAAGATTCTCTGATCAAGAAACAAGCCAAACTTGAATTGTATAAAGCCAAATATAATGAGGCCAAAAAAATTCTTAAGTATAATAATTTTTTCAAGTCTACAAAAAATCAAGCGAGCCAGCCCAACCTTTGTTGATCTTTACATCCCAACACATGTGTACATATAGTTATCAGGGGAGATATTCATTAATTATACTTATCAAAGATTGTTTTGATTTCCTGTAAAAATTGTATCTTCCAATTTGAAAAAAATTTACCTATTATTGCAAAAATTCATCTCTCTAATCAACCCTTTCCATCATTTCAATGAAAACGAAATTCTGATGTACTTTATGGCATATTCTGGTCCTCGTTTGCCACTCTAGCTAATCAGATTTCGATTAGAAGGGGCCCTCATGTTCTAGTTCTAGGCTTTTCTCTCTTCGTATTCTTTCTACCGGCGCTGTTTAATGGGCAGATCAATGCTGACCTTGTGGTTCCTATCAAACCTTTTCAGATTGATAGCTTGGAAGATGTTCTACTTCCTGAAGCAACTCAACTACAGCCAAAGTGAAGCAAAGTTGAGAAATTATAAAAAAATTTCCAGACTAGTCCAGATTCGCTGAACGGTAGAATATGGAAAAAAGCTTTAGCAAATGGTCTGGACAAAGCTCTGGTCATGACTGAAGATGTTTCGAAGGAATGGAAAAATCGTTTAGATTACATGAATGCTTTACTCTTTGTTATGAATGCTTTCATTGAAATATTTGCTCTGTATTCATGTCTTCTAGCAATGGACAATCAGAAGTTTCAGATATTCAAGCAGGGACAATTTTTCAAAAGAGCTCGTTTCTCCGTTGAAGATTCAAAACGATTCTTGTTATGCGATAAAGAGTAGAGAGAGTAGAGATTCCATAAGTGTTAGTTCCAGAGCCAAAATGTGTTTCATATTTCATAGCTTGATCATAACTCTGATATCATCAATAATGCTCCCTAATTTTCTTCCAGGTTCATGAATTTTTTCGAAAACGGTCTGACGCAAATACATCTCAAGCTGTTGTCGAGCAAGTGACTCTTGTCAATATTCCAAACTTATTTCGCTTGTATTTATTTTTTTTTGGGCTACACTATTGTATTCCTTATCGAATTGTAAGTAAAATGTCTAGTCACTGCTGAAATTCAACCATTATGACTTTCAGACGAAAAAAATCTTTTTCAATCTCAGGGATATAAATTTTGTTGATCCTTCTTGCAAATTCATGCACATCCATGCACATACATGTATATTGATTGTATTCCTTATGTGCTATACGTGTTTACGAAAAGTGTTAATATTGCGGTTCCAGAGAAAGGTCATATCGAGAATTGAATTTCTTTTTGTCAGGGAGGAGACAGTTTACTATCATTGAACGCTATTTGTGATTAATTTTTTAATTTTTTTATATTGAAGAACGATTGTCTGGGGAAAAATTTGGTATTTGTTTAATAACGGTTAGTGAGCCATAGAAAAAATTCGGCGAAGAGAGTATGAGGCCTGAAGCGACTAGATTTCAATCGTGTCTCTGTAAAAATATTTGCAGACAAAGATAGTACGAATAGATGGAAAAAGCTGGTTGTGAACCTCATATCTAATCGATATTGAAATCTTTCAAAAATCTTGAAAGTTTTATCACTCGAAAGTGATGGAGCCTTGAGATGTACGAATATGGGCTTCCAGATATTTTCCATTTCTTCACTGCTACTTAAAAGACTTCAATACGCTTTCCAATTCAAGATGAGCTTTGTTTAAAGTTCATTCTTGATTAAAATTTTGTAAATTGTAAAGAATGTTCTGAATTAGAACATTTTGTTACAAACATTTGAAGCAAACAGATGTCACTGAGACCTACACTCAAGCGAGTGGCAACTGCGCAAGAAGAGAGTAGCAAAGAGTAGGAAAGAGTAGGAAAGAGTAGGAAAGAGAGAGAGGATCGAGCTTGACAAGATCGAATCAAATGAATCAAGTGAATGTTTATTTTCATGTCTTTCATGTTTTCAATTTCTTCGTGAAAATGAACTCCACCAAAATGAATCTGTTATTACTTTTATTTGACTGACCCTTTTGTTATTGTTACTGTGAGGAAATGAGTTCCTCACAGAGTGATGATATTAATAATCATCCTCAAGAAACATCAGCCGATAAATGTGCTGAAAATTTGCCTCATGTTCCACAAGACAGCCCAACAGGTAATGAAAATAAACACATTCCGCTGTGCTGAGAGCTTCATTTCCTCTCTTTCGATCAATATGTGTATGTTTGTGATCTTACAATTAGATTTGGAAGAATTTATTCAGGCATAGATAAATTTTCCAAGTGAGAATGTGGGCAAAAATGATTTTTATTCGTGCATTATAGAAAATTTCCATTTTGACCTCTTTATTCTCATTCTCTATTCTCATTTTCTCTTCTAGTTGATATTGCAATCAAGCAACCTTGTGAGGATGATTATGAAACAATCAAATTGATCAGCAATGGGGCCTATGGTGGAGTTTATCTTGTTCGCCACAAGGAAACTAGACAAAAATTTGCCATGAAAAAGATTGATAAACAAAGTTTGATCCTCCGAAATCAGGTGGAACAAGCCTTTGCCGAGAGAGATATCATGAGCTTCACCGACAATCCTTTCGTAGTCAGTCTCTACTGTAGCTTCGAAGCGAAACGTTTTCTCTGTTTGGTTATGGAATATGTGGAAGGTGGTGATTTAGCAACTCTTCTCAAGAACATGGGACCTTTGCCTGTCGATTTAGCACGTTTTTATTTCGCTGAGACAGTTTTGGCCGTCGAATATTTACATAATCATGGTATTGTACATAGAGATCTGAAGCCTGAAAATTTACTCATCACAGCGCTTGGGCACATAAAGCTGACAGATTTTGGTCTATCAAAGATTGGTCTTATGAACTTAGCAACTAACATGTGCGAAGAACATTTGAATAAAAGAGAAAAAGAAACGAAAGAATTCACTGATAACTCTGTTTGTGGAACTCCCGAATACATTGCTCCAGAGGTCATTTCTCGTCAAGGATATGGAAAGCCAGTGGATTGGTGGTCAATGGGTATCACTTTATATGAATTGTTAATTGGTTGCGTCCCCTTTTTTGGTGAAACTCCAGAAGAATTATTTGCTCACGTGATAAATGATGAAATAACCTGGCCTGAAGAAGATGACTGGCCTTTGCCTGATGATGCTAAGGATATAATTACTAAACTCTTGAAGCAAAATCCTGTTGAACGCCTTGGAACTGGTGGTGCATATGAAGTGAAAGAGCACTCCTTCTTTGACTCCATCAATTGGGACGATCTTCTTCGGCAAAAAGCAGAGTTTGTACCTCAATTGGATAATGATGAAGATACAAGTTATTTTGACACTCGTACAGATCGATATAACCACGAGATAGATGATTCCGAGGAACTTGATGACACCGATGAGAGTTCTAGTTCAATGTTCAGTAGTTTTTCATCTTGTTCACCTAAATATCATCGTGTCTATTCTCGCATTGAACAGGAGTTGGCACAAGAAAAGCTTCTCAAATCAGCCTCGACATCTTCCATACTAGATGAAAGTGTTCGAACAACGTCAACCGTGAATGATTCATTCCTTAATAGCTTAGAGGTCTCCATCGAGAGCCACCCTGTTGACCGTCCATCAGCTTCATCAGCTGTCACAAAAGAAGTTCCAAAAGATCTGTCTGATGAAAATGTAACAAGGTCAGGTAACAAGGAAGCAACTGAACCAATCTCAGCTAAGGACAAGCCCATCTCTCAAAGCACTCCTGATTCCTCTCAGACTGAGTCAGAAGATTTCTCTCCCAAAGTAGTCAGGAGGAGAAAGCCATGCATGAGTATCAAGCTTTCGAACATCCCACGATTTTCCATCAGCAATGAGACTGACTCAAAAACTAATACGGTTAACGAATGCGTTCAACCGGCATCTCAATGCAACGCAAAAGATGAAGCCAAGGATGGTAATACAAATGCTCATAAATCTCAGATACCTCGATCATCTCAACCCACAATACAATTGAACTTCGGTAAGAATCATTCATCGCACCAAAGCAAAGGTAGAGCTGTGATCAAATCAGCATCAGCCACAGGACTCTCATTGGTCCTACCAGATGAGGATTTGAGACTACACAAGTGTGGAAATGCTATTGTCTCATCTGGCGGGTCTAGTACCAGTTCTAGGGACGCTTCGCCCAATAGAGATGCTTTGAATCCTCTTGGGCATCAATTGAAACCTCCAATCATCATTCGTCGAGGTGCAAGGGGATTTGGATTCACACTTCGCGCTATTAGGGTCTATTATGGTGACAGTGACGTTTATACAGTCCACCATCTAGTTTTGGCTGTTGAAAATAACAGTCCAGCATTCGAAGCTGGTCTACGTCCAAACGCCCTCATCACACACATCAATGGGGAGCTGATACAAGGCTTACTACATCATCAAGTGCTCCAGTTGGTACTCTCTGGTGGAGACAAAATCAACATTCGAACCACACCTTTAGAAAACACGACCATCAGAACAGGAGGCCGTAGAAGGAATCCTTCCACAGTCCGGATGACTAGGAGACCTAATTTGATAAGTCACAAAAAATCCGCATCTGTAAAGCGGACTGATTCTGATAAACGTAGACGTTCATCTCTACTCCGTAGACTTAACTCCAAGCGTGCCAGCGCAGAAATCCAGCAAATAATGGCCACCAGCAGCCCATGTTCACCTCCACTTTTAGCACCAAGTCGCTCATTCCAGTCCTTGAACGCCCATAGAACTTCAACAGAAATAAATACTGAGATCTCATCATCTTTATCTCCCTCATCGAACATACCTCGTTACCCTAGATCCCCTCCTCCCAATCGATTGAATTGTTCTGACTCATCTGTTGGAAACTCTTCTCAAAGCAGCTCACCAAGCTCAAGTTTGCCGAATTCTCCCGCTAGTTTGAGACATTTTCCGCATTTTCCTCGACCTAGCACGCTTTCTGGCCTTAAGCAGCACAAAACTGTCAAATCGTTGCGCTCTCCAAGAAGAAAGTCATGTGGTCATATACCTCTTTCACCCTTAGCGCGTACTCCTTCACCTTCATTACAATCAGTGCAATCTAATCCTTTGAATTATTCTTCTTTGGTCGCCACAAGCTCGCCTACTCGAATTTCCACAAATACTTCTCCAGGAATTCATCGTGATTCCGAGAATCTTCATCATCCTCCTGGAAGCTCACAGAAAACTCAATCATTCGTCATTGTCAATAACAAATTAACTGATACGCTTTCATCCAACTCATCACCTGTTACAGTACATTCGCCCACAATTGAAGCATCCTCCTCACAATCTAACTCACCCAAAAGTGGCTCCCGTCCTCGAAGTGCTGAGCCTAACTCCATTCAACCCCCTTTGTTTCTTCGTCGAACATTATCGCCTGATCGTAGAGGGATCGATTCCTCTGTCCAGCAATCAAGATCTCCTGCACCAATAAGATATAAGCGTCATTCTTTGGGCAGCTTTTCATCTCATCCTCACTCACCTCTAGCCACCTCTTCTCTGCCTCCTTCGAATAGTCCAAATAAATTAAAACTTTTAGAAGATTCTGATCGAAGGTCACAGCCACAGATCGATATACAAAAATCGGATAGAGAAAAAATTATCAATTCAGAATTTCTATCTTCTCCGTCTAGAAGTGATGAAGCTTGCTCATCGGATGATTCCACTGAGAAAATAAGTCAAATTCTTCAGGATAAAAAATTGGAGAACACCGAAACTGAGGTATCATCAACTCTGGAAGATGATTCGTCTCGATGTACAAAAAGAGATTTGTCCTCTGATGACTCGATCAACTCCTCACAAAATAATGATTCGTTTGTACGAAAGTCTTCATTTGATAAGAATTCGAGAGACAAAAAGTTCCTCTCAAATCCTGAATCGAAATGATGGTATCGCTTGAATGTTCTACTAGTTGATAGTAGAATTGAGAAAGTTGTGGCTTTTTCTAGCTACATCATAATTTAATGATAAAATTCGATGTTCGAACAATCATTACTTTGTTATCTCTGATGATTAAAGCATCTGGAATTGGAAATTGAGAAGAAAATTTAACTCATGAGATTTGGAGCCTCTCGATAAGAATAGCTGAGTATTGCTATCCAATCGTAAATATTTGGACACCTCGCTCATAATGAAGTGAAACATTTTCTCAATTGAGAGGGCTAAACTCCTAAGCTCATAGGCATAGAAAATCATACGGTAGTAATAAGATTTGTCCTAGTCTTCTTTAAGATGAGACCTCTTATCACGACCAATGTATTTGCATGATAGAATTCATTTCAAAATTCGTTTCTCGGAATCATAAGATTTTTCTCACTTGTTTTTCTCTCTCTATTACTTGGATCAAAAAATTTAGAATTAGATCCATCAAATACCGGTCTACGTGAAGTCTAAACCTCACATGGCATTATTAATTAGTGATTCAATTCGAGGACAAGGGAAAGTGAGTAGAAGTTGACCTCTCGCGTCAACTCCAAGGAATTTCAACCGATATGAAGATAGATAAGTATAATAACAATAGGATCATAATAATCGCCTCATGATTGAGTAACCAAAGTTTATTAGCATCTAGTACAGTCGAATAGGTGGACCCATAGTAGATTTGATGTGAAGAGACTTGATGTTTTGCCAATTCTTCTTAAGAAGTGAGACGAGAAAATTGATTCCCAAGTTGATATTTTGAGCGAGCTCATCTGCGCTCATGTTAACATGACCTATAGCAACAGCTAAACACAAAACTTTCTTCATTTGAAATTTGATGGTTGCTTTGACTTCGTCCACTTTTGCCACCATATTTTCGTTGTGTGTCAGTAAGGTTGGAAATTTACCAGCCTTGTTAAGACCGGGTCCCAATAGCCTAGGAATTTGCTTGATGAGGGATTCAGATGCAAGGAAGGCATCGTAACTTTTGGCTAGCTTTTTAACCAATTTCTTATTCTTATTCAGCTTCTTAAGGGCTTCGGCATCTTTAGCATCCATACCATTTGCAGCAGCTTCATCGCAATGCTGTTGATCACCCAAAACACACACCTTGAACCTAGGTCGGGGAATATGCTTCATTTTCACGGTACCAGAGAAACGTTTGTCCTTTTGGGGATCATAATTTTTTAGGCCAACTTGCAGTTCGACTGTCTCTAGAAATCCTCGCTTATTTCGTCGACTGTTGGTCAACACTTGATTGACACCCTCGTAGAGAGCATCTTTTGTAACTTTAGAAATCATCCTACGAAGAAAGTAAAATTGTAAATGAGAAGAAGCACACAATCACAATCTTATTCGCTAAAAAATTCTAGAAATTTACCTGAATGATTAAATTAAATCAATTGAAGATGACAACAATTCAGTGAAATCACTTCATCAACACGGTATCAACAGCAGAAAAATACATTATTTCCGCATCCGGATTCATCTAATCGACATGAATTTTTACATAGGGCCATCTAGTGGACTCTAGAAGCATACTTGTGTTTTTTTTTTGTTTTTTGTTTTGCCTTTTTGTGGGGCAAGTCTACATTACACTGTAATGATTACAGTCTGTCTGTATTTGTACACCAAATCTCTGATCACTGGCTAATCATATCAAAACCATCAATCAAAACCATCAATGAACATCATAAAAATCGCATCTTTGAAACTCTGTTTGTGTTTGTGTTACATATATATGTGGTGAGCACAGAGAGTGTCGATGGTGACTGAATCAACTGAATCCCAAAAGTGAGGCTGAACAGACTCAACCGTTTTTCTTCCTTTGTTTTGTTTGTTTGTCAACATCAAATTCTGCTTCCCAAAGCTTTTCAATAAACTTGTTCACTCTGCTGTCTTTAAGTCTTATTTTTCAACATTAATTCGTGAAATATTTTATTGATAATTCTGATCCAAGAGTCTGAGTGTTCAAGATGGGCGCTCTAATGAGTTTGATGACCGTAGGTCAAGTAAGTTTAAATTTCTTGCTTTCAATGTCCTTATTCATGAAGAAATGTTTCATAATACTTACCTCTTCCCCTTTGTTCTTCCAGCTCGCTTGCTGTTGTTCAAGTGCTGCGTGTAATTTGGCATTCTGTGGGCTACAGTCATGCTACAATTCAATTTGCTCTCGTATCATGTATGCCATGATGCTCTTCTTGTCAACCCTTGTATCCTGGATTATGATGTCTCCTTGGATCACAGAGAAGATGAAAGAGGTTCCCTTTTGTAAAGAAGGCTCAGGATATTCGAAGCTCTGTCAAGATGCTGTTGGATATCTGGCTACTTATCGAATTTTATTTGCCCAGACCATCTTTTTCCTAATCTTTTCTCTACTTATGTTCAATGTGAAATCCTCAAAAGATGGTCGAGCTGGAATTCAAAATGGGTACACTAATTTCTCTTCAGAATATTCCCTAAATTCGAAATAATAATGATATAAATTAATACTCTCTTTCTCAAATCTTTAGATTCTGGGGACCTAAATATCTATTTCTCATTGGTTTAATAGTAGGAGCATTCTTCATTCCTGAGGCTGGTACTTTTGCACCAGGTAAGGGAATTCAAAACTTATTTCGAGTACATTAGATTCATCCTAATTGTTTCTTCAGTGTGGATGTATTTTGGAATTGTTGGTGGTTTCCTATTCATTCTAATTCAGCTGGTTCTAATCATCGACTTTGCTCATAGCTGGGCTGAGAATTGGGTCGAAAAAATGGAAGCAACTGAATCCAAATGGTATTTTGTTGGTGAGTGATATTGGTAAAAGATGATGTTTTGTCTCACTTCATCGATCTTGTGCAACTTTCTTAAATTTTCCTCCCACTTTCAGGTCTTATTACTTTCACCTTCATTCATTATGCTATGGCTATCGCTGGATTTGTTCTTTTCTACATCTATTATGGTGGAGAGGGCTGTGGTCTACAAAAGTTCTTCATCACGACTAATCTTCTCATCTGTTTGGTACTGTCTGTGCTGTCCATTCTACCTTCACTTCAGGAGGCTCAACCCAGATCGGGTCTACTTCAGTCATCACTTATCACGCTCTATACTATGTACTTAACATGGTCAGCCATGAATAATTCCGCTGATGGCTGTAAACCCGAAATTTTCAAGCATAAAGCAGATGGAAATAATTTCGACTCAATGTCTCTGGTGGGATTAGGTATTTGGTTTGCATGTGTTCTCTACTCGAGCATCCGAACGTCCACCAATAGCCAGGTCAGCAAAATAACGATGTCTGAAAAAATCTTAATGAAAGACAATAGCAATGGTAAGTATTCAATGCTAAGCAATACTCATTTATAAAATGCTCTGTGTTTTCGCCATCAATCCTCATCACAGATGGATCTGGCACTCTCTTAGAGTCCGGCAATCAATGTAAGTCGAAGTCACTTAGACAGCATGGTGATCAATGTGTGAAAGCTAGCTCTTCTTCCCTCAAATTAGTCATTTCATCATAGCAAGATCTCTCTCTCTCTCTCTCTCTCTCTCTCTCTCTCTCTCTCTCTCTCTCTCTCTCTCTCTCTCTCTTCCTCTCTTCCTCTCTTCCTCTCTTCCTCTCTTCCTCTCTTCCTCTCACCTAGTAGGAATCGAAATTGATCGATAGTTAGAAAGGGGAGTATTCAATAAAATTCTAAGTTTATAGGAGAAATTTCGAACACCTAATCTTGCTCACCTAAGGAGTCCATCATGTTCTTTGTAACCCATTTTTGATTCCTCTGATTTTGTTGTTGTCACTCAATTTTGTTTCATTCTACGCTTAATTAGAGAAACCGGCTTGTTTGGTCAAAAATTTTTTCATAAATTGATCTGAATCGTTTCCTTCCCTCTTTATTAGCTGGAGATGCCGAGGCTGGAGATCGTACCAAGGATAATGAGGAAGAAGGTGTTGCGTACAGTTGGTCTTTCTTTCACTTCATGTTTGCACTGGCAACTCTTTATGTTATGATGACTCTCACAAATTGGTACAAGTAAGTTTCACGGGGATGTGCTTCGCCTATTTTCATCTATCTTCTGACGAATTAATCTCAATTTTTCTTCTCTTCCCTCATCATACAGACCTGATCTTACCAGTGGTAATTTGAATGAAAACGAGGGTTCTATGTGGGTCAAGATAGTCTCTAGCTGGTTATGCTGTCTCCTCTACATCTGGACTCTGATTGCTCCTGTAGTACTCCCTGACCGTGATTTTAGTTAGATTCATTACCATGAGATTTATCCCCACCCTAACTATTATATTAATCGGCAAATTATTACCTTATTAGCGTCACGTGAAGCAAAACTATTATCATCACCGAGGATATTGATCCTACATTTTTTACCACTTCGAGTGTGTGAGAGCTTTAAAAATAAAGTCATCATGAACCAAATATTTTTATCACAATTTATTACAATTATTTTCATCAGAAAGCTTCTCTATATTCAAGGAGTAAAGATTCATTCATAGTCACTCAGAAATCATTGGAAATTTTTTTAAGGTCCTTTGATGGGATTATTCTTTCTTACCAGTGAGTTTGTCGGGAATTGGAGTAGTCGTTGGCTGACTGAGTTAAGATACCCTTCGTTTGTTGCATAATAGTCACGCCACATTTCAGAGGATGAAGCATAATTATCCATATAGGCTAGAAGACCAACCGGAGGTCCAGAACCACGGTTTGTGAAAAATCCAGCCGGAAGTCCAAATGGGATGGCTCCTTTGAGATAACTTGATGTAGGTGAATCTGATTCATAATCATGGAAGTTATCATGGTATCCGAATCGTATAGTGTAGAAAAATCTATCATATAATGGTAGATCGATATAACACTTCACTTCGGAAGGTAAAAACGATATTGTGAGAAAAAATTCCAATATTAATAATTTTGTAAACAGATGCTCCATCAATCAAAATTCATGAATTCAATTACAACTTAACAAAAATCAACCTCAAAATTGAAAACATTCCATTGTCAAGCAAACTCTATTTTGGCTAACCGTCAAGTTTTCACCATAATGTTGGAAACTATACCCCAAAACTCACTGCCTAATTGAGTGTATCGAGCCTCCCTTCTTTTGTGTGGTTCCTTATTGAGTTTGGTCGATGATCAACTAATTCTCCCCTCTTTGAGCAGCAACATGAAGAGAAAATCCTGTTCAATTTGTGTGCTGATTGGCTGTTGATCTCAATTAATACAATAATTCACTTCACTAGATTCAATATCATAATGATCATATTCTTTTTTCAACTATTCGCACTTATTATTCTTTCAAAATTTGATGGTCGGTGATTCTTGAACCATATCGTTTTCCATTTTATGAAGCCTGATTTCGGTTTTGTAGGATCAGCATGATTAATTGAGCGTCTTCTATGCTCAATGTTGCAACCTTGAGCATCTTCTCATCCTTCATTTAAATTGAACTCAGATTTCGATCTGAGCTTATCGATTTTTTGAGTAGAATCATCGCTCTGAGATAGGCACTTAGGATGCCTCTTGCATAAGCCATGAGTGAAAGTGAAAAAAGCTTCTACAAAAAGTTAATAGTTCTAAAATTAGACTGGCCTAATAAGTAATCGATAGAGGATTTCACTACTCTAATCTTTCTGTTCGAATTTATCTCTCAATTGAACATAACTTGAGAATTTATTTTCTTAGATCATAAAAGAGCTGTATTCACTGTATCTCGGAGGAATCAGATGATTCGAGCTATCGATACATGTAAGAAGAGTGAAGAAAACAGAAAGGCGTCTGAATGCTTCGTGAATTCGGTAGCGAGTTCAATGGTCAATTACCGTGTGATCTAGTACATTGTAGTGTACGATTTCTCTCAATACACCTGTATGCTCTTTTTCACTCTTTTAAATGTGAAATTCTACATGAAGTATTCTTCTCCCATGGTCAAAAGAGACAGCAAATTCTTGTTTCTGGAGAATTTCAAATTTCACCAACTAATTCAGAATTTTTCGAGTCTTGGCTCGATACCTCTTATATTCGCGAAATGTATTATGAATGTAATCTTTTTGATTCTTGATTCTTGATTTAGAACCCTTCTTCCAGCAACTTTTTTGATTCTATTTTTTTCTTTTATAACACAGAAACTTACTGTATGACTATAATGATCAAAGATAAATGATTTCTCAGTGAAATCATGGGAAGGTTGGAATGAAAGATGCCACCTCTCTTGTTCTGAGAACGGTATCAATCATAATGTGTATTCATAATGAGTGAGTTTTACATAAGAATTTCACAGATGGTAATAAATTTCTAGTCCATCACGTCTGTTTCATTTACAGATGGATAGCGATACATTTTAACACCATTCGAGTCACTAACCTCGCCATATCGTGAGCTCAAGATAAGTTCTTTTTCATTCTGATCCTTACCCCGATCGAGTCGAAAATTCACATTTTTACTTGGCTTTTTCATCGATACTGGAATTTGCTGATTATTAGTGGACATATCTTTTTGTGATAAAAAAGTATTATTCTCTCTGCCATTATGATAAGAAAGACCATATCTCAACAGATTGTTCTGCATTCTTTCATCCGGCAGAGTAGCTTGATGATCAACCGTATTCTCAGGCAACAAATTACGATCAAAAAGGACAAGATTGCTTGGATGGACGAAAGTATGATATGAGATGATATCTTCAGATCGTCTCCGGTATTTCCATTGATCATTGAGGGGCTCTTGAATGCCTTCTTCTTCATTTATTGATTCCCGAATGACCACTGGAGCTCTACTGCTAGCAGTATGCAATGTGGATGGAAAGGCTGATGAATCGGAGAATCTTCTCCCTATTGTTGGAAAAGATTGGACACCTCTTGGAAAATATGCGACATTATTTATCCAATTATGATTGATCGATGCCTGGATGATGGGCTTGGATGAAGATGAAGGACTTGAAGTTCTATCAACATCATCCATGGACTGATCGTTGTGGTGATTGTTGTAATGTGGATTGTATGTTTCTTGGACAATATTCGTCAGTTGATTACCATTATTACTATCACGATATGCGGGTAGGCACTTGTTGTTGAATGCATCCAAAGGATGGCAGTTAGTTTGATCATTATCACAGTTATCCAGCTTTCTTGAGCTACCAGCACTACTATGACTATTGTACATGATGGGATCATTCATACCAGCTCCATGTAGTGGACTATTCAAATCCATTAGAGCACGATCCGAGTTGTCCGTCAAACGGACTGTTGAACTGAATGAATTGGACGCTTGATTGCCGCCACGAGCAACTACGATAGTTTCTCTTGCTAAGCTTGATTGTTGAGGATGAGAATGCTGTTGTTGCAGCTGCTGATGGTGTGGTGTATCTTCATTGGTCAGTACACGATGCTGGTCTTTGGCCAATCTAGCGAGCATTGGGCTTTTATGCCGTAGGAATACAAAACATGCGACCAGCGATATGAGAAGAAAAATGAGGACAATAAGTAATAAGAATCCAACCATTTTCTCTTCTCCACGAAGTAGCATCACTTCATCCTTATGCAGTCGATCCATTGGGGCCAAGACATTGACAGAGATGGTCGAGAGTGCGCTTCCAGCCCGGTTAGCTGCTGAACAAGTGTAGCTGAATGGATGAAGAAATGAAAGAGAAAAAGAAAAAAGAAAAAAGAAAAAAGAGAGATGAGAAAGATGAGAAAGATGAGAGAAGAAAAGAAAAAAGTCCCTGTTCGAGTGATGACAAGCGGAGGAAGCCAGACAAACTTCGCTCCAATGGTCTCATGTTGACTCAATCTTCTTCTTCTTCTTCTTCTTCTTCTTCTTCTTCTTCTTCTTCTTCTTCTTCTTCTTCTTCTTCTCGAGCTCTAACAAGCACCTCGGAACATGCAATTCGACAAGTGCTCCATGATCAACACCAAAAGAATAACAACAAAAGTCGAGGATGAATGAATGAATGAATGAGCGATGATCGTGATTTTGGCAGAGAGAAGAGAAAGTGGTCAACATCCTCGGCTAATGGAGCTTGAGCATTACTATGCCAGTCCATTTGCTATCATAGAATCATGAGAGTAGCCATCATCTTCTTTCTCTTTTTTCCATGCGAGGAGAGAGAGAAAGAGAAAGAGAGAGAGAGAGAGAGAGAGAGAGAGAGAGAG
Organism: Brevipalpus yothersi; assembly: GCA_003956705.1. NCBI lineage: Eukaryota > Metazoa > Arthropoda > Arachnida > Trombidiformes > Tenuipalpidae > Brevipalpus > Brevipalpus yothersi. Next base: position 5,711 of record QZCP01000453.1, on the reverse strand, counting down.
AGAGAGAGAGAGAGAGAGAGAGAGAGAGAGAGAG
>QZCP01000452.1:8376-33376 GCA_003956705.1 Brevipalpus yothersi | reverse complement strand
TGTCCTCCATGAAAAATCTGTGTGTGTGAGTATGTGGAATCAGCATACAGAGAGATAGCCTGCAGGCATGAGGAGATGAATTTTGTTTTTGAAGCATGGAATAACTGACATAGTAAGAGAGAGAGAGAGAGAGAGAGAGAGAGAGAGAGAGAGAGAGAGAGAGAGAGAGAGAGAAGATGCATGACCGGAAGTATCCGAAATACTTAATCAATGAGCTGCTTTGCCTGTGAATATTTTCCATCCAAAAAGATCGGATGTTTCAATGTTTCATGTTTTCGGATGTATTCATTTTTTTCCCGCCAAACCTGGAAAATTGTTTTCCATGTCCTTACAATCTGCACTTCATAACAGGCACACACATAACTTTTTTCTCTTTTCTTTTCCCTTCTGTTTCCATGCGAATAGACATCAGCAGGAAAATGAGTGTAAAGACAAAAAGACATTATTTAATGTTCACTCATTTGTTGGAGCCTGAGCATGTGAAATTTTCGGCTACCTTTATCATCTCTCTTCCTCTCTCTTCCTCTCTACTACTAGATGCCTTGAGGCTATCGATGATGTCGGATGGGAGAATGTCTGAAAAAAAAGAGAAATATCAACCAGAGGCAGTTGTCTGCTGTCCGCTCGATGGGATCTAGGACCTACCAGGACCCATGATTGTAAATGATTGTATATACAGTGGCCAGTGAGTGTCCGGAAGAAGATGAACACGAAATGTTCTTCCTTCTCAACACTTACGGACACACTTAAGTTTCATCTTGAGGCTGGCCAATTTTGTATGCATAAAGAGAGAGAAAGATTCCACCTCTCTTAATGTGAGTGTTACTCTCTTGATAATGGTCCACAAGTAATCGATGATGATTACGATGATCATAGACTTGTGATGGCGTCGTTTTTGGTAAATTTTTCTCGCTTTAAAGCATGTACAGATAATTATCTTTTCGGCTTCTTTCTCAGTCATTTTGAGCATCTTTTTCCTTTATCCATCTCTGTACTTCTGTCTACTTCTCTCTGGGCTCTTCTCAAGTTCTGATCATTTGCATGTCCCATGAGAGACTTCTCTTGGTCAGTGGTGAACATTTTTCAATGATAATGTTGTTGTGGGCCGTGAAAAATGACACAGACAAAAGGCAAAGTCTCAGGATCTATCTCTGTCTTGAGTGACAAGTTTTTTGTTGATAGTTTCTATGAGATATATATTCACACACACACACACACACAGAGGAAGAGAGAATTGATATCCATCAAGTCTTATAGTTTTTGAGCTAATCTTATATGGCTAATGAAATCCCTAGGATTCAATCCTACCCATGTAGGTATGGATAAAGATGGAGATGTAGCATCATCTTACAATAATTTTCACGCACAAAATACTGGCAAGAATGGACAAATGATGTCGAGGACACACCAAAAGTAGTGAGTGTAAATTATCGTATCTTATTGCACAAGTAGCCTAATTGATTGTGCTCACAGAACACAATCCTGGTCTAAAGAGCGAAGATCCATTGATCCATGGATCATGGCCATAAAGGATAATAGCTCATAACCGAGCCACTTGACCTGGCGAATGTACATGATAATCTCTTTTCCTTTCTCTTCTCTTCTCTCTCTCTCTCTCGCTCCAACAACAACAAAAAACTTGCAAGCTTCAATGAAATACGAGAATCTCTTCACGGAATAAGGAACGTATGGCATCAGATATACACTAGACTTTTGGACCTTAGATCCCTTGTTTTCTCATGCTGAGAGAGAGAGAGAGCCTAGAGAAGTGTGTAAGTGGAAGCGGTGAAAGTGGTCATGTCAGCGACATGAGACTTGTTGTTCTATCCAAGCGAGAAGGAACAATAAGAAGAAGAGAGAGAGGAAAAAAGCCACATATGATGATGTTGAGAGAGAATCATACTGTATCTCGGAATATCCTGTGAGACCCTGCCACGAGTATCTATCGAAGAGTGTCTCTTGTTTCATCTCTCTCAATGGAATTACACCGGACAAGCCTACTACCACCCACCCAAGTAATACACCGATTGAGGGAGAGAGAGAGAGAGAGAGAGAGGTGGGAGGGAAAGACAGGCATACACACACACACCACACCACCCCATGCACACGGGCGTGCGATCACAGCGAGTGGCAATCCGCTTTTTTTTGATGATAAATACTCAAGCACTTGAGAGGTCCTACCGAAATAAACACACTTTTCTCACTGAGAGCTTACATGAAGTGTATCTTTACTTTGACGTCTTCCTCGAGCGACTATTCAGCCGGTATGTGCCATGTCAAAATGAGGCCAAATTTATGTCTACTTTCTCTCTCTCTCTCTCTCTCTCTCTCTCTCTCTCTCTCTCTCTCTCTCTCTCTCTCTCTTTCTTTCTTTCTTTCTTTCTTTCTTTCTTTCTCTCTTTTCTGGTGGCTTACCGACTTGTGGCTTGTCAAACTGGCCGATCGTTCAGGTCCATCGGTGGGCTACTTCGCTTGGTTGATAGCCAATGGCTATTCGAAAAGTGTGCGTGTGTCTCTGAGATATGGTCTCATGATTTTTGGGCAACTGATCGGACCCTATTGTTCAACTGTCCAAAAATGTAGCAGCTTGAAATCACCATATCATATGCCTTTACAGTGATAATGAAAGTGTATGGCTAATGTGTTGGAATGAATGTTGTGAACCATCAGCTCTATCGATGACAATGATCATCAAGTGAGTTGAGAAGAGAATTCAAAAGAATCCATGAACCATAGTGAGGAACGTGTGTGTGAGTGTGTATATCATATTTATTTCTCATCTGAATGGTAAGGAACACTCTTTTTCTTGACCCAATAAACGATGGACTCAGATGATAATGAGAATCTATTCCTCTAAATCAGAAGCCAACCCATTTCTCGGTGGAGGGATACATTAAAATGTTCATCTGAAAAAATATCCCAAATATAGATCAATCCAGGTATATATGAGCACCTTTGAAATCACTAGGATGAAAGGCCAAAGTTGACTGTAAAATCACTGAATTTCTCCCCACATTGGATCCACTCGAGAGTTGATTCATGAATATAACGGTACCTGGCCGGGTCAAGCCTTTGTGGTGGAAAAATTTATCAGCTCATTGAGCGGAATGTTTCTTTTCAATTGAAAGCTAAAAAAGGCCAAAGAGAGAGAGAGAGAGAGAGAGGGAGAGAGAGAGAGAGAGAGAGAGAGAGAGAGAGAGAAGAAATGTTTGGTGAAAAAAAGGAGGCAAGAGCTGAATTGAATAGCGAGAAATCGGAAGAAGAAAGAGGAAAGACAGGAAAAGGAACCCAAGGAGAAATGAGGAGTCACTGAAAAAAAAGAGGACACATATTCGAATGTTTCAATTCTGCATGATTTTTCTTCTGGTACGCCAATGTTGTCGGGCTGATGTGAATAATAATAAAATCATGTCCGGTAGCCAAAAATATTGATTCATTCACAAAACGGATCTGCTGTGCGGACTGATTCAATTGAGTCAAAAAAGAGAGAGAAAGAGAAAGCAACAGTTGAAGAAAGATGGAAAGCAAGGCAAAACATATACATACAGGGTACACATTGAGACCAAGAGTTTCATGCTGAGAGAGAGAATTTTTCCTTATCAAAAGGAATTGTGAAATAATTCTCCTTACTTTATCAGAAGTTTGTCACCCTAAATCGGGTGTTATCAGCCATTCTCAACGAACCAAAACATGGTGAATATATAGTAAGAAACGAAAGAAAGAGAGAGAGAGAGAGAACGAAAAGGTTCGAGAGCGGAAACTGTAAAGCTGAGTAAAGAGAAAGGAAGGCAAGATTTATGGTGATGTTAGGAACAGATACGAATAATGATGAACCTGTGAGCAGATTTGAGACAAAAATTGCGCCAATTTAGATACAAATTACGCAATATTGAAGGTAATAGTCCATGGGATGTACCAGTTGGTGAAGAGAATCGCTTACTGAATACTCTTTGCCAGAGGTGCAAATGATAAGATGATGAAAATGAAACGCTAATCAGTGTCATCGATAAGTGAGGAACAAGCGTGTCGATGATGATTTTTTTGGGATTGATTTTTAGGCCTCAAGAGTAAACTTTTTCTCAACGTTTCAAAAAGCTGAAAGAAAAAAAATAAAAAGAAGCCAAAATGACATCAACTTTTACTTTCTCTCTCTCTCCTCATTCTTCCTCTAAATACATTACTCTGTGGGACTATCAATCTTCCAGAAAAACGGACTCAATTCCAAAGTCACACGCGAAGCAACACACAGCTCATTGACTGGAGGAATGAGAGGAAGAGGCATCAGGAATTCCAATGCAAATGCATCCCTCTTGCAATAACCGTAAAACTGATCATCGATTATCTGGGACGACGAAAAAGAGACACATGCACGGGCACACGTTATTGTAACCATCATAGAGAGCTGGAAATATTGTGCAAGTCTATGTAGGAAAAATTCGAAAGTCAATGGATTGAAACAAAGTTTTGTTAGGCTGCTGAGTCCGATTCGCCCAAAGACTGGCGAAGATTAAGTTAGCGTATTCAGATGGAGAAAATCGTTTCAGTGAAATACACACACAAATCGACAAGATCCGCTTCTTGTTCCGATTCTTGGGAGCAGCTGATTTGTTTTGATGGTTTTAAATGAAAATGAGAAGAGAAAAGATCAATCCACAAGCATACAACATGTTGCATGTTACTGCTGCTTGCTTGTCTCCAATGAAACGGCCCACAACATCATATTTTTACTACAAAAACGTGGTGGACTTTCTAGCGAAATTTTTAAATCATCATCTTCAAACATGATCGTATGTCATCATTTTTTCCCTCCTCTTAGTTTCTCTCTCTCTCTCTCTCTTCCTCTTTCTCCATCATCGTACTTCACTTTTCTCTCTCTTTGGCTGGCTGCTGACGTTTGTGACAGTTGAAAATGCCTGAGGCGTGATCTGATCAATCGCTATTGAAGAGCATTTGGGAAAAAAGGAAGAAAAAATAGGAGAAAAGTGGGAGAGTTAGGAGTGTATGAAGAGAAAGTCTGTCTGCTTACCATAGATCTGAAACTAACGGATCGGAATACATATTAACCTTCGAATCAGCCAAAAGTTTCTCGTCAAAAAGATGAAAGTTACAAAGAACGAGAAGGAGAGAGACTGGAAGGGAGGAAAGTTTGAAAGGTTGAAGGTCAATTATTATCACCAAAAATCAATAAATATCAAACCGTGTGTAAGTGCTTCGCATGACTCTCATGATGCTAGTCGACATACAGTTTGATCAATCCTATCTTGAGGGCAGAAAATAAAGTTCATGGAAGAGGTTACCATATTATAGGAATTCGGTGATGAATACCATTTTGTTGAAGCAAAAATAAGAATCTTGCTCCTCGAAACTATGAAAAAATTCAAAGCTGAACTTTTGGCGGAGAATTAAACATTCGATTATCTATCATCAATATCGATTGTAATTTTCTGTTACAACATATAAGAAAAATGTTTGATCAAGTGAAAACTATTAACAATTAACAATCGAGCACCAGCTTACTTAGAAAAGTGAAGATAATATGTACAACATACTGTTCAAGCTTATGATTAAGAATTTCATTCAAATTGTTGCCAATTAGACTTGAGTGGATTTCTATCTTTGGGAGGAAAAGGAGGAATTATTGTACCACTGGAAGATGCTAGGAAGGCACTATGGTCCACATCACAGGAAGAAGGAATAATAGAATGCTGAGGGATAGGCTCATAAAAGGGATTAGTAGGTGATTCTTTTGGTTGTATGAAAGATGCATGGTAGGCACCATTATTGTTGGATATATTGCGCAAAGAATCGTGTAGGAAAGAAGGTCTACCTTGACTATTTGATACACCGTAGAATGATTGGTTGCCATTATTGATTAAATTAGACGAGATCTGATTTGAAAGTTGAGGTGATGATAATTGATGATGTGTGAAGGGCTCTCCGTGGAAAGGTGTCACAAAGCTTTTGTTACTTGATGATTGATTCACCATATTATGAGTCAAGAATGATGATTCTAATTGAGATGAATAATCATTGGTAGGCTTTGATGATGCGTCAAAGTTGGATGACTTTTGCTTCAGTGGATCGAAAAGGGTATCCAAATCTTCTGGGGACGAATCTAACTTTATAAGTGACTCATCTGTTCTCGATTCAGATCTACTTTTGTTCTTGTGAGGTCTAGATGGAGGAGGTAGTGGAGGTGCGATGGCATTGGTCGAAACTTTGGAAGGACGATCATAATTTGGAAGTATAATGTGATTATTGGAAGAAAGACGATCATTGAGCTTCAATTTCGATTCATAGCTATCCACAACCTCTTGAAAATCGCACATCAGATCAGCATAAACACCCTTTTTTACAGAACCATCATCGACTAGTCCATCTTTAATAGAATCGGGCTCAGAGTCTTCAGATGATATATCTGGTGCTTGTTCAGAAGATTGACTGCCTTCTTGATCAGATAACCGGAACATTTGATTATCAGGAGTTGACCTAGTTTTTCTTGTGTCCTGACTTTGATCCATCTAACGAGAGAATTGAGTAAAAAATGTCTACAAATGTCTTAGCAATAGTATCATGCTTCACTTCATTTCATACCGGAAACATAATGCCGTGGTTGCGTTGATGAAGATCAACGTCGGTGGACCTTTTTTTGACATTGTAAATGTGAGACGAAATAGGAGGCGAGCCTTGAGGAGTCGAAGGTGCACTTCTAGGCAGGCCATCAGGTTTCGAGGCATCCTGGAACTTTAATCTAAAGTCCTGATAAGCCCGTCTACTTTTATCTTTGACATATTTTCCTCTGATTTTCACTCCCTTAATAGCACTATTTTTAGCGGAATTTACAGATTTAAGGAAAGCACCTCCTTCTTTTTTCATTGCTCCTAACCATTCTTTATACTGAGTCCTTAATCGATGACTACTTCGATCTTCGTACATGTTCAGTTCAAATTCAAACTCATCACTAAAACCTTCTCCATCATTCAGCATTCGTAAGCGATCTTCGATGAATTGATGGAAAATTTGAAGATGCAGCATCTTCTGCAGAAATGGTTGCATGTGAGGAGGACGTGTCTTGATGAAAGCTTCCGAATCGAAAGTTATCTTTTCTCCTGGATTGAAGCGCAAGGCATCTCGATACCCACCAATGAGCATAACAAGAGCTTTGAGAAAGGTGCGAGACACACCATCACCTATTGTAGAGCCTTGACTGCGTAAATTGCGCCTGAGAAATGAAACCTATTCGAGATAAACGAATGAAAAGGGTTGAAATATCAATTTCAGGAGATAAATCAGAAAATTTCGTACCACTTCGTTCGGCAATACACCGATGTCATCAAAAGGTGAAGTAATCTTGTCTTCATCAGCATCAAGAACGACAACCTCACCAAGTTCTGGGTGCTTGAGAGTCTGGAAAAAAAGTTATCAAGAGTGAGAAAAAAAGAGAATTAAATGACAAAAACGAAAAGATAAGAGAGAAAAATTACCTTTAAAGTAGATGTTGGAACGCCAATCAGGAATGGCATTGGAGCACTTAAATAATCCAAAAGGTGTGAAGGTAGAACAGGTATAAATATATGTTGCCAAAACATTGGATAAATGAGTGAATTAGCAGCTTGTACGCACGCAGAGAGCCGGCTTAGTTTATTTGATGTGATTAAAATTCGCCGTTCATTCAGCATACTGGCAAAAATTATGATCATATTATTGCTATCAACTGCACTAAAGTATTCGGATGAATTTCTCTGCCAAAAAAGAAAGATGATAAGTGATATGAAAAGATACATGCATTCCAGATGAGAGAAAGAAAGAAAGAAAAATATATATATAATTTGCTGGAAAATTTTCTTACATCCTCTGGAATGCTTGGTATTTTGTGATGATCTGGACATTGGACAGAGAATTCACATTTACTATCGTTCACATAATATTCTACATGTAAGACAAGACCAGGTTGAGGTACTTGCTTTTTGTAGAGTGCTTCCAGGAATTGATTAAGGTGGCTTGCCTATAATTAATAAGATCAGGAAACCGAAAAAAAAGAGAGGTTGTTGATTGGTCGGTTGTTCGGAAGTATGTATTGGTAAAGTGGATTGAAAGTGAATGGAGGGCAACGAGAGAGAAGAGAGATGAATTGCAGAAAATAAATACAGCCGAAAAATGAAGTGGGATGCTGGATGTAGCAGGAAATGAATGGTCACACACACATACTCATGAACAAGTGTGTATGTGTGTGTATGCTGGGGCGTTCAAATGAGGATAAAGTGATCAGATAACTTTCTCAGATTGGCCTTCTTTCATATATATATTTTAAGTGTAACAATTTGGCTTACCTTGTCTTTGGCTATTAATGAGGCAATATAATTTAACACTTTGTAGAATGTATCATGCCACGGTAGAGATGATATTAATACTAGACAAGTTTCACCCGGATGAGGAGGATGTCGTATGAAGCCGAAACTCCATTTACTATCAAATGATGTGAGAACAAACGAAAAGTGCATCACATTTGATGTCTCAAATGTACATGGATAACAAAATTGTGGCACAGATTTCATCATCTCAGCATTCTTAAATGATCGTGGATACTTTTGTAATATAAATGGCTTATTACCAGTCGCCTCTTTGGGTCCACAAACTTCCATAAAACAATCGAAAACATGGGAAGGACAGCTCCTGAACGGAGAGGAAAAAAGAAATCACAATAAAATCAAGTCAACATACACACTTATTCAACAATAATCACACTCACCTTATTCTTGAAGCCATTTGCGCTTATCAGACACCCAAACACAATTTCAATTATCACTATTATCTTTATTATAATTACTATTATTTTTCTAGATGATGCTAAAATGATGATCACAATTGATTCACAATTTAAAATTCATCTTTATTCACTTGTATCATATGAACAACTCTTCAAGTGTGTTGTATTGTGAATGTTGTTAATGTTGATGAAGCATAGCGGCAGCAGCACATTCGCACAAGAAAAACTTTTTTTCTTTTGATATGAAAAAGAAAACTTTTTTCATTTACTTTTAAAATGATGTAAGTTGCACCAAAACAATGCAATTTATGTAAGTTTTTTGTGAGATGTCCATGTTTTGATTTGATTATTTGATTATTTCAATATGTAATATTATAGATTATTATTATTTAAATATCGATTTGTATGTAGCACCACATTATGCCTTATTTTTATCATTATATATTTTGTGTAGTGCTGATCATTATTTTTGATTATGGTGAGCTGAGTTCAACAAATTCATCTGTAAATTCTTTGTTACCAAATGGCCCACCGCTGGATAGTAAACACCACTGTCCACCTCCACCGATTATACCAAATGCATTTAATGGTCTTGATGATCGTAGTCTCTATCCGGTTGGCACTATTGCTGCTTATGGATGCAAAAGTGGTCATCGACATGTGTCCGGGTTGACAACGATATCGTGTTTAAATCCAAAGTTTGGGGATGGTAAACCACAGTGGGAAAAGCCATCACTTGTCTGTGAGCCAATTGAGTGTGAAGATCCTGGTGATATACCCAATGGACATCGCCGTTTCAGTCAATTTTTTTATAATCACAATGTTAGTTATGAATGTAATCCAGGTTACATAATGAAAGGTATACCATTCCTGTTGTGTACCAAAGATGGTCGCTGGAACCGTGTCCCACCACGATGTGAATCAGAAAAGAAATGTTCTCTCAAAAGTATTCAATCACACGGAGGCATCCAAGTCACACCGAGAAAGCTCTACTACGAGCCAAGAGATATTGCGATCGTTAAGTGTCATCAAAGTGATCGTAGCATCAGTAAACTTACTATCAAGTGTAATCTTGGAGGTCACTGGACACCCGCTTTTGACTGTCCTGTACCAACATCTCACAACTGTTCATCACCATCACCAATCGATAATGGTTATCACAATGGTTCCTCTACAAACAGATATCCAATTGGTACAAAAATTTTCTATGGCTGTAAGCCTGGTTACATTTTGGTTGGTCCATCAGCGATCGTGTGTCTACCAAACGATATATGGACGGCTGAACCCCCACGATGTGCTTCTTTCAAAGTAAAATCACCCCTCATCAGTAGCACCCCATCATCCAGTGTAAATTTTTTAGTTGTCATACTTAGTTTTTTATTAGTTGCAGTTGTTACTGTTAGCTCGATAATTTTTAATCGCTGGCGCCAAAGGCGTGCAGAGAAGCGATTTTGGCGAAAATATTTTGATAACCACTCTTATCGCCAAAGTAAAGTCTGTATAACTGCCAACAGTAATCAGGAGATCCAATTGTACGAGCACACCACTGTTCCAGTTCCAGTGACTGATTTATAAATACCAAATGTGTACCATGTGTAAAATTCTTCAAAAATAAATCAAAATGAAACCAGATAGAATTTATTCTTCAGCCTCCCAAATGAATATATATACATGTACTTTAAATAATATGTATACATTATTTAAAGTGAACAAGATTCAAAACGAAATGTGGCCTCCTTTCACCGAAAGGATATGAACTGAAAGTCATCTTGATGAATTTAACTTTAGCGAATATCTTCGAAAGTTCATTCTCACAATCAAAATAGGGCTTATCAGCATAGTAGCAATATGTTCCGATTGTAAAACTTTCGGAACCATCGGCATCAGGATTGAAATCAAGAGTTGCTTTGAAATGCTCCAGAGCTTCAGAATAATCATCCAACATACTTCCGGCGTAATTGAAAATTGCTGATTCAATTGTAGTACCAGCAAAAGCAACCATCAAAAACGGTGGATTCCTCTTGAATCTTCGAGTTTTTGGATCATAAAAATCAATCGATCGATTTTGTGATAACATTCCACCGCTAATCTTTGCCTCGTGTCCAATCAGCCGTACAAGTTGTCCCACTCTGTTCATGGAATATTCTCCAAACTGAGTGAAGAACCAAACAGATTTGATCGGATAATGTTGATCATCCACATCAAGAGGCTTATCATCATCATCATCATCTCCATCACTCCAATCGGAAACAATCACTTTATAATCACCAAAATGTCGATTCAAATGGAAAGAGCTGAGATGAAGTTCATCTGAAGCGCATGAAAATTTTCTCAAAGCTTGATATTCTTGATAGAATTCAAATTTGTCTCCAACCTCAATTCTAGACGCAAGACCAGAATTAAAATCAGAGCACATATCTATCCGAATGATAGGAAAATCGAAGTTCATTTGATACACAGCATCCATAGTTTCTCTCTTAGCCATCATGAACGAAACACTCGGTGTACATTTGATGTTTTCTGTGAAAAAATCTTTCAACAGCTTGGGTAAATGAACCTGAAAGCTGAACGTAGTAGGGTTATTATCACTACAGTTCATCTGTACTCAATAATTCAGCAGAAAAAAAAGTTCCTATCGGTTGGAAAAATTCTTCCATTATTCATCTTTTGATTTATTTTACTCACCCAGATCCAGACAGTACGATAAGTTTGAGCTCATCTCCATGCTGGAGAAATGTCCATCGAGCTACATGGCCAGCAATACTATCACCTTGCAGAACAATCATACCATTCATATTCAAATTTTTTCGAACAATCTCAGCCAACGAAACGCCATCATTTTCCCTGGTAAAATTGAACAATATCGATAATAATTGAATGCGTTCAACGAATGATAAGCAATACTGGCAACAGTACACTAACAACTTGTAACTTACTCTGGTCGATCAACGCAAAAGTTGATCCAAAAAGGTGATAATATGAGGCTTGCAATTCGAAGTTGATCACAGGAAACATTTTTATTGAGAATTTTTTTGGCCTGACATTGCCATGATCTGCCGACAAGTCCAGCACGATGTACATCCCAAACATTGGTCGATAGGTAGTGGAAAATTTTTTCCAAAATCAAATCGTTACCAAAAACTTGGCTACAAATCGAATACTGTTCATCAGGATACATTGTTTCACTTTCTCTCAAAAATTTTGTCAATGATCGGTGTTCAATTTTGAGGTTTCAGGAAGTTTTGTTTACGATTAATTTCAAGGCTATCATCATTTTCCATCATGAGTCGACCTGAAGCCGCTCTTTTCAAACCATGATATTATCTCCACTTGAAAAATGAATCACAAGACTGATAGACACGGATGTGGACGCCTGGAGAGCTCGTGTACTGATTGGACTTTGAATTTGTTTTCAAATTGATTGAAAAAAAAAATTTTTCACCAACGAAAAGGAGTGTTCAGAGGATCAACACTTTCGATTATTATCGGTTAGAACTTAATTCGATCAACTGAGAGGGTGAATTCGAAGGAGCGATGAATTTAGACATCATGTCAATACATAAATGGCTCCTGAGAATGTTTGTTATAACATGAAAATTTCAAACCAACATGAAGGGTATAAAAGATGCTACAAAATTATGAGTTGAGTGCATAAAATGAATTGATGCTGTTTACTCATAAAGTACGAATAACAACATATCTGATGATTGAATTCGAAAACACTAATCAACTGTGGGTGGCAACGGTGAGTGAAAGGAATATCTGTACATCCTATTTCCACTTCCTGAGACATTTTTTTCATGGGAAAAAATCGTTGAAAATTTCGAAAAAATATTAGGTTCAACATTCGAAGCTCATATCAGGCTTCTTGATCGCATATGCATCAAGCTAATCTTCATGCGCTCATCTCGATACAGATTATCATCATTTCCTGAAAATTATCGTTGATCAAAATAAGAATTCATACCATCACCTAGGGTAGGCTTTCCAACCTGCTCATTTGTATGCACTCATTATTTAAAGTCCTCGCTGTATTGTCTCATAATAAACAAGATTAGTGAAAATTTCATCATTTTCGCAATGAAAATCGAAAAGTGTTTTTGTGTTTGTACCAAAAAAAAAGTTTTTCCAAAATGCCGCCTCTTGTGATGCAAGTTTTGAGAGAGAGAAAAAAAAGGTAAACATTACCGGCAAAGAAAAGAAGTTCTTTTAAAGAACGACTTTTATCATCATCATGCAAAGTTTGGTCCAGATAATTCGAATTATGATAAATTGAATTATAGCTGGTATTTATCATTTACTTTGTAACAATAATTGTGTAATTGTGGTTACTTGATAGGCTTAACACTTATCATCATAGTGAAGTGTGTACAATTGTCAACAGTAATCAGGAGCTAGTAATCAATTGGCTCGGTTTCAGTGACTGATTGATAAATATCAATTCACTTTGTGTTTGAAATTTCTTTAAGATCAATCAAACCGTGTTAATCAATCATCTTCATAACAAACTCTTGTTTCTCGATCACCATCATTGAAATCATGCCTCCTACACTAAAATTTAAAGCCGAAGTGTGGGAGACTACTTTTATTCCCCAATTAAAAAGTTAGCTTTCCCTAAACAATTATTAATAATCAAGTTGAATGTCTCTTTTAACTGGGATTTGCTCATTTTATTTTTCTCATTTTATTTCTAGACATTGCCTCAATATACAGTCGACAGGTGAAAACGATGGCCATAAAGTTCACCGAGAATCACATCTACATGATATCAGAGAATGAAGTGATGTCAAGCTCATCGAAAGTTTGGACCGAGATTCCAGTTGGGAATGTCTTTGAAAGTTATGAATTGCAAGGACACGAAAACAATACTTTAGTTATCCGGGTTTTAACTGAACATTTTGCTGATTGTGTTAAATCTTTGTTCGGTGGAATCAAGGTGTTGAGAATTAAATTGCGTGCTAATCCTAAGAACGTGATGCGGCCAGATCTTTGTTTCGAATATGAAATTGTATGTATTGATTACCTTCCTTTTCATTTGAATATTGATTGAACATTTGTTTTTCAATTCTACAGGGTGCTCTTTCAAACTCTAGACTCACAAAAAAATCAATCGAAGTCGAACTGGTTCATCCAAGGCATTGGCAACGATACGAGGAACCCAATCTTCCACCTCCTGATGTAAGTTTAAGATGAGTTTTTTTCACTGCATGTAATCTTGACAAAATTTTTTCGATTTTTCAGCTCTGTTGTATACTTCCTGAGCTATCTCAAATGAAAAGTTTCGTTGATAAGTGTAAAAGTATCAGCAATCGTCTAGAGATCGAAGTTGACAAAGATGGAAAGCTAAATCTGACTGTTCAGAAAGATGGCCTCTTCATTGAGAGACGTTTTTCGGAAATTCAAATCGAAGATATTGATGCCCGTCTATTAGATGAAGTATCGATTTCAATAGATATCAAAAAAGTGAACAATTTTTTCAGAACTGTTCCCTCGGGTTCCAGTGTACTAATTACTCTCAAGATAGTCAACGAAAGATGTGCTCATTTTTCTTTCCTTGCTGATCAAATATCAGTTCAATTTACTCTTCCTCATCAGATGAGATGAAACAAATCATTTCAATTTCTCTATATTCTATCATCATCATTTGGATTCCGAGCCAAAGTCATTGTTTAATTCATTCAATTTTCCTTTTTTGTCTCAAATATACTATCAACATCATTGACACTTGTAAATAAATGATGTGAACACAATTGAATCTCATGTACAAATCCAATGTTTTTCAGAGCAATGTCTCAAATATAGAACAAAGTTTATGTTACACAAAAGAATTTAGTATACACAGCATCAGAAGATTAAGGCCATGAGAACAATCTCTGAGCTGATACAATCACATCGTTCGACTAATCCATAATCATGTATTAAGTGTTAGAAAATTGATTGGAGTTGTGTCCATCCATATGGGGGTCTTTTTTTTCCAAATCACCGTTTTTATGAGGCCCTCATGATGGCTTCAAATTGATATACCAAAATTAATAAATAAACATGACAATTTATAATTACAGTCGTTGGTTTTTCCAATTACTAAACAGTTCTAGGGACAATAAATAATTGATATGCTCCGTGAAAAAATATGAACTCTTTTAACATCAAACACTCCATCCGAAATAGAGAAGTGGGAAAGGAGCTCTTGCTGAACTTTGTTCAAAGTAATTTCAATTGTAATCATACTAGATAAAGCTTATGCCCAAATGTCATCTTTGAATTTTACCCCATTTCTTATTAACAAAATTGTTAACAGGTACAGAAGATCCATTCTTGTCTTTTCGTTTCTTATGTTTTCTACTATCATTATTGCAATTCCAATCGGTATCACTGCTGTTATCAAATTCATCTCCATCCGAATCATTTGCTTTACCGGTCGAACTAGCAATACGTTTACTAGCGATTCTTGAGCTATTTCGACCCATGCCCATACATTTTTCCAAATGTGGAGCAAATCTTGATGCCGCTAAGCTTCGTTGACAATTTGGACATATACATTCGTATTGCTTCTTCATTTGAGTGTGAGCTTGGCCAAAAACATCCAATCCTTTTTCATCAATGATTGCTGCAATCGATTATCAATCAGTATCAGTCCCCAGAATCAAGATGAGGAATAGGAGAAGAATAGAATAGCAAATTAGTCATATGAACCAAAATAATAACTTATCAGGAGATAATAGTGATAATAATTGAAATATGATTTCTTTCTTTGATCAATACAAAATCTGCTTGATTCTTGATCACAAATGAAAGTTTGAAGAATTCTTTCTCTTCTAAACAAAAAAGACTCAGAGTTTTGTAAAAATAGGTGAGAGAGAGAAAAAAAATTATGTACCATATTTTTGATCCCTGTAAAGAGAAGATAAGAGAAAACAATCAATCAAAGCTGTTTCAAAATTATTCAACCCATTGTCCATCCCAAATTGAACCGCACAAAAAAATTACTTACTCTTCAGGGCTAGTTTCATCAATAAATAGAAAGCCTAACTGAGATGCACGATGTATTTCAAAACAATAACCCAATATTATTTCATCCAATATATCTGTAAATATGGTGGCAACAATATTGGACATCATATTCGCTGACCGAACAGCATGATTTATGATTAGAAAAATTGATTCTTGGGTTCAATTACCCAAGTATACACACACACACATACAGACACAGACAGACACCAGACACCAGAGACCAAGCTCACAGATCCACCACAAACAAAGCTTATTGTGATCTAGAGCAAACAATCGAAACAAGAACAACTGACAATCGTTCCACCATACACACAGGTGAACACAAATTGTCAACCAATTATTTCGAAACACATTGGCCTTAATTACAAAAATTTAACTATACAATCTTTTTTCTCCACTCTCTCTCTTCCTCTATACAATACAATTGAGATCAGTTGACCAACAGCAAAATCAGATGATCAACATGATCATCATCCAAAAAGTCTCTTGTTTTGTTATCAATTCTTATTTTATTTTTTTTTTTTTGTGGCGCCACTGATATGCCGGCTTTTCAATATACATACACAACAATTAAACAGAGAGAGAAATGAAAACATTTACCATAGACACCATGTACATGTCCATGTGGATACAATATTTATGCCATTAATTTACATGTATTTGTAATCGACAGCACAATTAAACACACATTACTATCCTAATTGTGTTCACCTTTTGTCTGTGGATGTTTGTCTGTGAACGTTTGTGTGGATACATGTGTACTGTATTTCAGCATTGTGATGATGCTTCATTTGGTTGTTGCAAACATGTAATCGTCGAATTTACGTTATAGAGATATGCCTCGATTTTTTTTATCAAAATTTATGATTTAAATGTAGGAGAAAATTTTTTATCTAATTGTGTGTACAGTATAGCAGTCAGTCTGATAGCATCCAATCTAGTGATAGTATTTTGGGTGAAATAGATGAAGGGTAGATTTATCTAGGGAAAGTTTCTTTCCATTGGATTGTAAGTGATTAAATTGCAGGGGCTCACAATGTGTGAATTTTTTGAATTTAAATAATCTCCACTGTAACTATCAGAGATATACAGACTCATGCAGAATCGGATAATCCTATCTTGAGGGTAAATTGAGGAAGCTTAATTTATTCCGCTTTCCATGTATTATTCGTACCCAGGTTGCTTCACTTATACATCTGGATAACTAGATTCTGGTTCAGATAGCTGAATTTGAATGTTCAAAATCACCAGCCACGATCACCGAAATCATGGGCAGATTGAGAAATTTTTTCTCTCACTGAACGCTAACATCTCAAAATGATCCACAAGATATGGTTTGCATGATGATTTTGACTTGCAAGTTATATGCAAGCCATAAAATAGCGCATACAAAACGAGATTAATGCATGGGATGGGAAAAATTTCATATTTCTTCATATCTCTCTCTCTCTCTCTCTCTCTCTCTCTCTCTCTCTCTCTCTCTCTCTCTCTCTCTTTATAAGGGTCCGAAACACTTATGCATGATCAGCATCCTTGAGCTTGTCGAAATGTGAAGAGAAAGAGAGAGAGAGAGGAAGATGGATTGAGCAAAAAATTTTTTCATCTAAAATTTTTACAGAACGGAAAATAACTGATAAATGAACTTTGTCCACCAAAAGCAAAGCCATGAGACCGGATTAAAGAAAGTCCACTTGCAAAAGCAGCCCAAAATTTTGAAGGTTAACCAGTAGAAGAGAGAAAGTGAGAAAGTTGATGATTATCGGTCAAGTGAAATTACCATAACATGGATATTCATTTTCACAGATCACTTAACTAACCTGAAATAAGGGCCTGAAATATGAAACATGGGAATATTTTCGGCTTGCTTACTTAAATTTCTCATATCATTGCAACATCATCGTTAATCTCTCCACTTTCTCAGTCTAACCTTATCCTCTTTTTTTTCCTTTCTCTTACCAATGGAATGGCCTTTGATTGGAAATTTATTTTGGCCTCATCGCTTCAGTATCGGTAAAAAAAAGTGCATACAATTCGAGTGACATTAGATTCCAATGATGAAACTGTCACCAATAAGATCCATTTTCTCTCTCTCCTCTCGCTACACCTCTCGATAGCACATCATGAATTCTGGTCAAAATTTCGATTAAGCCTAGAAATGGAGGCTTATTGGAGCATATTAATCAAGATCATCAAGTTGATCATTGAATCCTTTAAATGGTAACATTACAAGGGAGAGAGAGAGGAGAAGCAACGGATTGCACACAAATCGCCAAATTAAGATTATTATTGATGATAAATTGGGAATTTTTGTTTGAATACTCGAAAAAATAACACATCAACAAGTGGACGTGACTGTTTATCAAGGGTGCATTCGAAGGTGTATCCTTACTCGAAATCATATTATTTTTCCATCACTTTTTTTATCCGTCCGATTATTAGGTCCGGCAGTGGTGATGATATATTGTTCATGGGAAAAGATTTCGATATTGAAAGACAAATCTCTTCATACTTGATTGAATTATCTTTCTCACAATAAAAGTTCCCAACAAAGATTCCAGTGTTAATAGAATGAAAGACGTGATTACAAGGTTATCATGAACGTACATGTCTGTTCAAAAATTTTTACTTGTGAGAATGTGTATCAATTTTCATTATTTTGGAGGCGAAAATGAGCCATTCTGGATCGACTGTCCTCTCTTCGGGCAATTGTATAGCTTTGTATTCATGAAATGGGCGAGAAAGAGAAAATTGAAAAAGGAGTAAAAAAGTTTGAGCCCATGTAGTTGAAATTCTGATCATGAAATACAATTCGAATGTTCATGACATTCCAATTTTTTTTTCTCTCTCTCTCTCGGCCTGCTTGTTGACAAAGTTTCAAGTAATGAATATTCCCACGATTCTTCACCATCATGGCTATTTTCAATTAGAATTCATATCTCGATCGCTGGGTGTTGATTGATTCCATCGCATGAAGGCTATAGACTTGTCCAATTGATAACGACGATGATGACTATAATTTCATTCCGATCATTTGAATCAGTTTGATAAAATACACCATCATTTTCAAAATGAAGAGAAAATTTCAATAAAATTTTTATTCACATGAATGAACATAAATGGAAATGATACTCCAAAATCATACCAATCATTATCAGTGAGAGAATTCATTCTCTGTCAACCCCTTCATTTGTCATCACACATGAGAGACACTCGTACTTGATCATGATTAAATTCATAATCTTTTGATACTTTCAGAATTTTTTCGAAATAGAGGCTCGCTTTTCTCTTGCCTCAGGCAACCTTAGTCCAGTCATAACGTGCGAACGTAATGTCAATCATTTGGACAGTTAAGCGTTTCTTCCTCTTCATTTCGCAATTTAATAATCTTCTACTAATTAATGACAAATTTATAAACTCTTAATACGCAAATTAAAAACACTCTGAACACTTTAACATGAATAATCTTCCCCACGAGAAAAGCTCGATTTCAGAATGTCAGAATCTTCTACAATACTGACAATCTGATACGATTGTATAATTCAAATTTCGAATTCCTAAAAATTCAAAAAGAAAAATACGTTAACTTTCTCCCTTCTCGATCATCATATTGAGACAGACCTTGAAAATGTGTATCATATTATCGAGTATCATTAGCATTATAAGGCCGAATTTCGAAAACTATCACATGCCAAGCCATCGATTTTAGGATCGATGGATGGATGGATGGACGGATGATTGGTTTGCTATCTCTTCCCATCTTGAACTTGGATTCCTCTTTCCTGATATCAAAAAGCCACTCATCACTTATATACACACTCTCTCTTTTTTTCGAGAAACTTCGCTCTCTGTACATGAGAGAGATATAAAAATTCCACAGATGCTGGGATGAACAAATGATGATGATAAATCGTAAACTGGTTTCTAGGGTTGAAATGAGATTCATTATTAAGATTTGAACGAAAAAATCGCAGGCCCTGAAATTGCCTTGTTTAGCCCCTTAACCAGCCAATTCGTGTCATAATTATTCAAGTCATCTAAACCTTTATGTACTGTTTTCTCTCTCTCTCTCTCTCTCTCTCTCTCTCTCTCTCTCTCAGGCTATACTTTTATCATGATTAGATAGCATTCCTTCAAACTGGTACTCCTACAGAATCTTTTTCGTATCAGCAATTTTTCACATTGGATACAGATTTTCTAGGGTTTTCACAGAGAGGAAGGAAAGAGCGATTTTTCTCCTCTTTTTTGGAGACTCTATCAAACCACTTCATCGTGATTGATGAGGATTGGTTGTGTGTGATTGGATTCATGGTACATTGGAATTCAGCCAATATACAAAGTTCAAGTTGACCTGATTCATGATAACTGCCTGATTTTTTCTATGGAAAATATCACTTTTTCTCCTTACGTCATCCGTACTGATCCAATTAAATCATTGGAGGCCTCAGATTTCATTAATAAATTTGCCATAAAACTGGGTATAGAAAAGGTTAAATCATAGATAGGGGTTAAAATCATCTCTCTCTCCTTCATATACCACTCTCATGTTACCATGTGGAAGAAAATGTGGTCACGAAAAAAGATTACTTGATTGCTCAAGATGATGAGGCCAATGAAAACTTATTTACGCTATGAAAAATAACAAAATTCAATCCTATGTCACACAAATGAAATGAAATTTTTCATCTCTCTCTCTCTCTCTCTCTCTCTCTCTCTCTCTCTCTCTCTCCTCATCACTTTTACTCAAGAACCAAGCTGTTTGATAAATAATTGGATTCAACACAGAATTCAGCTGTGAGAAGCTAATTTCTCATTGAGCCACAATTGAGTTTGATGAATGATGATAATACCATGATTGGAAGGTAAGAAGAAAGTAGGAACCACCACTCAGTCTCAACCCTTCACAACGCAAATCGAAGGCCTTCACAGATCTTCCGATCGGAGGCTACGAAAAAAAACGATCAACTCTATAATCGATCGAAGCTTCATCACCTAGGCTGGGGCGAAAAATATTTGCCCTCAGGGCTCATCGAGGGCGAGGGGTGTATGGTGTGGTGGATCAAGGGAGACTAAGAGAGAGTATATTAACGATGAGGCCAGTTGATTAAGAGAGAGAGAGAGAGAGAGAGAGAGAGAGAGAGAGAGATGCTGTTTCTAAGTCTGGGCTGGGACATTTTGGACTGCCCAGTTTGGGTGAAGATGTAGAAATCGTAAGCTGAACATGAGCCCACTGACACAAGATCCGATCGAGGAAAAAACGATTTCGAAAAAAACATTTCTCAAAGAATTTGAACCATTTTTTTCCGCTTGGAAGTCCAGAGAGAGTGAGAGAGAACTGAAACGAAAACAATTTCGAAATACAGATTCAAGTACAGATGAGAATCGTTGATGATGAGAAAAAGGAAAAAAAACAAGCCTGATGAGCTGATAAAATTGCTGCTGCTGAAGAGAAAGGGTTTGACGTATACAAGCAACCGAGACATTGAGATTGATCCGTTGAAATATGTTGAGATTAAATTTGATCGGTTGTACATGTAAGTTAAGAAGCAGCCTTCCAGACTATCAATTCTCAGAATATGATTTCAGGGCTTATCATGATCAGTGTCTTTTGAATAACAATCGAATGCAAAATTATGGGAATTGTTCCAATTGCTATCGCCAAATTTACCGAACTCGCCAATAGATTACTCTTTACCTGTACCTGCAGAGTCAAATAGATTAAATATATGAGTTTCGAAGAAACAAAAGTTTCCAAAGTTCTGTCAAACGACAACAAAAAATGATCATGTAAAAATGATTCACAAAAATCAACTTAACTTCAGTGATGATCAAAATAAGTCAATAAATCACTAAATTGAAGGTCTCAACCGTATCGAATTAGTTCTCGTGATCTAGTACATGTATGAGAAATTCTTCTTATGATCAAATGCAAAGGAATTTCCAGATCATCAGGTACATGTGTACGCCAACGTGAGAGGCACCCACATTCCTGAAGGCATTCTGTACGCATTGTGCAAATAAATTGATTTGAATTCTCCAAATTGACTACTCACTATTACCTCATCTCAATTAGCTTTCGATCGTCTGGATCAAATATATATTATTTTGAAATTTCTGAATTTTTGTGAGCCTAAATACACCATAACGTTTGGTGGATCGTATGTCAATGTTTGTGACTAACTTTCGAAGTAAGATATAAACTGAGGTACCGCGTCGAGAATTCTAATAAGCACCTCTCTGTGTAAAGATGTGTATATACTTGACTATGAGATGTGTAAAACCATCGATTAATGGCATCACACATATTAATTTACACTCAAAAAACGGTGTACAACCTTGAGGCAATAATCTAAAACATCATTATTTCACGCCTTTTATGGGATAAAAAATTTTCACTTCACATGATCATTGATGCCGAATTTCAGTCTAAAATTTCATCAATTTGACTAAAATTTTCCATCAACTCATCTCAATTGATCTCTTCCAATCATCACTGATTGAAATGGCCACCTCATTCATTTTATGTTAGTTCGAAAACAATCAAGAATACCCATAACTCATCATCTGATCAATCAAAATCGTTTTCAGGTTCTAAAATTGAATCTGCTGGACAGAAGATGAGTTAAATCTTCATACTTGGCCATATAAACTAACTCATATCACAAACTGCATCGTGATTTAATTAATCCATCTTAATCCAAAATCATTGCGAAACATTGTAAGAGTTAAAGAAACGAATGCTGAATTTTTTTCAAATGAACTGATATTCATTTTTTTCTGGATCCTTTCGCCAAATTTTAACACCATTCTGGAGGAAGTCTAATTGAAATTTTTATTTGGATTCGCTCGATTAAAGAGAATGACGTTCAACACGATCACAGGTTGTTGGACTAAAATTGATGACAAATCAATTATTGATGCTAATTCACGATCATTTTATTGATTGAGTCTTTCAAATCTCAAACTTATCGTGTCAGAAAATGTATACAGAAAAGTAAAAGAAGATTAGCGAGTATTGTAATCACTGAGAGCTAGTTTGCAAATTTTTTGAGACAATCTGTTCACTGTTGTTACAATAAATTCACTGAGATCTTCAATTGATTTATCTTCTTCTTCTTCTGGAACACTCTGGCAAAAGGTGTTTGAAGATGATTTCACACAACCAGTAATACATTTCGTCTCTAAAAACGAAATATCACAAATCTCACAAATCTTTCTTGGTGTACACTTTCGAATTCAGTTTCTATGTGAACTTATGGTCTTGTCAGTTGATGTTTTGTGAAAAACTTGGGAGTCCAATTGTTTTCTCAGCGAACAAAATGTTCTCAATCGAATAGAGCACACTTAAAGCATTGATGATTGTCCACACCTCGAAGTAAATAGACATAATTATTGCACATAAACTTACACATAATGGTCATCTGGAAGATTCTTTGTAGCACCAAAACTTTTTCTTCAAATTTTCATGAAGAGTTTCACTTTGAGAAATTTTTGGATGTCTGTTGAATGCTGTTTCAGAAACTTCGTATTCGGATGTTGAGAAAATTTTTCAGATTGAGTCCAATGTTGAAAAATCTATTCAGTATTCAGTATTCAGTATTGAAATGGAAAGGCTGAATAAATAATTTCTTTCTCTGTTTTCATGACAAGAAAGAGTTGTTGAAGACCGAAAAATGTTTTCCGAAAAACATATATTTTGGAACCCGAAACGCGATAGAGAAAAAAAAGTGATCAAACAATTGTAAATTAAACGAAGAAAGCGATTTTATTGGACATCATGATGGTAAATTGATAATATTATTTCAACAATTTCTCACCTCATTCACATGAGATAAAAAGTAATCGAAAAATATTGTTCAATAACAGACTGTCTCGTATTCGGAATCAGAATTGCTGTGACTTGGAGAAGGAAGATCGGAAAATGACAGAAGCATAGGTTTAGAAGCTGTTGTTGGCATTGTTGTCGTTGTTGTTGTGGGTTTCATTTTCGGATTAAAAAAAGGATGAACTAAATGACGATCGTTTAAATCGAAATTTACTTCTTGAGGAGACCATAGCCATAGCCAAGACCATAACCATAACCACCATAGAATGGTGATGAGTAGGCTCCGTAACCATTATAAAGACCACCATAGTAGCCACCATATCCACCATAGTATGGGGCAGCATATCCAGCTAAAGGAGAGAGAAAATCATATTCCTCAGTATATTCGATTCGATTTCTCCATTATCGCATTAGAACTTCATTAGAACTCGAAGGAAAGCTTACCGGTGTATCCGTAGCTCAATGGGGCAGCATATCCGTAAGTGGATCCGTATCCGTAAGCTGGGCTGTAGAGACCACCATAGGTTGAGACAATGCCGGCAGTAGCAACGGCGATGAGGACAGCGAAGATGGCGAGTTTCTGTATTAGGGAAACAAGAAAAAATTAAATTAAATGATCAGTCGAACGTTTCATGGCGGGAATTGATCACATTTGCTATCACATGTTAGCAGGGAGTTCACTGTGAAGGGTGGTGCAATAATAAGGTGGAAAAAAAGTTCAATTCGATAGAAGCATGTGATGGTGAAAGAAATCATTAAGAAAAGGCTGGAATATTGATGAAAAAAAGAGTGAGGATAGACAAAGTTCGGGAATGAAGAGAGAGAGACAAAAAGACTAACCATCATTTTGAATGAGGTTTGGGGTTGGTTTGTGTTGGTTTCGAGAGAAAAGCTGATGATTGACTTGAAGAAAGCGAATGATGAAAATTGCCAGAATTCTGGGCCTTTATATAGTCGAAAAGGCTAGGGTCGAGACATTGCATTTGGTGGGAGGGATGCAGTGGGACAGCATCGAAAGAATGTGGCCTGGGAACCGGATCAGATAAGCCTGGCCTGAATAGCTGATAAAAAGAGAGAGAGAGAGAGAGAATGTTTGAATTTTGTGAGGCCCAATATCATGTAAACCTCTCACTTTCTCTCTCTCTCTCTCTCTCTCTCTCTCTCTCTCTCTCTCTCTCTCTCTCTCTCTCTCTCTCTCTCTCTCTCTCTCTCTCTCCATCAGCCTCTCTTTCTGCCCAATCAAAACGAGTCCGCTTTCTCTTTCTCTCTCATGCATCTTCGTTCTGGTTCTTACCCAATATTTGGAGGCCTGAAACAGGCCTTCTTCTTCGTGCCGATACACTTACCTGAGTCCTCCTCCTCTCTCTCTCTCTCTCTCTCTCTCTCTCTCTCTCTCTCTC